>JAZHEH010001266.1:5722500-6107500 GCA_036589455.1 Ateles fusciceps | reverse complement strand
TTTGTGGTTATTAAAACCTAAACTTGGGTTGTAAAGTAATCTTCAACCTTTAAGCAGTCTTTTCATCTGCCTTCAAGCAAGAAAACCAGAGAGAAGAAATGCTGCTTCGCAACCTATTAAAGATGAAAGATCTTTACAGCTTCTATTGGTAACATCCTCCAATGCTTTAAAAGCATCCTTAATGTGAATTTTTTATTTCCTAAATGTAAGGTGAGCCTCTCATTTTCTTTTTTTTTGCTAATGTGAATAATAAAGAAGTTTCTATCCATAATGGCTGAATTGTACTATATGGTTTTTTTTTTCAAATATTATTGTGGATATACAGATTGTCCTTAACAATTAAGATTTAGAATATCATGTGAAATCTATTCAGTGATCATTCTGAAACTTTTTTAAAAGCAGCTGTTACTAGTTGCTAATTACGCATGTTATGATTGAAAGTTCAATATTTAGGTTAAGTCTAAGATGTTTATAATTTTCTTCTCAGCAGGAATAATTTTGGTATGAAATTTAAAGTGTATGGACACTTCATAGATAGTCTTCTGGGGTAATGTTTAGAACATTTGATTTGGCCTGAATATGAAATAATTGAAACAGATACTATCATCTGGAAAAAATTGATGTGGACCCACAGATGTTTACTGACTGAATATTAATGATATTTTATGTAAAGATTGTAGTTGTTCAAACTAGTGATTACATTTATGGTTTCCTTCAGTACTCAGATTTGGGGGACCTTTGAATTTGAGCAGAACAGTGGTTCTCAAAATTGTGGTCCAGAATCAGGGGCTTCAGCATCACCTGGGGAACTTGTTAGAAAGGCAGAATCTCAGGCTTTACCCAAGACCCACTGAATCAGAAGTCTGTGTGTGGGAGCCAGCAACCTGCCTTTTTTACACACCCTCTGGGTGAATCTGATACAGGCCAAAGTTTGTGAGCCACTGTTCTGGATGACATTTCTTTGATTGACCGCTTTAATCTAGAACACCTCTCATGAACAGAGCATTCTTGTGTATTAGAAAAGAGGGAACAACAACAAAAAAGGAGACCAGCAAATAAGTAAATAAAAAATAAAGGAAAGGATGAGGGTACAAGGGAAAGAAAACTCATCCCTCATCGGGTGGCACAATGCTACGAACAACTGCCTTAAAGGGCCACTCACTCACTGTCGGGGAAATCACTAATTGCCCACTCCTATTTTAGAATTCACCTGTTTAGAAGGTAAGCAAATAGCTTTGTAAGGTTATTTTGGGGTTTAGTTTTATATATATATATTTCTTTCTTGTTTTTTTTTTTTCTGACCTAATTCTTTTCTAGCAATTTGGTTCATTTTATTTTTTTGTCTCCTAAGCAATTATGGAGATCAGCTGGTCCACCTTTTGCCTAAGGTTACCTAAAAAGTTTTACCATTCCACACTTCCTACATACATAAGTTGTTCAGCTTGTGCAAGAACTGCCCTCATCCTTCACCCAGATTTAGACTCTCTGCCAACCCATAATCTTTTTGCTTATTCTTCAGCTATTTCTTTCATCCTGCTTGGAGAGAAGTTTCCTAAATATTCTGCCCTTGTTTTCAGAAGAAACCTCTGTGATTTGTCATTTAATTGTGCTTCTGACACTCAGAGATCTCTTAACAACAACTATAAAGAAATAAACGGGTGCCATTCTTATCTCTCCCTTTGGTCTGTCTCTGCCAACACTTGGCTTTAAAAAGGTATTTAATAATTCTTTAAGTTGTATTGAATCATTTATCCTAAAGAACATTTTTTCACAGGCCATTTTTCTGTATATTTTTAGTTACGCTGATTGTTTATATTTTTATTAAAAGGAGGGTTTCTTTATGATTCTTAGGTGATGCGAATGTATCTCAGGATCATGCTGGATTTAGAAAAATCTACTGCTAAAACCTATGAGTTGTCATCAAACTGCAATTCCCTGAAGCTCTTTCATATACTTCTGTTCCTTATGGAGTTTGTTTTTCACTAGTTTTAGGCTGTGGAAGTATTCTCAATTAACCTTATTCTACTAGACACTGCTTTGGATACTTTCTCAAGGTGTTACAGTGATACCCGTCTCAGTTTGTGTGATTTGCCAATTTAATGAGCATACCTACTCTTCTTCCACCCAGTTAATTGATACAGACTTAAAAGCAGTTGAATCACTCAACGCCTGGGCACAGTCTTTCCTGACAATTTTCCACTGTCCCTTGAAGTTATAGAATTAGGATCATATTTTTAAAGGTAATTTTGTGAGAATGTGATTGAGCTTAATAGATTTATCCACATTACTTTTTACTATCCGTTTTGTCCCACAAAATTACTAGAATCGACAGTTTAATCTTTATTTGTTGGTCTTTATAGCATTATATTGTTCTTGTGGGGATTTAATATAGGCTTTTAAAATTCTTTGCTGTGTATTAGATAAAAATGTAGAGAACTTCCCTGTTTTCTTTTATACTAAGATACAGCATTTCTTTCTCACTTTCAGTGATTCTCATCCTATGAGTTCGAAGATAGAACCTTATATAAAACTTCTGTCTGGTTTTTAATGGTGGTGGATAAAATCTAGTAGACTCTATATTTAATACAACCAGCTCTGTTAATTGACTAGTTATTTTCCTACCCCTGAGTTGCCTGCCTGAATTTTGAATTCACTGTAATTGTAAAGATGGAGGTAAAAGAAGTTTTTATTGTTGTTGTTCCAGGTACTATTATCAACCTCTTTTACCCATCTTTATCCATTTAATAAGAGTCACATTTTCTTCCATTTTTTTCCATTTACTTCTTGCAAACTTCCAACTTCACTTGACCCTGCCATAAAATCCTAGAAAAAGTATATAGGAGTTTGAAAGGCAAGCAGTTTTTACAGCATTTTAATACATTTCAATTTTGCAGCACAATGAATACTGACAGTATAATAGAGACTTTAAAAACAAAGGTAAAGCAAACTATGAATGCTGTCAGAATTTTTAATTTCACTAAACTCAGCAGGTGTAACGACACATTTTCTTGCATATTAGACCTATCAAGTAATTATAAAATTGAGGAATTTAATCTGCCTCTATAACACTTTGAGTTTGCATCAGATTTTTAAAATGTTATCTAAACATCTAATTTTAAAAATAAAATATTGTTTCAGGTGTCTGTTACTTATAGACATCTACATATATACGTAACATGATGTAGACTAGTAAGATTTATTTCAAAATTCTGACTGCAACTTATAAAATTAATGCTTTTTCTTGGATGGCTATACTAAACTTACCAGATCAAAAAAACTGCATCTTTTTTATTTTAATAACTGTCACCTGGGTTAAGAATTATGCTTAGTTTTAAAAATGCAAACAATACTACTACTTCTAAATTTATTTTGTTAATGAAGCCACTACATAAATTTAGCACTTTTTTTTTATTAATTGCTCACGCTGAAAAGGGCTAAATTCAGAATAACTCTCTGTTTCAAAGACCTAATTGCCAAGGACCTAGCCTTAATATTAACTAGGATAATTATCATGCAAAGCATACCCACCCAGAATGTTTGCATAGCTATCACAAGCGCTTTCATAAATGATGCTTTAATTAGTCTTAATTAGAATTTGTTTAAGTCAGCAGGGAATGCAGGGCCCGTGAAATGATGTATGTAATAAGCATCAGGCTCACTTTTTACTTGGGGAATAGAGCTGACAAAATCACATCACGTTAAATTGATTCAGTCAGAATTAAAATTCTTATGGTATTAATTAAATGGAGGATCTCATTAGCAGGCTGCAGGGTGACGGAACGACTCTTTGGCGACCAGATGTGAGGGAAGAATCACGGAAGGAGAGTACCATTAGACCAAAAAGTCGCTGTATCTTAGATATAGACATGATGACATTCAGCTTGGTCTAAAGTCGTCCAACTATAAATACTATTAATATACCAAGAATTCAGAACAAGTTTTCTTTTTTTTTAAAGGACATTTGACTTCTTCAAGCTTTTGCACCACACTAAAAAATTCTGAGTATTAAGAAACATTCTTATCTGACAAACCAACTCAGTAAACTTGGGAACCAATAATTAAAATGAATACATGTTTTAAATACATTTTTTTAATGACCATGAAATTCATTGAGAAATTGTGCCTGAGATTCTTCATTTTTTATCTACATTTCTCTCTTGGAATCAGTGAGAACAGAATCAGTGAGAACAGAAGAATATAAGTTCTATTTAGTCAAAAAATAATAGGGTATTGATTAATGTATTCCCAGAGCCACTGGTGATTGTTTTCCTTTCTGCTGTTTGGTAAGGAAAGAAGGTACACTTTTTGTTATTTATAAAACAGTTTAAGTTTGCAAGTCTAGTCATGGATGGATGATATTTGCTTCCAATTAGCATCTGTTTTGTGAATGGCAAGGGGCATATGCTGGGACTGTGTACATTTTTGGTCAATATTAACAATGTAAGACTTTGGCTTCATTCTGTCATAAAAGTGAATATTTTTCTTATAAATGCTGCATGAATAGAAAAATATGGAGGCTAGCCTTCCTATTAAACAACACTGAGTTAGACAGCTGATATTTAACCACAGAGGAAGTGAGTCTTATTATCCATAAAAAAACCTTGAGTTTTTGGAACACAAAGCCAAGTTTTAAAGGAGAAAATAAGAAAATTAATTTAATTGGTGGAATTTAAAAGTTGTTTATACATACAATGTGTCTTAATAAAGGAGTAAGTGAAAGTTTGATGTCTACTGCAGGCCACCATATATTTGGGCAATTTTCCTTGGGTTTTGATTTCTTTTATTTTAGAAATGGGTAGTATATTTCTTCCATATTTTAATTGTGGAAAATAACATTAAAGGAGTCTGTAGACTATGAGCAGACACCACTTCTTAGGAAGGGATACATGCTTGCTTCCGTATAGAACTTCTATGTTTCGGTCTCAATCAGTTTCCTTCTCCAGTAATTTTTATTTTTGTGAAAGTAATTCCATGTTGTGTCATTTCCTGTTCCATTTAGACTTTTTATCCACAAAATGAGTTATCAAGATTTTAAAGGCACAATACAGGTTGTTAAAGGAAAAAAACAGCTTAAGACTGTCTCACTCTACTTTGAAGTGTTTTGTATGTTTTATGTTTTGACTGACTATTCCACCCCTTTCTGACAGGTTGCTGAAAGTTTAAGTAAGACATAACAACAATGACCAGCCATTCAAATCTCAAGAACATTTAAAAAAGTCAAAACACTCTATACCAATGCCTTTTCAGCAGAGTATTACATATGAAAATACACTTTCGTAGCCATCCACTTTTTCAAACCTCATTCTTGAATTGGTTTAACGAGGACAAAAATTGATCTAACATAGGGCCATTTCCTTGACAACACGAAGAAAGAAAATGCAAGTTCATTCCGAGTTGATCCTTTTTGCAAAGATGTTGTTATGCAGAATAAACATGGAGTGCAGTTCTTCTTTAACATTTTCAAACACAAAGTTAAGTGGCTTGTTCTTCAACGGTGTTATGTAGCATATGCCAGATAAACCAACAACCATACTGATGACAGGGCATTTTGCATATCAGTAACTGAGTAAACACACATACTAAGATGATCTACAAATGGTCAGCTTTGAAATGAATTCTGTGTTGGATTCAAGGAATTTATATGAGGTCTGTTTGCTTCAACATTCTTCTATAGACTTATTTTGGGCTTTAATTTTTTAAAAAGATGTCCAAAATGATAATCCTAGTTTGGTGCCACAATCAGTCATGAGTGGAAAAAAACCCCAACACATCCTATTTAGGAAACTGGTTTTCTCATGGCTATTTTTCTTCTTGAAAAAAACATATTTGTTTTATAACTATGCCTGGAGCCAACTCCTGTTTTCCTTGCCTTCAGCAACAGACAAACCTCTACTGAGGCTTTTTGCAGCCTACAGGAATATAGTAAAAAGGTTACATAAACATTCAGAAAAATAAATTAATAACCCCTAGTCTTCAAAGTGTACTGAAGAGGGACAGGCTATGTGGAATGCAATTGTTTTGATTTAGGTAAGGCCTGCTGTCCAATATCCAATTCCATTTGTAAAATTAATAGCTCCTCCATGAATTGAATGAATTTAAACTTAGAAACATCTCCTTGCTACCACATGAGGATTTGGTGAAAGGTTTGGAATTTAGAGTCACAGAGGTATACATTTGCATACTGAGTCTTTTCCATGTACTAACTTGGAGACATTCGGGGTGATCATAAAAACTTTGCCTTACATAAAGAATGAATGCCTGTACTATCTCTTAAACTGTACTTCATGAGGGCAGGACTATATAGATCTAGCTTTGTCAGAACCTCAAATATAATATCACTCAAAAAACTTTTGTTGAATGAATAAGTGGAATTAACTTATATATGTGATGACAACAGAAAAATAAAATTTTATGTATAGCAGCTAGCGGATCATTTCTTGAGACCAGTTTGTGATCAAGGAAAACAAAGGAAAAACACATGGCATTCAGACAATAAGAAATGTCTTTTTGCAGCAGTGGGAGAACCAAAAAATTGTACAAGAGTGGAGTCAGAGACTAGAGAGACTAGTTGCTTGTGGTAGAATTTTGTGTAATTTGGGGAACAGCATCAGAGCTCCCGTGATAACATGAGAAAACAACAGAAAATTGAAATTCTGGGAAATTTGTCTTGTTCCTGGAATATTTGTTGGGAGTATTTAATTCCCCAAACATTGCTTTCAAAACGTTCCTTGGCATAAATTTACTCTTAAAATGACATGGCTAAACTTCCTTTCCACAATAAATTAAATTACAAGACCAAATAAGAACCCAGCAAAATTATTTTTAGAAAGCTAGGAGGAGGAAGAATTACGCCTGTCTGATTTTTGACGTTATGGCAAATGAGAGTGGGAAGAAGCATTTTGATTTAGTGGATTAATGCTGAATCAGAAGTCATGATATTGCATATGCGACCCTAGGTTAAGTCCCTTTTTTGCCACCACTTACACTGTTGCAAAATGGTCAGAAACAACTCTTGTTCCTGAACTTTGGGAGGTTATAAGTAATTTGGTGAAACTTTAAATAGCAGTTGTGTTATTTAGGATATGAGCCAAATAAGAAGGCCTGGAATCTTTGTAACAGCCTAAGCACATTTCATTAACGTTTATTAGAAGAGGAGGCCTTTTTATTTCCTGGCACCACAGACCCTACCAGCTGCTATATTTTGTGCTTACAGCATCCCAGTCAGAAGTTTTAGGTACTTTGAATTATTTATTTCCTTCATACTTCCAAAACTGGTCCCTTAACATATAATTATTTCATTAATTATACGTACAGCATCTTTGTATGACCTGGGAATTTTATGCAGAATGTTGATTGTAATAGTGACTTAATTTTTGACACTTGACTGCTGACAGTTTCCAAACTCCCCGCTTTCCTTTTTCCTTTCTGCCCACATTTAGGCATGCTGGTAAGAAAGTCTGCATATTTTCTTTTTTGGCACTGGTGGGAAGTTGAAACCACACAAATCTGTGCTCATTGGGACCCTTATATAGCCCCACCCACCTTTAATAAAACTTCACAGCTGACTCCTTTCCCTGCTCTCTTAAGCCATTTTCAGACCAACTTGGGAGCCAGCCCTGCTCTCCCCAGAGAGGTTCATTATATGAGTAATAAACCTTTGTGTATCCTCCTGTTGTGTGTGTGATGTTATCAGTTTCACCAGAACCAGATCTTGGAGGTGGGAGGTCCATCCGCTTCTGTGGGGTGATCACAACACCAATTAAATATGTGTCCTTGCCACAGATGGAGGTTAACACTAAAAAAATGGAGGATAAGAATCTGTTTGTTTGCTTATTGTAGCACAATGTGCTTTTCATCTATGATTTCTTTTAGACCTGGATGCCCTGGGGACCAACAGCTCTGTAATACACCAAAAAGAACTAGATATTGATATGACTAAGAATATCAACAGCAGGGACAGAGGTTAGGATGAAAACTTGAAGGGCTATCAAGTCACATTTCTTCAGGGCACAAGTTGATCTCCAGCTGGGATCAGAAATTTTCCCTAGTGGTATAGCACTGCCTAATTAGCTGCATTAGGGAAGACACAGCCTTTCTCTGAGCGTTGGCCACAGTTGGAGACAGGAAGCTCACCTACTTCACTGGTAAGGCTGTAACACTTAATTAATTAATGGTTGCAGCATATTTATGATCTTAGAATAAAAGGGAGCTATAGGAGTGAAAGTATTACTACATTCTTTCTTATTGCTAAGGGGAAACATGAGCTATTTTGGCAAATCAGTGAATCTAGATTGAAATATTTTTTCCCCCCAAAGATTGATGGATTGTAAATATCTTCAGAATGTTTTTCCTTTCCATTAATTCTAGAACCTTGGATTAGTTTAATTTGTAAAATATGATTTACTTTTACTATAGAATTTGATGCTTATGGAAAAAGAGCTTCAACATATATTTACATGTTCATATTATAGCTAAAGCTGTTATTTGCTATAATAGTAACAGTGAAGGGGAAAGTGAAGAGTCTTAATCCAGTAATGAAAATTCTCATTGTCTATATAGTTGAGGGTTCAAAATAATGATGAGATGCCTGAAGAAAATTAGGAGACTGATCTAACTGCAATTTAACTCAGAACACCTTTCTTTGGTTTTCCATGAAGTAAGTACAGTGGTTAGAAGCAACCAGTCAGCTAAACCACTGAAGAAATAAAGGTGGGCAGAGATAGAGCCAATTCAAACTCTAGAATAAAAACAAAGGCAAAAAGAGAAATCAAGTCACTGGGAAACTCTAAAGGGAGAAATTAGGCAGTGGGCTTTGGTACATGGAAGTATTAGTAGAATAGCAAGTAGAAATCCAAATAGAATAACACATTAGTTGTGGAAAGGTGAACTGCTTATATACCCTTTCTCTTAGTGACCTTAAATAGAGGAAAATAGTACCGTTAAATCAAGTTCAGCCTAAAGCTGCCTGCTTACATATTTTAAGTTTGGCCCAAAGGTTTCTCTGTACATCGTGAACTATAACAGGTGGAGGTGTAAACAAACTGCAGCCTACACTTGTGCTAATCACTGAGTTTTGGCCAATCAAATGTAGCCAACTATTTGAATTATGTTCAAGTAAGGCAAATACCGAGCTGTAACCCATCTAGCTGTCTCTATACCTCACTTCCATTTTCTGTACGTCACTTTCCTTATTCTGTCCATAAACTTTCCTCCACCACATGGCTGCACTGCAGTCTCTGAGTCTACTCTGGCTCCGGAGGCTGCCCGAATAGTTCATTGCTCAATTAAACTCTTTTAAATTTAATTCAGTTGACGTTTTTAACAGTACTAAGATTTTTTTCCCCCCATTTACTTTCTCCCCTATTTGTCTCTACTGTATAAACTTACCTCCAAATCTCAACTACTCTGTGATGACATCATAAATGAAGAAAGAGAACTTGTTTTCTATTCACTTTCTTCTCCCTTTTTGCCAGAAATATAGCATAGAAAACATATTTACATTGGGCTACCTTACCGAATTTTAAACTCCCCAATACCAGAAAGGAACTTAGCAGGTAGAGAGGTCCTGCATGTGTTGATCTACAGTGCAAAGCACAACTGATAGAGACTCAGCAGAAGAAGGCTTTAAAGAAAATGAGAGGTATGGAAATAAAACCATTTTCTAAAGTGCCAAGAGCAATTACCACTTTCACTTTGACCTTCCCAATTTTAGTAAGCAGTAGTGGAAAAGAGAATGCCTGAACAAAAGCTTTGCAGAAAGAAGACTTGGGTTAGATAAGGAATTCAGATAGAGGATAACTGATGATCAAGATGCTTTATGGGTTGCAGAAAATAGGGCATTTCCTTATAAGATGGCTTCATAGTGCTCACTGAGTTGGCAGTTCAGGGAGTGGTTACAGCCTATGCAAGACAATGTTAGAATTTTTTTTTTTTTAAAGGAGATTTCCTCTGCTCTTTTGCATTTCTAAGCCTCTACTTTCATCAAAAAAGAAAAAGGTGATATAATAGTCTGGATCATCCAGTCAAAAATTCTCATTTAAGTACACAGGAGAAGTTCCAAGCATAGAGATCCTGTTACCAAGCAAATTACTGACACCTAAAAACACCATCCAGTTTTTCCATAGATTTGATTTTGAATCCTCTCCTATTTATGTTTGCACTTGTCTTAGTCTCTGTGTTTGTCTACATATTGTTCATTATGAAAAAAGTATAAAACATTTGTATATGTAACATATTATGTATTTATGAGAATATCATGGATATGCATACACATATGTCTCTTGGCCCAGTTAAAATTCAGGAAATGGTTCCTGCATCTTGAACAAAGTATGTATGTTGGAGGTCATTTCTGAAGTTTAGATTGAACAGACTTTGTATAGTGAGAATTTTCTATGTTTGGGAAAAGAGAGCAAGAAAATACAGTGGAATAACCAACCAACCTATAATCCAATGGGTAACCCCATAAAATTATCTCAGAATAATTGATTCACTGACCTCTTACTTTTCATATTCACTGTTTGAAAATATTTTGGACTGTACCAACTAATGTCTTATCAGTTTCAAGTTTTATTGCCAAAACACGTAGAGAAAACCCAGAAATTTAAGAGCATAATGCAAGAAGATTAGAAAGTAGCGTAGGCTGGGGCCTATATTTAATTCTTTTTCTTGTCTGTGGCTCAAACATATTAAACACCCTATGAAAACTGGGTTAATGTCACCAGTATCTGAGAACTCAGTGATCCTATAAGCCCTGTTGGTTTTGATGGAGGAATGGGGCAAGACCACATTGAGGTAATCATCAGTGTTGGAAGAAGTGAAAACTGAAACATGAGACATTTAGAAGACAAACAAAAGCATAGGGACTCTGATCTTAAGAGAAAAAGACTGATGGAAAAAGATACTAGTCACTGGGTGGTGATTACTGAGAAAATATCCCGTTATGATTGTATGCTTACCAAGCCCAGGTCTGCAAATAAGAATCAGGTAAATAAAATAACATACTTTGGGACCCAAGAGATCCACTGCTATCAATATATGAATTAATCCTTAAATATTTGTGAAGGAAAGACATGGTCGTTACCTGCAGAGTTACTGTAATCTAGTTAGAAAGCAAAGATACACACATAAACAGTTAAATCTCTCCAAAGCATGTGTTATCATGCTTTGGAGAGATTTAACTGTTTATGCGTCATAACTTCCAGGTAAACCTGAAATTTTCAAATTCGTTCACATTAAAATCCATGCATGAGTTTCAGTAACTGGGAAAGTGTATTCCTTCTTCCAGTTTCCCCATTAATCAAGTTATGAATCCAGTCATTTCTCCAGAGAAAAATGAAAGCCACATGAAAGTCTCAAGTGTTGCTCAAATGTGCTCATGCATTGTTCATTCATGTTTTCTGTTCTAGGTTCTTCACTGAAGCCTGCAGGACACTTGAAAAATAGCCGTACCTTTTCAGTGACTGCCAGGGCCCTCCTTGGGATTACCCAACCTTTGAATGTCATCACTGATTTTTCTGCTTGGAGTGCAAGGGCTACACAGAAGTTTATAGGAAAGTTGAGAAGACATGCTCTCTAACTTGGGTCACTAAGCATCACATCAGCTCCAGAAATTGCAGCATTTGAATAGCAAGTATCATAAAACCGCTCTTGAAAATATCTCCCTTGGCTGGGTGCGGTGGCTTATGCCTGTAATCCCATCACTTTGGGAGGCCGAGGTGGGTGGATAACCTGAGGTCAAGAGTTTGAGACCAGCCTGGCCAACATGGTGAAACCCTGTCTCTATTAAAAATACAAAAATTTGCCAGGTATAATCCCAGCTACTTGGGAGGCTGAGGCAGGAGAATTGCTTGAACCTGGGAGGCAGAGGTTGCAGTGAGCCAAGATTGCGCCACTGCACTCTAACCTGGGTGACAGAGCCAGACTGTCTCAAAAAAAAAAAAAACAAAAAAAACTCCCTAAAGTTTTGGTTCTAACCACTATAAAGGTGAGGGGGCTTATGCGACCACATGAGAACAAACCCAGTGCTGTTGTTTTGATGCCTTGTGCTTTTATACTTATCAATCTCTGTGTCCTAGGTGCCAGGCATCCTCCCTAGGTTATTATTCAAGATAACCCCCATCATGCAATATCAAGTCTTGCAAAAAGAAATATTGTCTAAGTGGATAGGGTTGTGTTTCAATCTATAGTCTGCTTCTACTGTGCTTGAGATCAGCTATGCACCATACTCTCATGACATGATAATGTAATTCAGAAGAATGGAAGCTTTTTCTAGCCTAGGGTGGTAGGACCAGGAAAGGAATAACTGGTGGCACTTGACCTTTGCTGCAAAGACAATTAGAGTCCTATAGGAGGGAAGAATAAGAAAGATCAAAGTGGCCTCTCAGGTAAGAGTGGTGTAGTGAGTGCTGGTGTGCCACCCACATTTCTGCTACAGCACTCAGGAACCAACTCCTTGGCTGTCAGGAGAGTTAGCTGCTGAAATTCACAGCCAAGTCCTTGTCTAGGAGCTACCCTTAGCCCAAGGGACCTGTGTTGCTCAATCAAGGTTATGGCAACTTATACCCAATGACTGGCCAACGTGAAGGTACAAAAGCCTGTCTCCTCAGTTCATTGTGAGACAATTCGGCAGGCCAGTCCAGCTCTGGAGCTTCTTATGGTTGTGGTTGAAGTCTTTTTTTGCAACCACATCACCTTTCAATTTCTCCCTCTGCCTGATCTTCTATCATCACTTTCTCACAGGTGCTTCCCAGAGACATTTCCATCAAACTTCCTACATGCAAATTTCAGTCTTTCTTGGGAAATCTACCTAAGAAAAGTAAGGAATGAAATAAGATTTTTAGGGGACAATAAATTTATCCGACTAGTTAGAATAGAGTTTAGTTGGGTGGTTGTTTGGGATATAAATCTTAAAAAGCAAGTTTGTAGAGAAGTCCTTGAATGACAGGGTATTGTATTAGGACTTTAACAGACCAAGATCAGCAAATATGTGGCACATGAGCTCACAGGAGTTTCTCCATCCTACACCTGGAGTAGACATCATCAATTGATAGCTGCTCTTATCTTCGCAGAATCCCAGCCTGAATGTAGAGTCCTTTCTTACGCTGAGAATTAGTCTGATTTACATGTTATGAAGCCTACATTGAAGCCAGCCATACAATTATCTTTCCCATTTCTAATAAGGACTCCTCAAACACTGAGATTCAAGTCATGTTTATTAACAAGAGTATTTATCCAAAAGTCATTTCATATACAAACTTTTATGTTATTCTGAAGTAAAACTTACAGGTATGGAGAACAAAAATAATGTGTCTATACTATCTACTGTTAAGGTCCGAGTTTCCTTTTTGAAAGTCACCTCTTTGAGAATGCATCAAAATAGGCACCTTTTTTTAGGATACTATTTTTAAAAATAATTTCATCAGATAGGATAACATACTAATAAGATGATTACATAATATAATTTTTTAATGTACCAAATGATAATATGCAGTTAGATATAAAATATCACACTTCAAGTTTTGATTCTTCTCCAATATTCCTGTCATATTTAATTTTGACATTTTAGCATCACAAATGTGTGTACAGTTCTTACTAAACATGTCTTCAGTGTGACCAGTGAGGGTCTGTGCTCTGATGCCTGGTATCATGTGTTACTTTTGTAGGGCGACCATGTATCCCATTTGTCCAGGATAGTTCCTGATTATGCCATGTTCCATTTCATTATTACTTTTTTCTTCCTTTTTTAAAAATTCTCTTTTTATAACTTTTATTTTAGATTCAGGGGTACATGTAAAGATTTGTTACATAGATATAACATGTGTCATGGGTTTGTTGTACATATTATTTCATCACCCAGAAATTAAGCCTAGTACCCAATAATTATCTTTTCTGCTCCTCTTTCTCTCTCACCTACCCCCCTCAAGTAGACCCCAGTGTCTGTTTTCTTCTTTGTGTTTATAAGTTCCTATCATTTAACTCTGAATTATAAGTGAGAACATGTGGTATTTGGTTTTCTGTTCCTGCGTCATCCTGTTTGCTAAAGGTAATAGCCCCCAGCTCCATCCATGTTCCTGCAAAAGACATGATCTAGTTCTTTTTATGGCTGTATAGTATTCTATGGTGTATATTAACCACATTTTCTTTATCCAATCTGTCATTGATGGATATTTAGGTTGATTCAATGTCTTTGCTATTGTGAATATTGCTACAATGAACATAAGCATGCATGCATGTGCCTTTACAGTAGAATGATTTATATTCCTTTGGGTATATACCCAATAATGGAATTGCTGGGTCAAACTGTGGTTCCGTTTTTAGTTCTTTGAGGAATCACCATACTGCTTTCCATAATGGTTGAACTAATATATACTCTCACCAGCATTGTATAAGTGTTCGCTTTTCTCTGCAACCTTGCCAGCAAATGGTATTTTTTTACTTTTTAATAATAGCCATTCTGACTGGATCTTATCTCACAGTGGTTTTGATTTGCATTTATCTAATGATCAAAGATATGGAGCTAGTTTTCATATGCTTGTTGGCTGCATGTATGTCTTCTTTAGAAAAGTGTCTGTTCATGTCCTTTGCCCACTTTTTAATAGGATTGTTTGTTTTTCTCTTGTAAATTTGTTTAAGTTCCCTATAAATGTTGAATATTAGATCTTAGTTAGACGCATAGTTTCCAAAATTTTTCTCCCATTCTGTAGGTTGTCTGTTTGCTCTGTTGATAGTTTCTTTTGCCGTTCAGAAGCTTTTAAGTTTAATTAGATCTCATTTGTCATTTTTGCTTTTGTTGTGATTGCTTTTGGTGTCTTTGTCATGAAATCTTTGCTGGTTCCTCTGTTCAGGATGGTATTGCCTAGGTTGTCTTTCAGGGTTTCTATAGTTTTGGGTTTTACATTTAGTTCCTTAATACATCTTGAGTTGATTTTGTGTATAGTGTAAGGAAGGGGTCCTGATTCAATCATCTGCATATGGCTAGCTAGGTGTCCTAGCACCATTTATTGAATAGAGAGTCTTTTCCCATTGTTTGTTTTTATCAGCCTTATCAAAGATCAGATGGTTGTAGATGTGTGGCCTTATTTCTGGGCTCTCTATTCTGTTCCATTGGTCTATGTATCTGTTTTTGTACCAGTTACTGAACCTGTATAGTTTGAAGTTGGGTAACATAATGCCTCTAGCTTTGTTCTTTTTGCTTAGGATTGCTTTGGCTATTTGGGCTCTTTTTTTGGTTCTATATGAATTTTAAAATAGATTTTTCTAGTTCTGTGAAGAATGGGTTGGTAGTTGGATAGAAATAGCACTGAAATCTGTAAATTGCTTTGGACAGTATAGGCAATTTAATGATATTGATTCTTCCTATCCATGAGCATGGGATGTTTTTCCGTTTATTTGTATCTTCTATGGTTTCTTTGAGTAGTGTTTTGTAATTCTCATTGTAGAGATTGTTCACCTCTATGGTTAGCTGTATTCCAAGTTATTTTATTTTATGTATTTTTTTTTTTTTTTTTTTTTTTTTTGGTGGCAGTTGTGAATGGGCTTGCCTTTCTGATTTGGCTCTAGGCTTTGCTGTTGTTGGTATATAGAAATCCTAGGGATTTTTGTACATTGATTTTGTATGCTGCAACTATTAAGGAGCTTTGAGGCCAAGACTATGGGGTTTTCTAGATATTAGAATGTTGAATATATGCCTCCAATCTCTTCTGGCTTATAGGGTTTCAGCTGAGAGGTCCGCTGTTAGCCTGATGGGCTTCCCTTTGTAGGTCACCTGCCCTTTCTTTCTAGCTACATTTAACATTGTTTCTTTCATTTTGACCTTGGAAAATCCTGAATTTGACTGTTGTTGTCTCTAGCAAGGGTGGGAAAGTTTTCATTGATGATATCCTGTAATATGTTTTTCAAGTTGTTTGCTTTCTCCCCAGCTCCTTGCCTTTTAGCAATGCTAGTGATTCATAGATTTGGCCTGTTTACATAATCCCATACTCTGAGATGTTTTGTTCATTCCTTTTAATTATTTTTTTCTTTGTTTTTGTCTGACTGTCTAATTTCAGAGAACCAGTCTTCAAGTTCTGAGACTCTTTCCTCATCTTGGTTTATTTGTTGTTAATATTTGTGATTGCATTATGAAATTCCTGTATTGTGTTCTTCACACAATTCTGTCAGATCCATTAGGTTCTTTTCCATACTGACTATTTCAACCCTTAGTTCCTGTATCATTGTATTGTAATTTTTATTTTCCTTGGATTGTGTTTTACTGTTCTCCTGAATCTCAGTGTTTTTTTTTTCCTATCCATATTGTGAATTCTAATTCTGTCATTCTAGCCAGTTCAGACTAGTTAAGAGCTCTTGTTGGAGAACCGGTGCAGTTGTTTGGGGGGGGGGACATACAACACTGGTCATTTGAGTTACCAGAGTTCTTGTGTTTGTTCTTTATCATTTCTGCATGTGGGTGCTCCTTTTATTGCAATGTAGATTGAGTATAGTAAATAGATTTCTTTTCTGGTGTTTTCACTGGGTTGAAGCTTTGTTTAGAATCTTTTTTTTTTTTTTTCTTGATAGATTCTTGTTCTGTCACCCAGGCTGGAGTGCAGTGGCACAATCTCAGCTCATGCAACCTCTGCCTCCTGGGCTCAAGTGATTCTCTTGCCTCAGCCTCCCAAGTAGCTGGGATTACAGGTGTCTGCCACCATGCTCAGCTCATTTTTATATTTTTAGTACAGACGGGGTTTCACCATGTTGGCGGGCTGGTCTCGAACTCCTGAACTTAAGTGATCTGCCCACCTTGGCCTCCCAAAGTGCAGGGATTACAGATGTGAGCCACCATGCCTGGACTTTGTGTAGGTCTTTATTTGAAGCTGCCTCTTTGTCTCTGGTTTCAGAGAGGAATATGTTAGTGGGTATTTTTGGTGTTGAAACTTTGAGGTGTGATTCAGCAGGTGGCATTTAGGCTTATTGGTGAGTTGGTAGATTCTTGCTCGATTGTGTGGCTCCCCTATATTTCCTCACAGTTGTAGCTGTGCTCCTTCTCAATTCTTTGAAAGTGTGGGTTCTTCTACCTCTGAGTGCTGGCTATAGATTGCAATTTGACACCATGGCATGTGTATACCTGTGTTACAAACCTGCATGTCCTGCACATGTGTCCCAAAACTTAAAATATAATAAAATTAAAAAAGAAAGAAGCCGTCTGGCCATGTTTTGGTAGAGCAGCTGCACTGTGCTGGGGTATCCCTTCCACTCTCAATTGGCTCGGACTCTCCAGTGTCCAAAGGCTGAAGCCCATTTCATTATTATTAAGAATTCCTACTCTGCTCTCAAAAGAAATGTGGTCAGTCGATCTTTAAATACTCTTTTATTAATGTTTCAGATATAAAATAGGTTTTAACCAAATAAATGGAACAAAATATTTACAATTGTATTTAAATCTCTATGGCCTAAAAGATTTTTGTGCTTGGTAAATTTTCATCTTTCCTTGTCGGGAAACTACCGCTGGAGGAAGAGAAAGTGGTAGATGGATGGTTCAGCAGCTTCAGTTCACTCAGAGCATCTGTCATGATTTTATCTCTGTTGCTTTGTATTGCACATGTGGCCTGGAATGCAGAAGGAACCTTGGGTAGACAATTAAGAAAAGTCATTATTATTATTTTTATTTTTGAAAAGGATGTAAGGATAGAACCAAGAAAATAAAAGTAAGCCACCACACACACCTCTTTGCACCTAGGTTTGGACTCACTTTTATTTTCTTGGTTGTGATTAAAATAAACAAGGTATTTATAATACTTACATGTGAATAAATGAGGTACTGGATGTTGCAGGAAATCATGAAGATTACTGACAATATAAAATAATAAAAATAAAGTTCTACATGAGAATCTGACTCAAAGATAAAACGTTTATTCTGGGTTCACTGGGTATGCTGTTGGTTCCTCTTGTCAATTCACATCTTGAGAATAGATGGAAATATTTCAGACTGCCCTTTTATCTAAAAAAACCTGTGAGTGCTCGCTCTTTCTCCCCACCCTTGAGCCCTCTCCTTCCCTCTGGCTTTCATATGCATGCAGCCACCCACACGCCCACCTTTTCTGATAAGGAGGGGCTTATACCTACCTTCCCAAAGTAATCTCAGTACTTTGGGAAGCTCAGGTAGGAGGATCACATGATGCCAGGAGTTCAAGATCAGCCTGGGCAAAAAAGAGAGACCTGATCTCTACAAAAAAACAAAACAAAACAAAACAAACAAAAAAATTAAAAGGAGAGATGTTAGAATATTTAAACTAAAAATCTACTTTGTATTTTTAATGTGCACCATTTTGATAAATATGATGATTCAGTTTTAGGCCTTAACAGAGAACAAATAATGATGAAGAAAGTATTATCAGCAGACAAAACTGTTAGTAAAGAGCTCAAAACACATAGCATTTTGTAGTCCTTCAGTGTAGAATCAAAGCACCCAATGTACTTAGTGGGTCGTGGGGTATCCCTGTATGGCAACATTAAACAGTAAGCAATACCAAAAATGACACTGATGCAGAGCTAAAAACTCAATTATATTACATCTATTCTGCTTAAGAATGTAGGGACTTTAAAATGTTTTAGATAAATATGAACATATTTATTAAAGAAAAGCAATCTGGTGCTCAAAAACGCAAATACTTGATATCTGGAAAATTCCCTAAACTAGAGCAGTCACTAACTAGAGAATATCGACACGTTGTTTTGAATTTGGTTTCAGGAGTGCTCATGACATCTCCGGCTATTAGAAGGTATTGTGCTGAAACTGATTTAATATTTAATACTCAAAAAATCCCTTTTTGTTCTAAATATTCTTAACTGGAGGGATCACCTTTTTCTAAAGTTGTAAAAGTTGTCTTTGTTTAAATGAGAGGCTCCCTCCCATATAAAAAGCAAATACTTATTAACAGGAATTTATGTCTGAATGTACTACAACTCTTCTAAAGAATTCAGGGCTGCTTGGTTAGCATCTAGGTTTATTTCTTGCAAAAATGGCAATAATATAATGTTGTTTTTAAATCTGTAATTAAAGGTCAGTATGTTTTTAATAATAATATTTTATGGAAACATAAAATAACAATGGCATTAATGTAATTATATATGTTAAAGAGAAAATGGAGTATTTGTATTAAAAAAACAGGAGGAGTGGTTTTTTTTTCCTTAAATGTGCAAAACAGCACAAGGCAGTCTGGGGCTTTTCATAGCTATCTTCATGTACCACATTTATTTGACTTATGAGCACTGCTTTTTCCTCAGCTTTTCTTTCCCTATCCCCTATCACCACCCTCTAATTTGTTACTCTTTTTAATGTTTACCAGAATATAGAATGACTAAGACTTGCTTTTAGTCTTTGAAAACACAAGTGGCAATACAAAGATGGGAAAAAACTTTCTCACTCTAGGCAATTCTTCCACTCAGGAGATATTTTAAGATTTCATAGAAATTAAGTACTTTTTTCTTTTTTTTTTTTAACCTAGTCCAAACCTGCTAAAACATTCACCATCTCTGCTGCCTAATGCATTTATTCATGGCCTCTATATATTCTCCTCTACAACCTCTTCCTTCATGTCTTCATTTTAATAATATTGCTTATGTGAAAATTGCTGGATAAATTATTCAATTTTTTCTATTATCCAGTATATCTGCAATAAAACTGATAACCCATTTCTGTAAATACATCTATAATAATTTAAGTCTGCTTGCCTGCCTGTCTCTCTTTAGCTAGCTCTTTACATTCCTTTCTCAAGCCTTTGGCTAGGATGAACTTGGAGTACTATGTTTCTGTTTGTTACATAATGAAGACAAGCTGCTAAGTAGATGCAAATGCTAATTCTGTAGTTACTTTTCATTTCACATGAAATTTCATTAGTGTTGTTAAGTATGGAAAATTAATTACTCCATAATCACAAGTCCACAGAACTTAATCACCAACTACAAATAACTATGTTGAAGGGTAATGCTACAGATCAACCATAAATCAACAAAGCAGGAAAATTTTGTATTAAGGCCAAAATCCAGGCGATACTCATGACCTCCAGTTGCTAATAAAGAAATGGATGCAATCCCCTGTGGTAGAATCATATTTTTCAAGCATTTATTTATTAAATAATTTTTAAAAATATTATGTTTTCTCTGGGCCAGACTCAGGGACTAAAACAATGATAACATAATCTCTGCACTCAAAAAGTTTACAATCTGCTGGATGCTGTGGCTCACACCTGTAATCCCAGCACTTTGAGAGACCAAGGCGGGCAAATCACCTGAGGTCAGGAGTTCGAGAACCGCCTGGGTAACATGGTGAAACCCCGTCTCTAATACAAATACAAAAGAATTAGCCAGGTGTGGTGGCGTGCACCTGTATTCCCAACTTCTCAGGAGGCTGAGGCACCGGAATTGCTTGACCCTGGTAAATGGAGGTTGTAGTGAGCCGAGATTGCGCCACCTCACTCCAGCTTGGGTGACAGAGCGAGACTGTCTCGGGGGGGAAAAAGAGGAGTTACAATCCTCTAGGAGAATCTGAACAAGTAAAAAGACAGTGAGATTAACACTTTGATGAATCGTCTGCAAGGTGCTTTGAGAAGGTGACAGAAGAAGCCGCTAAAGCAACCTTAGGGTGGTTTGTGAGAGTTCATTGGACCAAGGGGTGTTCAGTAGAAATTGTGAAGTTAAGGTTTATTCCTATCTCTTATTCTTTTTCATCAACTGTCTTCAGTGGAATTTACATTTTTTTTTTTTTTTTTTTTTTTTTTTTTTAAACAGCCAACACAGCCATGTGCTTTCATTCTCCCTGGCAGCTGGTGAGGGCCTGTTGTTACCATCTCTTCCTAACTCCTCCTGTTTTCAGTGACATTCTGTTAGTTAGTAGATTCAGGTTAGTAATGGTAATAGTATTAACACCATGGGAACCGGAATATGCCGCAAAGCAGGACTTTAAAAATTCCTCCAGAGTTGATGGTTAAACATTTACCAGCATACCATCTGGCCAAGGAATTCTTTGGTTCTATTGGAAAATTTAGTGGAGGATGAGACAATAGTTTTCCATTATGGGTAAGGCATAGTTCCTAATAAAGAGGGGGATTAGAGCTATAAATAGTATTATTGCTGTCATTCTAGAGTTTACAATAGGGAGGATAAGACAAGTCACAAATCACTGTACCTTAAGACCAAATCTATTTAAAAAGTACAAGGGGGAGAGAAGAAGGGTTGGAGGACTGTCCTAACTATACATTTCAGTAGTTGGTCTATGGATTGTTGGGTCGTTAGGGGCCCAGGTAAAGCCTGTGGGTCACCCAGACAAGGGTTGTTTGTTGTTTTGGAAGACAGAGTTTCTCAATAGTTTTTATCAACCTCCCATTCCTCTGTAGAGATTCTACCCAATGTAAACAATAGAGATAGCGTAACATAGTGTTTAAGAATGTTGACATTGGGCGCTGAGTGCCTTGGTCCATATCCCCCATTATTATGCAATACTAGGAAAATTACATGAACTGTTTGGAATTCAGGTTTCTCTTTATTAAAATTGGAATAGTAATAGTACTTAATTCACGGAGATTTTTTGATGATTAAATGAGTTAAAGATGTAAAAACATTGAGAACTTGCCTGGCTCATGGTGCACACACGAATCTTATCTGTTGTCATTATTAACACATATTCACAAGGACTGGCAGCTTCCACAAAATAAGTTACAGATAACCTGATCCTACAATTTCAATACTTTTAAGAACCTCCAGAAGTGACTGCTAATTTTTGAGCTTAACTAAAAGTGACAAATATGAAGATCAACCACAGGATTTTGTGGTTAAATACTTTCATAATTTTTTCTTAATATTTGTTATCCCATCTTCTCTTTCTAGGATCATGAACAGATGTAGTAGATATTATTTCTCTTATTTTATTTTTTTAAGATTTACCTAATCAATAAGAGAAAATTCATGCATCTGAAAATACAATGAAAGCCTTATAAAATAATGTTTTAAAGAAAAATAAGGTTGAAATATTTTTGAAAAAAATGTTAACACTTTAAAAAAAATATGAGACTTCTCTCTCCCCTTGATCAGGGAATTATTAGCCACCTGACCACAATGATAAACTCTTTATTTAAAAGCAGTGAAGAAAAGGTGATCCTTCAACACAGAACCCCTACTTCACTTAAAATTCCACTTCTGTTGTTCTGCGAATCCCATTGTAAAGCCTTCCTTATGACTGCAAATGTGACAGGAGCTGGAATTATTTCTGAGATATAATACATGCATTTATGATGATTATTAATCACTTACAAAATTCCTTGAAAATGAAAACCTGCTATACCGGACCTAAATCCATAAGACCCAAGAACCATAAATCACCTGTGTAAAAAGTCCAACTATATGCTCATTTATGGAGCGATGCTTGATTAGAAGATGGGAAGAAGAGAAAGTGAGCCAAGGTTCTTTTATGGGATTTTAATAAACTCTCTGAATTTTGCATGAAACCCAACTTGACCCCAGTAATATACATGTTATCATGGTGCAGATACTGGTGTCAAAAAGCGATAACCAGTGTTCTTAGCTGCAACTAATTAGTCAAGATGTTGTGCAAATCACTGACCATCTGGATCTCATTTTCTTTCTTTTTTTTTTTTTTTTTTGAGGATGTTGTGTTACACACAATGGTCTTGTTGTAATAATTTTCAAACTGTGCTCCAAGAGGTCCTCAGCACCCAAACAGAGGAGTCTCAGGGATGACATTGAAAGGACAGCAATACAACCAACAGGAATCTAGGCCACCTTCCACCCCCTCAACCCCCTTCATTAAATTAAGCAATGCCACTTTTGTTAGTTTTACAGATTAAATATTTATCACTTTTACATATTTGCTATAAGTAAATTTTGCTTGAGAAGAGATCACTTGTTAAAAGTTGAAGCCATTAAATTGGTTCTACCTTAAAGATTGGAGACTGTACAGTTTCCCTGTCATGTGTTTAAGAAGTGACACTTCTGTACCCCCAAACCTAAAATGCAATAAAAAAAAAAAAAGGCAAAAAAAAAAAAAAAAAAGAAGTGACACTTCATGTAATACTCAAAATGATCACATGCTACTTAAATTACTTGAGCCATCATTACTTAGGACATAGATTACTACATACAACCTTGATGAAATATAATAAATAGGAGGTGAATATTCATCAGGATTGAGGTCAAGTATATTAAATATTATCAGTTAAGAAAACTAATATGATATCCCATTAGTTTTAGGCCTCCTTCACTTAATTCCTTTTTATATCTATTACTACATACAACTTTGATGAAATATAATAAACAGGAGGTGAATATTCATCTGGATTGAGGTCCTTTAAAATATTACCAGTTAACAAAACTAAAATGATATCCCATTAGTTTTTAGGCATCTTTCACTTAATTCCTTTTTACATCTAAGGTGGTAATCACAGAATTTCATACTGGATAGTAGAGTAAGAAACCTAACATTTTAAAGGTGAGTGAACAGAGGATTACCCAGAGTTGCTCCAGGGGGTAGATCATGTTCAGGGCCCTTTCCTCTGTAGAATATGATTTTGCCAAAGAACAAATATACAAGCTACCAGAAGCTACCATTTGGGGATTCTTGATCACACACTTTTTCTCCCCTTCTTCCTGTGCATTTCTCTGTCTCTGTCTCCCCCTCCCCTTCCCTCCCTCCTTCCTTCTCTCTTTACCTCCCCTTCCTTCCTTTTTTTCTTTCATTCATTCACCAAACAATTTTTAAATATTTACTCTGGAGATTCTTGATCACCCTTTTTTCCCCCTTCTCCTTGTGTCTCTGTCTCTGTCTCCCCCCCCTCCCTTCCTCCCTCCCTCCCTCCCTTCCTTTCTTCCTTCCTTCCTTTCTTCCTTCCTTCTTTCCCTCCTTTCCTCTTTCGTTTCCTCCCTTCCTTTCTTTTTCTTTCATTCACTCACCAAACAATTTTTGAATATTTGCAAGGAGACTAGCACTCTACTACCACTGGCAATATGCAGTTCTGTAAGAATACCTGGTGCTTGTCTCATGAAATATACAGTCTAGAAGAAGAGACAAACACGTAAACTGCTTGTTTGAGTATTGCATATACTAGGTGCTAGGGGATAAATTTCAAGGGAGCTTGTTGAAGCAACACAAAAGGCTTTAAATCAGAAGCAAGTAGGGATGATCATGGAGGAAGCAGCACTTGGAGTGTGTTTTGAATATGATTAGGAATTGAGTAGACAAAAGGTATGTGCAGGGTCGTCTGTGTGTGGTATGCCAGTGGTGGAGCAAGCATTTCAGGTGGAGAAGCAAAGGCATAGATGTCCATCCCAGATGATGTATTCAAGGATCTACAAGATTTTCGGTAACGCTGGCTGGAAAGATGCATGTCAGAACAGTGTTGGGAGATGAGAGCTGTAGGGAGCAGAGAGATTGTAAAGGGTCTTGCAATACAATGTTTATGAGTTTGAATTTTACCTTGAAAGTGTTATGAAGTCACAAATAACTATTGACAAAGAGGATGCCATTATCAGCTTACAGTATAGAAAATAACTGGCAGGACAGTGTTGAGAAATTGGCAGGGACCAGTCTAGAGATGGAAGATCAATTGTGATGTTCTTTCAGTGATCCAGGAAAAAGGGGTGACAGTTATAGTAAGTGGTAGACAGAATTGACATAAAGGGATAAACCTATAACAGATCAATTAGCAATTTACCCTGACTTCTTTACCTGAAGAGTCTAAGAAAAATACATGGTAAGAAATAGATTATTTTGGTCCTTCCAAGGACATGGCTACACTTGACAGTAAAGATCAGCATGTTCTTGCAGTTCCAAACTTAACAAATATTCTCACAAGTATTTCTCTGCCATTGCATTTGGCCATTCAACCCTTACAAGTTCATCATTAAGCAAATATTTCCTGCCGAACTGAGTATAGTTACTGTGTTTGGCTTTTTTGTTTGCTTCTTTTGGACAGGACAACAGAAAATTTTTTCTGACCTTGAGATTCCTCTGGCTGAATGTTAGATGCACTTTTCATCATTCTGAAGTCAATCCAATAAGATGTAAGTTAAGAGAGATATACTATTTTCTGTAAAACTGTCCGAAAAAAGATAAAATTAGTTTAGAAAAATAATTCATGTCCATTAGATAGATCAAGATGATCAATGTATTCAACATTTAGAACCTTCTGTATATGCTACAGTGATTTATGTCATAAAACATGGGTGAAGGCAAGTGGGTATGGATGTGGAAAAGGATCTATGTTATAAACTATAGAAACAGAGTTTATTTTACTAAAACTGATTATTATAGCTATTACAGACAAAAGTGGATCCAAACATTGTAATTTACTGGGAAGATTTTATGCTCATGGAATTCACTGGTCTTACCATGTTTCCCATCATCCTGATGCAGCTGGCTTTATCGAATGATGGAATGGCCTTTTGAAGTTGCACATGCAGCTCCAGCTGGATGATAATAGTTTTGCAGGGCTGAGGCAAGGTTCTCCAGAAAGCTGTAGATGCTCTGAATCAGTGTCTCATGTATGGTACAGTTTCTTCCATAGCCAAGATTCATGAGTCTTAGAATCAAGGCGTGGAAATGGGAGTAGCACAACTTACCATTACTCCTAGTAACCTACTAGCAAATTTTTCCCTTCTTGTTCTTGTGATGTTGTGCTCTGCTGGCCTAGAAGTCTTGGTTCCAGAGGAAGGGATTCTTCTGCCAGGGGACATAATGATTCCATTAAACTGGAAGTTAAGACTACCACCTGGTCACTTTGGGCTCCTCATGCTTCTGAGCCAACGGGAGAAAAAGGGAGTTATGATGTTGACTGGGGTAATCATTTCAGAATACCAAGGGGAATGTGAACTAGTACTCCACAGTGGAGGTGAAAAACAGTGTGTCTAAAACACAAGTGATCCCTTGGGAGTTTTTCTTAACATTACCATGCTCTATGATTAAGGTCAAATGGGACAACAACAGCCTAATCCAGGCAAGACTGCAAATGGCTCAGAGCATTTAGGAATGAAGGTTTGGGTCACCCCTGCCCCCCATATAAAGAATCATGACCAGCTGAGGTGCTTCCTGAAGTCAAAGGGAATATAAAATGAGTAACAGAAGAAGATAGTTATCAATACTAGCTACAACCAAATAATCAGTAATAGAAACAAGGACTGTGATTGCCATGAATATGTCCTCCCTATTTTGTTAAGAATATGTTTGCATGTATATATCTACATATAGTAAACAATTATTTTTGTTTTCTTTCCTCTCTTATTCCTTTATTATATAATATAAGATGTATTTAGTGTAATATAGTACACTGTGGCTGGGCTATTATCATAGTAGTGAGAGCATGGACTTCAGAATCAGACAGGTATATCTCCAAATTTTGTCTCTGCTGTTAAGTAGATATGTTCCTCATTTGTAAAATGAGAATAAACAAACCTATATTTCCTGTTGTGTAGGGTAGTTACAGAAACCCAATGAGATAACGATTTTATTCATCGATTCATTCTATACTTACTCATTAGGCATTTGCTTTCTCTTAGGCACTCTTTGAGGTGACAGAGCTTTAAAAAGTGAATAAAAAAGACAAGGTCCTTACCCAGGAGAGCCCTATACCCTCCAGTGCATTACATTTTATGGGGACTCACTACTAAGTCTGTCTGGCGTATAGAAAGCTCTTCATAAATGATAGTTGTAATGAGTATTACCTAATCGTTTCTTTGAATCAGAATCCAAAAGCAATGCTACTTTCAAATTTGTCAGTTCAGCTTTTAGAAACATTACTAAAATCAATATAAATCTGCCTGGAGCAGCATTTAAAAAAAATCCTGGCTCTTAAAACAGAAAAACCTAGGTACTGTAATTTATGAAAATAAAACTGCCGCAAGAATCTAAGGACAACATTTTATCCTAATGAAAATGGAGATAAACTCAAGGTCTGCTGTTTAGGCCATTCTGAGATATTACCACATTTATAAAGGATTTAGAACATCCAAAAGTTTCTGTCCTATCACCAGCTGAATGTATTTTTTAAAATGGACTGTCCATTATTAAATGATGCTTGATAGCTCTCTGTGTTTGATAGAGCAATCTTCTGGGTGGCCAGGAAATGCTGCTACAACTTTCTTAACAGCCTCTCTCATCTGGTTATGGAGGCATAGTCATTTAAATAAAAAAAAGGGCAGAAAAAACGCTGAGAGGCAGTTTGCTCTAACTCAACCTTTTCAAATGACTACACTAATTTCAAACATATGAATTTAACTGTATGTTTGCCCCTCTATAAACAGGGCAAACAAACAGTATATCATTTTTACACTTGAACTGTATTATGATTTTAATGCAGATTCAGGTGAGGTGAGGTCAGAAGATACAATTAAATGGATCTGGTACCAGCTGGAGATTAGGCTCTCTTTAACCATGCTTGGGTGATTTATCCATCAACAACTCACGTACTGCTCCATAAAAATTGATGTCT
This sequence comes from Ateles fusciceps, assembly GCA_036589455.1. NCBI lineage: Eukaryota > Metazoa > Chordata > Mammalia > Primates > Atelidae > Ateles > Ateles fusciceps. The sequence goes on along the minus strand of JAZHEH010001266.1, from coordinate 6,080,030 downwards.
GTTTAAAAATAGATATTAAAATACAGTGTACTTTTAAAATTAGAGACTAAAATATTATGTAGTTGCCAGCAGGTAGTTTATTTAATATTCATGTGCAATATCAAACAGAAAGATTCCTGTTCTTGGAATAAAAATCTATTAGAATGAATAAATTTGCCATAGTTGCAGGAGCTTCTGTGCTTGGTCAAGTCCTTGGAAACAAATGCAGAAACAAACTTTTATATCATTACAAATCCCTGACATGATGAATGGTGATATATAACTGCCACCCTTGTTAAATAGCTCCATCAGGTCCTCAAAGATTTATTTTAATGTTGCTTTTTCATGAAAGGCTGTTTAAAAACAAAAACAGGAAAAAAGGGAAACAGAAATGCAAAATAAACAGGTTTATTAAGGATAATAAAAAATCTTGGTGCTTTTATATATTCTATTGTGAACTGTGAATGGTGGACTTCAGTCTTGAGGTTGAATTTGGTTTCTAATAGACATAAATTCAAATATTTGAATTTTCTGCATCTAAAGCCAACAGCAGCTCTAAGGACAATCATTTGTCAACTAATATGTATATCAAAAATTTAAACAAATGAACATTTAAAAGTAATATTTGATTAACCATTCACTGAAAGAAAAGTAATTCTGCCTGTCCAATTCAGTAATTTATATAGTTTAGTGATTTGCTTGTCAATAATGAACAAATTGCCCTAATATATTACTGTAATGCTTCATTTTCATTAAGACATCTGCCAACTTTTCAAAAAAGCTTTTCTATTTGGGACTTGACTTATAATTGTAGAGTCCCTTGGGGGAGTTTCAATATTATTCTAATCAATTTTATCCACAATACACAATATGGATGATTACATTGCAATGTAATTTCCAAACTTCCCTTCTCACATTAGTCATTTGCAAGGAGAGGAGACACTGCCGATGTCTCCAGAATGTATTTTAAAAAATAAACTTACTGCAGCAATGGAGCAAAGAGTATTTTTCATTGTTTGATATGCATCACAACATGAATATGTATATGTGCAGATATGCTTATATAATTTACAGCCACACTTCAAAGCTTTATGGTCTATAACATTTATATGTTATTTTTATGCAATAAGATAATGAATTTTACAACCACAAGATACAAGAGTTGGAAAGTGCTCCAAGACGATCTTCCTGTATGTGAACTACAGTGACAATGCTATAGTCTTTTCCTTTTTTTTTTTAAATAGTAAGAGGAAGTAGATAATAGTTTTAGGGAAAGCTAGAAAAAAAAATTATCTTAGTTTCACTCCAAACTAAACTGAGGCTCCAAAAAAGCCATTCAACTAGCCTCAATACAGAACGAGCTTAATATCTAGGCTCCCTTTACTGCTCTTTACTTTATTTTTAAAATTCTCTTGACCCAGGTGGGGAAGACTTATGCTAGTTATTGAGGGACTCACCAAATCATCATCAGTCTTCTTTCTGGTCATCTATCTCTATTTTAAGAAGCATAAATCCTACTCTTTACATGATAGAGAAGCTTTCCTTCAGTTTATCAGTGAGTAGTGAAGGGCAGGCAAATATTAACAGGTCTAAAAATATTTTAAATGTATAGAAAGACAAAAGTCAGAGTAAAGATTTATAAATAATAAAACTGATAAAGAGTAAGTCAGTGACAGCATAGGGAAATTTTATTTACTTAGATTTCTACTTGTTTTTACCAAGATTTTTCTCTCTCTCTTTTAAAATACTAGCAGGGAGTAGCAGAAATGAACCCCAATTCTCAGGATTCTAGGTTGTTTCCTGTTTTTAAAGTATTTATAAATTGTACATCATTTTCATTTAAATTTTTAAAAAACTTTCTATTTTACTCTTAAGTTGAATGAATTAAAATGAATGGCATTGACTCCTTCTCAACCAAACTAGGTACTAATTCATCATTAAACAAAGTTGCCATTATTAAATATTTACCATATATGAGGTAATTTCATAGAACATATATAAAGAAAACTTTAGGACATTAACTAGAGACACAAAAGAAGGTTTGAACAACTAGAAAGCCATATTGTCTGTAAGTAAGATGGTTCAATACATTAAACCTTTCAGTTCTATTTAAATTGAAGAATAATTAAAATAGTTCTGTTCAAAATATTACCAAGCTTTTTGTTTTTATTTTTTTAACTTGAAGGAATGAGGTTTTCTGAAAAAATAACCTTAGAATCCATGGAGAAAGGGGGCAAAGTATTCCAAACTGGGAAAATGGGTGGGCCAAATTTTAGGGGCAATAATTTGAAAAGAATGTTCGGAAGATGCTAAGTCAGTCAATCAAATGTGTCTGTTAGACTGAAATCCAGAGGTCATATAGGACAAAGGAAGAAGATTAATTTATAAAGGTACGGTAGAGCCAGACTAGGGGGAACCTGTGATTCTAAACTAAATACAGGACTTTCTTACAAAAGGGAATAATTTAAGGTTTTGAGCCAGGGAATTACACTTGGAAGGAGCTACTTAAGATCAGTCTACCAGTAGTGTACACGGTGAATTGGAAGAAGAGACTCTGCACAGGGAGAATAGTTAGAAAGTTATTATAATAATCTTGCTGGGCATGGAGGCTCATGGCTGTAATCCCAGTACTTTGGGAGGCTGAGGTGGGGGGATGATGAGGTCAGGAGTTCTAAACCAGCCTGACCAACATGGTGAAACCCTGTCTCTACTAAAAAATACAAAAATTAGCCAGATGTGGTGGTGCACCCCTGTAATCCAAGCTACTCAAGAGGCTAGCCAGGAGAATTGCTTGAAGCCAAGAGGCATAGGTTGCAGTGAGCCGAGATTGCACCACCGCACTCCAGCCTGGGCAACAGTAGAAGACTTTATCTCAAAAAATAAATAAATAAATAAGTTATTGAAATAATCTATGCATGAAACAGTAAGGACCCAGAATAAAATCATATCATTTATAAATGGAATTACTTCAAGATTATCTTTGCAGTGACTTTCCAGCTTTTTTTAAAACTATGAGTCATAATAAGAAATATATTTTATACATACACACACCCAAAAACGTTTAATAAGATAATATTTATCCTTACTATTTATGATGACATTTGGCACTTTTAGCTCTATGCTTTTTACATTTTAGAAAATGCTGGTAGGAACACATCGTATTTATTTTAAGATTTTCTAAAGTTTGGACCTGCTGTTTGTAAAACATGGTCTGGTGCAGCACCCTCACTTTTCAGAAGAGAAACTGAGGCACCAAAAACTAAGAGGCTTGCTCAGGGTCTCAATTTGAGTGATTAAAGACCAAAGGCCTGTGAACTTTCAATACTATAGTTAGGATGGTACTGTGGTAGAAATAGATAACAAGGAAGAGATTTGAGGGTGATTTTAGAAGAGGAATAAACAAGACAAAGTGACTATGAAAATTTAAAGTCAACTGAGATTTTGTTTCTGGTTAATTGGGTAAATGGATTTGCCATGGAATTACAGGCATCTGAAAAAGAAACTAGCCTGGGAGATATGTAATGAGTTCACACTGAAGTTGAGAGGGCAGAGGGACAGTCAAACTGCAGCAGGCAGGGAAAGCTGCAAGATAAAGCATTCAAATGAAAAACCTTGTAGGTTATACCTTGTAGGTTATCTATTTGGGAATGATCCGATGGTATTTAATATAATAAAAGTGCATTGAATACCTCTCCTGTTGAGAGGTCATGCATTGAATACCATGACCCTGTTATAAGTCTTAGGGATTTCAAGATAAGCAAAATCAACTCCCAATACATGAGAACCTCTCATTCAAAATTTTGCTGACAGTGTTACACATCCTTTGAATTAAACCATTATTGTTGCAAAAAAGTCAATACAATTTATTTTCAAGACCTCTAAAGATTTCAATCTTCTACAGTTTGATCCAAAACCTCTACATGGGCTTTTGCATCAACTCATATTTTTATTATTATTTTTAGAAATAGTCTCTTTCTCGCCCTCTCTCTCATGTATGTGTGTGTGTGTGTGTGTGTGTGTGTGTGTGTGTAAAGTATCTTTCTTTTTGACATTCACCAGTATTCTTTCAGGTGGCAAGTTGCCTCTTACCAGATTACTTAAAAGAAACAGCTTCTGACAGGGAAATGAGCAGCTGGGTGCAGCTCACAGCAACTCTGTTATTTTGCACTGATATAGTATTTTAATATAAATGGCTGAAATGCAATCTGAAAATAGTCATTCATCTCAAACAAACGCCACAAAGCTGGTTAGCATTTAAGCAGTTATATTTAGGGACTGACTCCTTTCTAGGTACCTCCCTTTCTTTAATGATAATGATGGTGATTTTCACACTGCCCATTTGAGGGAGGAAGAAGGGGTGCCAAGATCAAGGCTCATCATTGTAGCAGTTGAGAAAAATCTACAGCAGAACCTGAAGAGAGTCCAGAATCCCTTGTACCAAATCCCTTTGTACCACTTTCCATTTTACCCAAATAACTTAGAGTTTTACTTTAGAAAAAATAAAACAAAGAAATTGGCCATCATAGAGTCCTAATTTAAACAATTAGCACTGGTTACATATCATTTCATCACTGGGAATGATTCTAGATTCATTGATTCTTGTTACTTTGAACTCTAAGTTTGTATAGTCTTTGAGCCTATGAAATATTTCCTAACATATCATCCTTTTAGATCATGGAAGAAAATTTCTAGCCATCTATTTGCTCTACTAAAGAGATCTTTGATCTATGCCTTATTTCACACTACTCCGTGGGTCAGTCTTGCTAACTTACCATCATGGTGAATAGTCAGCTTATTTCAAGTTCCTTTAACCAATGATTAATGAATATATCCCTCCCTTGCCACCCACATGTCTAACACAAATGGGCATCCCAAATAATCTGAGAGGATGAAATAGCTGATTATGCCACAGGGAGAATAAAAAGGAAGAGAGAGAGATGGGAAAGGCAGAGTGACAATTTAGTTAACCAGGATATTTTGATAAGATTGCATTATACACTTTTTTGTATATAGATAATGAACAACAAATATTTTAATCCTCCATCTCATGCCTGGGCGTTACTTCATCTTTGATGAGGTGAGACTCAGTGAAGCATGAGATTAGGGATGAAATAAGGTTTCTAATGAGGTTCTAGGATATAAAAACATTTGATATCAGTAAAACTTCATATTTTTTAAAATTTAAGTTTTGTGATTGAGCTTTTTAAGCTGCATTAAAATGCCATATATCAAAAGATACTAAATAAAATAGCTGTTCCAAAATATCCTTTGTGTCAAAACGGTCAATTTAAAGAAACTTGTAACCTAACGTAGTATAGTGGTTCTCCTCCCAAGGGACATTTGGCAATGTCTGGATACATTTTAGATTGTTATCATAGGAAGAGAGACGTTTCCTACTGGCATCTAGCAGGTAGAGAGAGACTGGAGATGCTGCTGACCATTCTATGATGCACAAAATACGTCCCCCAGCTCCCTGAAAGTGTCAATAGGTGAGAAAACCTTTTGAGATCTCTTTAGTAGGGCAAATAGATGGCTGATGTTTTTGAGAGAGTATAAGTATGAAAACAGAGGAGAGAGCAGCATAATATATTTCTATTCTAAAGGCTGCTTTTATATTCATTTTAGTTTTTCATATACTATAAACAGTTCCAATTGTCTCAGCAAGTACCCTATTGAATTCTTGTTGACTTTATGATTCTGATCCTGAACAGAAGTGGGCCCACTTCTGGGAATTTATCTCATGAAAATAATCTGAAAGAAAGACATTGTCATAAGCATGTTCTTTGCAGGGTTTTGTATAACCTAAAATTTATCCCAATTGTTAGATAAATTGATTTAGAGGTCAGAATGTAGAATCTAAGATAAACATATAGATTCTGCAGTCATAACTGAAATTCAGGAGAAAGGTCGAAGCAGATTATATAAATATGGAGTATTAACATTGCCCTAAGATTCAACATATGTACCTCTCTAAATGAAATTTAGTCTTTTCCCATTTCTTACCTGTGAAAATGTTGTGACTGGCAGAAAACTCAACTTCAGTTATTATTGTTGGTTCCCAACCTCTCTCTTCCTTCAACACAGTTATAAAAGAAACCTGAGCTTATTTTGGGCTGGAAACCTTGGGGGAAGACCAGGTTCTTAGTTTGAGAGTCTGTATTTTTAGGGTTGCTTCTTTTAGTATGTGATGCTGCTTTTGAGCCCTGGTACCCACAACATAAATATACTCAGAGTTGCCCTCCTGAATATCATGCTATCTACCTAGGGTGGGTCAGGGTTGGATGCTGCCTGGAATCAGAGAGTGGGCTATCCCACTCTCTTCTGATTTGAGATGCTTCAACTTACTTCTGGTCAGATCCTGATCCATTTGTTTTTCCCCTCTCAAAAATCTCTTCTTTGTGATCTGGAAACACGAAAGCTTCTTTATTCCCCATTGCTCTCAAGGTCAAGGAAGACAGTTATTATAGAAACTCCAGAAAGCTCTTTCCTTGATTCAGCAGTTAAAGGAGAAATTCACACTTATTCCTTTCTTTCTTAATGGCTCATTTTTTACATTAACAAAATATATATAATGAAGATATGGAAGAATAGCTGCAAACCATAAGCAAGAAAAATGAGCCTAAAGCAAAAGGTTGAAGATATTTTCCTTCTAGTGAATGTTGACAAGAGGAGAAGCCAATGTAAATATAGAAAATTGTAATCAGATACAGAAAAATATTTCAAAAAGGAGATATTAGTTATAATCAGGTTTTCTAGAAATTCCAGAAAGACAGAGGATGACAAAGCCTGGTAAGTGATTTTAATTTGACCACTAGTAGATCACCAAGACTATGAAATCTTCAAGAGTGCAATTTTAGGAGCATAATAAAAATTTGGTGAGTATGCAGAGGATTAGAAGGATAATAGGTAGATAAAAATGGGGGCAGTTATACAAGTTTATTTTAGAATCTGGCAATAGAAAGAAGTTAAGAAACAGAACTTGTCTATGAGAGACAATAAATTATAAGAGAGAATTTGTTGGATTACAAAATCTGTACATAAATCTATTAGCAACATAAGCGTTTCCCTAGACAAGGAGAGCTTGATGACAGGGCAGAGATAAGAAAATTGAAAGGGGAGAAACTGACAAAAGGGAATGAGAGTAAGAACACAGGTGAACAGGATAACCTTTGAAAAGAGGAGGGACAAGTTGGAGACTAAAGAGACGAGCATATAAAGATATTTTTAAGTGAAGCAATTCAAAAATGAGAAAAATTTTCCTCTAAAAATGTCCACTACTTTAGGACAGTATGAGGATAATCTCTGTTAGACATGACTGTCAGTGTGGACACTTGGTTCGGAGACTGACGATTTGCAGAGGTATTTTTCCCAAATTAAAAGTTTATTATAGTTCATTAAAATAAAATAATAATAAAACAAGCTTAGCTCTGTGTTAAGTTTTTGTTTTATGAAAATTCATTATCTGCCACCTAACCTGCTTTTAAATGCCAGGACATGCTAATATAAAATCATTCTTTTTAAAAAATGAATTACGATCACATCCAGAAGTGCAACCCATGTATCAACTTAGACTGACACAACTGTTTTTATTTCTAATAAGGGCCTTCATTTACTTAAAATGTCGCTCCCTAGACATTCTACTTCTCTTTAAACATGCAAAAACGTTGCTATAAAAAAAGAAAATTACACTGAATCAAAAGCCAGTGAAAGTATTACTTGAAAACTTGATAGGGCTACATAGAATCTGAATCTTGAAAATGCAGTAAACTCCATCACATAACCACAAGAGGCAGATCAATATGACTGAGTTAAGGTCTGCTCTATAAATCATTACTTGGTGAATGAATTAGACAAAAGATAAGCTCTAACCAAAATGGTGAAGAGTGAGACATGAACACTGCTCTCTGGAATTAGCTTCCAATAAAGTACAGGTTAGGGCTGTAGTAGTGGAGAATTATATGTTGTATATTGTGGATAATGGTTTGTTCACTGACAAGACTAACCCAGGCATGGGATCTTGGGTTTTGAAGGCAGTTTTCACTCTTTAAGTAAAGTAACAACAAAAATAGAATAGAAAACTTAAATCACAAACCAAAGCTGAACTTGTATATGTGACTATCAAGTGTGAAGTTTGCTAAGTGGCATTATGCATTTATAATGTAAGGGCTGTTCATCTGTTAATGATTTTTTATTGCCTAAATCGTGCAATTCAACAGAACAACTTTTATTTAGTATTGACTACATACAAAGTACTGTCCAAGAATTGTAGGTAATTCAAAGATGAAACAGATTGATCCCTGACCTCCAAATATTTAGGGTGTTATGGGTGGAATAATTTACATAAATTTAAAAATATTGTGCAAAGGGCTCTATTTAGCAGTATTACAAAGATTCAAATAAAATTCTGTTGAAAGTGGGGAAATGTTTATACTCCTTTTAGCTTTAGAAAAATATATTGTGTTAATTCTTTCAGTGTTTTTTATCTTTACATTATTGTAGATTAGCACAGTACTTGACTGATGCAAAAGAGGTATTAAATAAATCTTTGATTAGTAAAAATTGAGAAGAGTATTAAAAGCTTTTTTTAATTTTAATTTTTTTCTCAGACCTCTCAGAGATGAAGAATATTAAAATCTTTAAGAGAGAAGGTAGGATTTATTAATTTAATAAAAATGTTTATGAATAACTCTCTATTGGAGATATAACCCTTGACAAGGTTGTCACATGCCTTTGTCCTCATGAAGCTTCTAGTCTGGCAGAATCTGGTTTTTGAAGTCTTCCAGTAAATTTGAACCACTGTAACACCATGAGAGTTTGAAATTTAAAAAGACTGGCCTATCACAACGACTTTTAAATTAAGCAAAGGAAGAAAAACATATTTTTGATATGGCAGGAACAGTTGCAGGAGTCAGTGTGAAGCATTTGACTAAGACTCCGTCTTGTGGTACTGTGGTTAAAGAGTCGAGCATCGTGCTGGAGAGGGGACAAAAATATAGCTAAGGGAAAGTATAAAGTCCCATTTGTACTTTGCTCATGTAGTCAAAACTTAAAATTGAATTTTCCATGAACACCAGACAATGTTCATTTCATTTCCTTTTTTTTTTTTTGAGATGGAGTTTCACACTCTTGCCACCCAGGCTGGCGTGCAATAACGTGATCTCGACACACTGTAACCTCTGCCTCCCCCGTTCAATAGCTTCTCCTGCCTCGGCGCCCCCCAGTAGCTAAGATTACAGGCATGTGACACCACCCCACAGCTAATTTTTGTATTTTTAGTAGAGATGGAGTTTCACCATGTTGGCCAGGCTGGTCTCTAACTCCTGACCTCAGATGATCCACCCACCTCGGCCTCCCAGGTGCTTTTGAAGTAGTCATTTTTATGACTCAGGGGGTAGAGAAGCAAAAGACACAAAGTAGGTGAGGTTGACAGAAGCAGAGAGTTGAAGAATGAGAGTGTGGAAATGCAGTAACAAAACAGAAAGATAGATAGACTTGGGTCAGATCATGGAAGGCTCTAAATGCCACGCTAAGGAGTTTGCGCTTGATCTGATGCACAATGAGAGACAAAGCTTTTTGAAGAGCAAAATGTGTTGACAAAAGTGGGAAGATTAGTCTGCAATTCTTGGCAGGATGGAATGAAAGAAGCTTTGAGGGAGGTAAGTCAGAATCATTTAGTACTCTTCTGGAATGCTAAGAGTTCCAGTTCCATGGGAATGTTGGCTATCTGGTTTATTCATAGCTCTGGGTACTACGTAGTATGCAGTAAATAGTTGTTGAATTAATGAAATGGTCATGTTTCTCTTATTGGGAAAGTCTGTAATTGTTAACTTCAAGTTTATGACATGTTTCTTTGATTAAGAGTTTTACAATTTATGTACTAACAATGTTTTCCATTTAAAATGCCTTGGGAAATTTCAAGTCTATTTATAATCACTGATGTCAGTGAGAAGAACAAAAAGCTAATTTACAATTCATTATTCAGCCATTATTCTACCCATGGGTGGGACTAATATGAACATTAGGTTATAGGTGGCAAGCATGTTGATAAGGGAAAGAATAGCAGGTCCTAAAGATGAATTACAGCTCAGCACTCTTATCAGGCTCAATAGATAGAGACTTTCAAGATAACTCAATACACGGAGTTGCTATTGAAATAGAAAAAATGTATGCGTTCTAATTTCTTTGGTAGAGAAAGCAGTCTTTTTAAGGATGCTTCTGTTTCATGTGTTTGAGGTTTGTTCCTTCAGTAGACTGACAGCTGATAGGAGTCACGATGTATTCCGTGTTCCTGTACACAACATATAGTGCCAACTAAGAATTTCTTATTCACGTATAAAATACCAAAGCACTCCATGTGAAAATTCAAAATCTTCGCCATTGGATTACTTCTTACAGGTGGAAAGACCATGTTGATTTCATTATTATGCATTTTGTACAAACAAAATCCAATTTCAGAAAAACACAAGTAGCTTACGTGTATTAAATGCTTACTATGTGCCAGGCCCTGGTAAGAGCTGCTTACATAGAAGAATACATTTATTCTTCCCATCAGTGTATAAAGTAGATATTATCTTATCTCTGTTTTATAAATGAAGAAACTCGATGCAAGGAGAAGTTAAATTATCCAAGAGGATGCAACTACTAAAAATGGGGAGGAGAGATTTGAAAGCAGTCTGATTTTAGAACCCATACTCTACACTAGAGGTCAGCAATTTTTTTTTTCTGTAAAGGGCCAAATAGTAAATATTTCAGGCTTTGCAGGCCATACGGTCTCTGTCACAATTACTCAACTCTGCCATTTAGCACAACATAGCCATAGACAATATGTAAATGAATGAGCATGGCTGTGTTCCAATAAAACTTTATTTATGGACACTATAATTTGAATTTCATATAATTTTCATGTGTCACAAAATAGTATTCTTTTTTGATTTTTTTCTCTCTAACCATTTAAAAATGTAAAAATCATTCTTAGCTTATGAACCATACAAAAATGGGAAGAGGCGCTCTGGTCTGGGCCCACGAGCTGTAGGTGGCTGATCCTTACTCGAAAACACAGTGCAATTTAGCCTCTAAGAGAAGGAATGCCGAATCACCTAAGAAGCCACTTGGACTCTGTTAGGAATCTAAGCCACTTAGACTCCAAAGGAATTGGGTTGGGAGCTTTTAATTTTTATGCTGAATTGAGGAAGAACATGAGGAACTGCTACAGGAAGGATTTATGATAGGCCTAAAAATAATTTATTGGAAGAAATAGCAACTAAAACCCCAAACAGATTCCTGAGGATGGTGGTAGAATCTTTTTATGCCTGTATCTATTTGCTACAGGAACAACTATTGCTCAGAGATATGACCTCTTCTTAGAATAGCGAAGGAGATAGTAAAACAGAGATGTTAGAGGAGAGGTACCAACTTTCTTGACAAGTGACAATATATTAAAGGGTGCTAAATCATGAGATGGCCAAATCTAGCTGGTTTTGTATAAAAATACTGTCTGTGGCCACTACTCCAGTGAGCTAGTGCCATAAGCCATGGAGACCACTGGGCCAGAGGGAGCTAGGAGGCCAAGGAGTTCCTTCCTCATTCCCCCCTCCACACTCAGAAACTGCCTCCCAGTCTCCCCATGCCCTGGTCAGGATCAGTACAGGTTGTCAACTCCATGTTGGGGGACTCCCCCTGTTGGCAACTGGTGGGCACCAAATGGCAGAATACCAGTCTAGTGAATCACCTCACCTCTGAGCAGCTGCACAAGTTGAAATGGCCATGCTACATCTGGGTGTCACTGGGGCAGACAGTGAAACCGAATATGGCTGTCATGTACTCCACTGCCTGCTGGGCCCCTCCCTATTGGTCTAGTCCATCCTTGCCCTGAGAATGTCTTCTTTAGACAGCAGCTGGCTGCAGTGTCCCTGCTTCCCAGAATATCCTCCCCAGGCAAACAGGGCAGGAGGGAGAGGGGTTTTCTATCTTGTTATGTAAGTACATGCATTATACCCTCAATTTTGCTTCGTGGTTCACAAAACCTAAAATATTTACTATCTGATTCCCCAAAATTTCCAACCCCTGACCTAGAGCATTGCAGGGACTACAGAAACAAACAGGAAGAAGGAGAGGAAGAGGAAGTTGACGTGAATTAAAAGATGTAAGATTTGGCTACACTTTAGCCCATTCAGTATTTCACTGGGTAGAAGGGAAACAATTGAAGCTTAAGTAAAATATGTGACTGACAATTTTTGTCCAGAATAAGTGACAACACATCATTGTCTCTCAAAATGATGCCCTCATGAAGTTGCTCATGAAATTTAACAATATTGCCATTGCTCTCAGACATTTTGGTACCCTTCTTTTGGAGATGTCCCCTGAAATTACACATTGCAAAATATGTCAGAGAAGGAACGTCATGTAGAATTTTAGAGTTGAAAGGACATTTGAGATCATCTTTATTGTTTTATAGTCACATATCCCCTTCAACCAAAAAGGTTAGCTCTCAGTCGATCACTTTCGTGTTAACAATACTTGCCTGAGTTTGACTCTTTTTAAAAATGAATTTATTATTTAAGGATGAAAGAGATGTTTCCATCAAGAATAGTGAAAATAATAAGCCATATGTCATAAAAGCTATTTTACAAATAGGAAATAAAAAATATTCTGAGTAAGAAAAGTGGTCATTTTTAGCAGCAGACGGTAAACTGTTTGGCTGTATAAGTTCTGGTGAATTACCTTAAAAACATCACGTTACTTTATGACTAACCAAATTTTTGATTAATAACTTTCAATTATAGAATAATTCAGTCCGTCTTAATTCATGTTTTCTCTGAGTATTTCAGATTGCCTGTTAAAATGCATATTTTAAGATAAACACATCAGGGTATGTATTTTGTCTGAAGCATAAATCATATCAATTTTTAAATAAGGATAGACAAAAAGGGAATGCCATTATGATCATTCTATTATTATAGCAAATAATTCTTCTTAGGAAAAGATAAGGACATTACTTTTTTCTGCCACCAGGATGGTAGCTAGTTTTTTTTAAATTTCACAGAGATGTGCCACAGAGAGCAACCAAATATAACAACTCCTTTTCACAACCATGTGGAAGCAACTTGCTTCCTGCCATTTCTCTCTCTTGTGATATTCTGAAGTGAAAATGAAATACAGATACTATCAAACTGTGGCTATGACAGATGAAAAAAAAGATACTCCTGTTTTACTGAAGTGCATTTGTTTTCCTCCTCCATTCCGTAGGAAGCATCACAAACCCACAGAGTCCCTGAGAGATGGATTTTACTGGGAGGCGGAATGCTAACTTTGCTCAAAGATGTGTAAATGCCACGTGCCCAGATGGTCCTTTTGCCTATTCATAGGGAGAGGCTCAGAAACACACATGCATCTTTCTGTGGTCAGTCATAACAGATTTGTTCTAAATAAGCTACACTGTTTTGCAAGATGGCAGGGAACTGTCAGGCTGTATTTTAAGCACAAATGTTTCTGCCAGACAGACACAGCATATACCATGTGCTTCAGGAACACACACACATGCGGCATTGATCTGAGGACAGAATATGGACCTGTGTTGTCATTTCGCAGCTCAGATCAATAAGCCCACATTATACTTCCTATACAGACCTTCAGTTGACTCAAGGATATCATGGCGATCATCAAATGTAAAAATAGGGAAAGATAAGTACAGTCAGACAGATAGAGGGGCAGGTAATCTTTTTTTACCCTTTGCATATTAACGTTCTTTTGCCAAGGCTGATTCTACCTATTATCCCTGAAGGAGTCATTGTGCTAGGGGAGATCTAGTAGTCTTAACTTATTTTTACTATGGTACTTTATTTTCACTGAGTCACTTTCCATTGAAGTTTTAACAAAGGTAAAACTTAAGCAACTATTTACCCTTGATATGTTGTATGTTATCAGGAAGAGGCTTTGGAAATTTACAATATAGGTAAATATTCTAAGACAGAAAATGTAACAGAGGTTTATTTGGAGAAACAGAAGAAACTTTTAGTTTCAAAAACTACCTTTCAGAGGTTAAGTGTAATTTAGGGTAAGGGACAAGAATATTTATATAACAGTGTTGCTAACCAAATTGGGAAAGACCTTTGGGACTTCTAGTTTCAGGTATTGTGGGATTGTGACTTTCATCTGATTTGTCCTGACAGGCAGCCTAAAGCAGATGGACCAGTGGAAACCATGTCACAAGAAGACATAACTAGATGTGAAGGATGAATAGAATTGAATGTTGGACCAAGGAGGAAGGAAAAACAAGGCGCTCAATGTAGCTAACAATTGATTGATTAACTAGTTAATTATATCCCACCTCATTCCAAACACAATAGCAGGAGTTGATAAAGATACATATTCTGAACTTGATGGTGAATAAATGAGGAAGGTAAATTAGGGTAGAGAGAGAAAAACAAATTCAAAAGTAAAGATTATATTCTAAATACTGCCTCTAAGAACTTTGCCAGAGATGGCTTGCGAACTTGACTTTGTGCTTCTGAGCAAACAAGTGAAATAACATCAGTTGCAAGATTGATAGTGTTCACAGGGTAAAATAGGATCAGATTCTTAGTTTAATCCCAGCTATTTCTAAGAAATATCTCTCCTGTACTTCATAAGAGGACACTTTGATATAATAAGCAATATCTAACAAAATATTTGGGGGAAAAAACAGTAAGTTCTGTTAGATTTTCTAAAAAACAGATTTTTTCACATTTAATACAGATATAACTCCCAACTAATTTCCACAAAAACAATTATATTTCAAACTTTTTTAAAAAGTGGCAAATTAATTTAAAGTTGAATGTCTAGAGGGATGGAGGCCATACAAATTTCAGGTAATTCCCAAAAATATGATTTTTATGACCCAATGTTGATTATTTTCTAACAAAAGCTAAAGATGTAAATATCGTATTTGGAGATTTTTTTTCTTTTTCTTTTTTTTTTTTATTTTGAGACAGAGTCTCACTCTGTTGCCCAGGTTGGAGTGCAGTGGCGTGATCTCACCTCACTGCAACCTTTGCCTCCCAGATTCAAGCAATTCTCGTGCCTCAGCCAGCCAAGTAGCTGGTATTACAGGCATGTGCCACCATGCTTGGCTAACTTTTGTATTTTTAGTATAGATGGGTTTTGCCATGTTGGCCAGGCTGGTCTTGAACTCCTGGTCTCAAGTGATCCACCAACCTCAGCCTCCCAAAGTGCTGTGATTACAGGCATGAGCCACTGTGCCAAGCCCCTATTTGGAAATTAGGGGCAGATTTATATACACTGGATATCAGGCAAAATTAAGGGTAGGTTTTAACACTTTTTACGAACTTAAAACAATACCTAGTAGAACGCACCATACATATAACTGAATAAAATACCACCCACTGTCAAGGCCAAAATTTTCACTAAAAAGTAACACCACAAAGACAAATGGCCATCTGAGGCTTCCATATTGGAAACAAGTTTAACATGTTTTGACTATTTAAAGGAAATGTGCAATACGACCAAGGAATCAATTTTTATTATGTTGCAATCAACAATGTGGGATGAGAAACGGGGAATGGAAATTTGGAAATGTTGGGTATACAGGGCACAAATTAAAATATGACATCTTAATAAACTATTTTAAAACCAATCAGGAAATCCAACAATATATTTGCAGCCTGTAATGCTAACATCAAACCAGCCTAGGAAATTTCCTGGGGGATTAATGACCAGAGGGAATTAATGGCCCTTGGCTTCACCTCAGGCCATCCACTTTCCTAGCCAGTCATTAATCCTAAGAAATGTCCCAAGTCTCAATCATTACAGCTTAATTGAGATGTCACGAAAAGGGTTAAAGAAGTTTTGATTATTTTACTACATGAATACCAGTAGTGAAATGCATTTAGAATCCCTGTTTAAAAGACTGTAATTGCCTCAGATTCTTTATATTATCATAACTCTTCAAAATTGATTGGTTTTAGGTTTATGGAAAAATATGCAAATTTACAGAGGATATGACACACATTTCTCAACGTGGGAATAAAAGTAGTTCACACAGAATTCATTTGATTGAGTTTTATTACTGAACAAAATCTAATTATTTTAGATACATGATCAGACTTTTCTGGAGAAGTATTTGGCATGTGTGATTGTTTACCAGTTAAAATGTGTCATGTTAAACAATGGCTACTTGGGGGTCCATCATTTCTAGGAAACACTGCTATCAGGAACTACCCATTCAAACTAAACAAAACAATTTTTTAAAAGTCTCCTTTTTTACTTACTCAGGATGAGCGCACAATTAGCTACATGGAGAGGAGAAAAGACCAATCGCTTCTGCCTCAGCATTTTGGAACTCTGTTTTCTAAACAATTTCTCCAATCAACTTCTGAAGATGCTTCATCTGCCTAAGAATAGGCTCCTACCAGGTAACAGAGAATGGATCAATCGGAATCACAGTGAGAGTAACCGATCAGAATAAAAGGGTAATTAGAAAAATTATCTCAATAAGAAAATACTTTTTAAGTGTAATGTGTAGAAAGGGAACAAATTCACAAGGAACAGGTCATAAATATACATCTGATTATACTCCTTGTAGCTCTGATCCTGGCTGCCTGCTAACTAAAGGAACCCCTTTAAATTCTGATCATTAGTAACCACGTTTTACCCAATCAGTAGTGTCAGGAGTTCATCAGTTTGCAAACTTTTTCACATCTTCTATTTTTGATTTTATTCTCTGGACTCAGTTCCAAGGAATAGAACTGTTCATTCTGTCACAGCCTTGACTGAGCATGGTGTGTGTATGTGAGCATGTGATCAAAGAGTATTGACAGCAGATTTCAACACTACTTTCAATGAGTCAGTTTCTGCAGTGGCTGTATCTAAATCAGTTAGTTGCCCACTCACTTTTGGAGTAGTTGTGTTTTAATAACACTGTTTGGGAAGGTTTCAGAAAATTTAAGCATGCGTAGCTGGATATAAGTGAAATTTTTCTTGCCTTTGTGAAAGTTGTCAGGATCAAAATGGATTCATTTGTGTTAAAAAAAGAAAGAACACCTAACAAATAGAGCCAGAGAAGGCCTTGAAGAGAAGGGTTCTCATGCATAAACACCTGATAACAAAAACAATCACAAAAAAACTACAAAGACTGCAATCTTGTACAAAGGCCTTAAACAAAAAGAAGCATTTACCCAATAAATACTTTTTGAGGACATCTGCCCAGCAACTGCCTGTCCAACCTTGGCATCACCCTTGCTATTGATCCTTGTAGCCAAAGATAATTACCTCAAACTAATTACGTAATTTTCCTTATTCTTTCTTTAAAAACCTTTGTCTTCCTTTACCTCCCTGATGATGCATATAGTTTACTATGGCACATGTATTCCCATTGCAATGCCCTATTTCAAAATAAATGTCATTTTCTTTTACAGTGGCCCCCTCTGTTATTTCAGTTGACATCTTAAACTTCTGACTTGGGCCTAGAGCTGAGGGTAAATGGTCTGAAGGGAGCATCCCATGGTTTGAAGAGAGCTGACAACAGTAAGGACCAGACCACTCCCTCAGGGTTTATTATTAGAGACCTGTGGGCTAATTTTGATCTCTCTATCCACTACTCAGTACCTCAACACCATCCCAGGCTAGATAGAGGAAGCATCAAGGCGTCGTCTGGGTCATCAAGAATATTATGATCCCCCACAGGTTCAAGTTGGAGAAGGAGAGTCCAAGAGAATCATCATCCTCAGGTGTCCAAGGTTGAGAATACAGTCATGGGTTCTTAGTTTCTGTTTCTGGTTGGGTCAGTAAAACTCCTTCCTCATCCCTCTTTTCTGCTTATCCCTAGAGAAAGAAACTAAAGACCACAGCTTCAGAAGCTAAAAGCATAAAATAGAAAAACAATAACAACAGCAACAACAAAATAAGGCAGGTTGGACAAGCTTGCTAGAGATTGAGGCACCTGCAGTGCTGGTTTCTCAGTCCCTAAGTCAGACATCTGCTTGGTCAGTGGACTTGTTAATCTGCTCTGAGCCTACCTGAGCAAGAGAACAGAGGACTGAAAAGAAGTAGCAATGCAGAGCTACAAATGGCTAAGGTATGGAAAGAGTATAGAAATTTTTTTTTGGGTTAAAAGATGCTTGGAAGGAGACAGGCTTCCTTCCATTGTCTTGGTAGTATCCAGGTCATGAAAGAGTGAATTACTGGTGGAACACACATTTACAAACCATTGCCTGAAGCCAGGCTGGCAATGAGAGAGGTGAAAGCTTTGATCCAAATATGAGATGGGAATTTTAGACTGGTCTAGGTTGGACTTTGAATATGTGGGAGGAAAAAGAACCAAGAAAAGGATAGGCTCCTTCCAGAATACTTAACTAGTGTGGAGGGGGAAATTCAACAGTATTTCATGCTTATACCTTTGAGTGGAGATAATTTAGTAGATTGCTTCTTAGATAATAGATCCAGGAATGCCTCATGATGACCTATGTGTCCTGGATGCTTATCATTCTTTATGTAACTTGTCAAGTTATCAGTTCTCATATTGACAGAGTAGTTACACTCTGATATCAGAACACAAAAAATTTATTAAAAGATTTTCTTTCTGGTTCCCTTTGTCTAGAAGATTCAGTTGGTTATCTTTATTTAATCTTTAGTATGTTTACTACAAAGCCAAAATAAATGCAATTATCGAAGTCACTTGATCTTGTTTTTTGAGGTACTGAGGCTAAAACATAAGAATCTCTTTTGATATTTTTTTCTATTCTCTTTAGCATGTCCAGCATACCAACAAATCCTGTTATTCTGTAATCTAACTATTTTTCTTTTATCTCCCTCCACTAACATCATCCTAGTTCAGACGGCTGGTATTTCGCCCTTGAGAAAAGAGCTACTTAACTGTTCTCACTGCTTTTACTCTTGCCCTCCTACTGTTTATTTCCACCCAGCGGTCAGAGCAACAATAAAAACCTGAGTTTAATCATAACATTTCTCTTGTTAGAAGTCTCCAGTGTCTTTACAGAACACATTGAGTAAAGACCAAAGTCCTTACAATGGCTTTAGAGGCCCTCATAAAAACCCTAGAACCCTAGAAGAAAACCTAGGCAATACCATTCAGGACATAAGCATGGGCAAAGACTTCATGACTAAAACACATAAAGCAATGACAACAAAAGCCAAAATTGACAAATGGGGATCTAATTAAACTAAAGTGCTTCTTCACAGCAAAAGAAACTATCATCAAAATGAAAAGGCAACCTACAGAATGGGAGAAAGTTTTTGCAATCTGTCCTCTGACAAAGGGCTAATATCCAGAATCTACAAAGAACTTAAACAGATTTACAAGAAAAAAACAACCCCATCAAAAAGTGGGCAAAGAATATGAACAGACACTTCTCAATAGAAGATATTTATTCAGCCAACAAACATGAAAAAAAAAGGCTCATCATCACTGGTCATTAGAGAAATGCAAATCAAAACCACAATAAGATACCATCTCATGACAGTTAGAATGGCGATCATTAAACAGTCAGGAAACAACAGATGCTGGAGAGGATGTGGAGAAATAGGAACGCTTTTACACTGTTGGTGGAAGTGTAAATTAGTTCAACCATTGTGGAAGACAGTGTGGTGATTCCTCAAGGATCTATAACCAGAAAAACCATTTGACTCAGCAATCCCATTACTGGGTATATACTCACAGGATCACACATAATTCTACTATAAAGACATATGCACACGTATGTTTATTGCAGCACTATTCACAATAGCAAAGACTTGGAACCAACCCAAATGCACATCAATGAT
Source organism: Ateles fusciceps (assembly GCA_036589455.1). Taxonomy (NCBI): domain Eukaryota; kingdom Metazoa; phylum Chordata; class Mammalia; order Primates; family Atelidae; genus Ateles; species Ateles fusciceps. The sequence continues at coordinate 6,060,275 of JAZHEH010001266.1, read as the reverse complement.
AGACTAGATAAAGAAAATGTGACACATATACACCACAGAATACTATGCAGCCATAAAAAGGATGAGTTCATGTCCTTTGCAGGGACGTCAATGAAGCTAGAAATCACCATTCTCAGCAAACTACCACAGGAACAGAAAAACAAACACCACATGTTCTCACTCATCGGTGGGAGTTGAACAATGAGAACACATGGACACAGGGAGGGGAACAACCCACACCAGGACTTGTCAGGGGGTAGGGGACTAGGGGAGGGATAGCATTAGGAGAAATACCTAATATAGATGATAGATTGATGGGTGCAGCAAACCACCATGGCACACGTATATCTATGTAACAAACCTGCACGTTCTGCACATGTATCCCAGAACGTAAAATATTTTTAAAGAAAGATTATAAATAAACTGTGGGGGGGGAGGGGCAGGTGGCATAGTGCTCAAAACATTGTAAATTTTATTAAAATAGTTATTTATATATCTCCCCCAAATTAATTTTTCCATTCTTGAGCATCTTATAATGCTTCAAATTTAGACATTTTGGAATCCGTATTAAAACGGTTTATGACTATATAACTGTATTAAACATTTATAGGCAATTAACTGTTTCTACTACTTTGTCAAACTGTAGGCCAAGAAGGAGGAGTGGCTATTTTATTTGTAATTCTGTAAAGGGTATTCAAGACTACAGACTTTTCATTTTACTTATTTCAGATTTTTTTTTCAAAAAGAATAATTTACATTGAAGTTCACAAACATACACTAACATTTTCTCTTGATGAAAATTAAAAGTGACAAGGTATGATCTGGATAGCAAAGTTTATAATGGAATCAGCAAATAAACCTTAAATAGGGCATCACAAACTCAAAGCTGGTTTTATTTAGAGGGAAAAAAGTGGTTGTTAGGGCTACACAGGAGGTCAGCATGAGTCTACGCATCTAATGTCATGATTATAGTTAAACATTTGTCACGTTAGAGTCAACGAGAACTAACTTAGTATTATAAAACATGATCTTTAAATGAACAAATACGTTTTTCAGGTAGAGCCTCTTGAATTTTCACATCGCTTCACTATTAGCTTCAAATATTTTATTTGCATTTGAATCACTCCAAATATTTTATTCGAGTCATATTTGCTGTATTAGCCTGATTTCCGATTCTTAGGTGGTCCTTTCACTGCCTTGAAATATCTATAAACCTTGAATACATTATGGGTGTTCGGTAAATAGTTGTGGATTAATTGGGTGGCTGAGTGATTAATAATACAATGTTCCTCACAAATGTATTAAGCTATTTTTGCATTGCTATAAAGGAAAAGTGGAGGGTGGGTAATTTATAAATAAAAGAGGTTTTATTTTGGCTCACGATTCTGCAGACTGTACAGGGAGCATGGGACTGGCATCTGCTTCTGGTGAGGGCTTTAGGAAGATTACAATTGTGGCAGAAGGTGAAGGAGAAGCCAGCACATCACATGGCAAGAGAGGGAGCAAAACAGAGAGAGGGAGGTGGCACAGTCTTTTAAGCAACCAGATCCTACATGAACTCAGAGCAATAATTCACCCATTTTGGTGAGGACAGCTTTAAGTCATTCATAAGGGATTCAACCCTGTGACCTAAGCACCTGCAACCATACCTCACCTTCAACACTGGGAATTACATTTCAACATGAGATTTGGAGGGGACAAACATCAAACCATCTCAATAAATATCAGTATCTCTGTTTCTAAATGTCTGATAATACACACACACAAATAGCACTATTTTAAGCACTTGACATATATTAGTATGTAAGAAGTCATTTAATCCACATGAAACCCCTCAGAAGTGGATAGCAATATTGTCTCCATTTTGCAGACGAAGCTATGAAGGTATAGGGCAAGTAGATGACATGTCTATGTCACACAGCAATGCGTCTAAGTTGGGATTTGGATCTGGACAGTCTGGCATTAGAGAACACACTTCTAACCACTACATCATGTGGCCAACAACAGGATTACTATCTATCTTAGTGAATATGTGTTCTAAGCATCTAACAGTGCTAATGGCTGCTGCTGCAAAACATATAGATCACTGTTTGTGATGCCTTCTTTTTTTTCTTTATAAACTGGGTTATATTTTCTATACCATTTTCCAGTTGGTGATGTTTACTTTTTAAAAAATTATTATTACCATTTGTTATTTAGAGATGGGGTCTTGCTATGTTGACCAGGCTGGTCTCGAACTCCTGGCCTCAAGTTATCCTCCCATCTCAGCCTCCCAAAGTGCTGGGATTACAGGCATGAGCCACCATGCCTAGACTGGTAATGCCTTTCAGTTCTTTGCTGTGTTTTGCCATAACTCTCATGTCTATTTCTCATTTAACTCCTCCACTGGCCTTGGCCCCCATTTTCTGTATTACTTCTTACTTCCAACCCTTCCCCATAGTCTCTTTAGTTCACAGCTGCCTTTTCATTTTATCGTATGTTGATGGACTCTGACTCATAAATGTTTGTTTCTTTCATTGTTCTTTTTGAAGCATAGTTACATATGATGATGTCTTTATACAGCTATCAAATTATATTTGCTAAGCATCATCATTGCTTATAGCTATTATTCAAATCCCTTAAGGATTTGAAGGGATTTTCCAACTTTTTGAAGGGACTGAGATCTCATTTGCTTACAAGAAAGCAAAAGATGTAATAGTGCTATTCTTGGAGATAATTTTAACCCATGCTATTGACCCTTAAAATATCCTTTATTGGCAAAAGCAGTAATATTAATTTTGCTTCTGTAAAATAGAGATCATGAGGCAAACAAAGTAAAAGTTCCCATCTTACAGTTTGTTGTTTTGTTAAACTCAAAATACTCACTTTAGGCTGGGCGTGGTGCCTCACGACTATAGTCCCAGCAATTTGGGGGAGCTTAGGCAGGTGAATCACTTGAGCTCAGTAGTTTGAGTCCAGCCTGGTCAACATGGCAAAACCTTGTGTCTCCAAAAAAGTACAAAGAAATTAGCTGGAATCTGAGGTGGGAAGATCCTTTGAGCCTGGGAGGCCGGGGTTGCAGTGAGCCAAGATTATGCCACTGCACTCCAGGTTGGGCAACAGAGTGAGATTCTTACTCAAAATAAACAAAATAAAATACACCTCACTTTATTTTGAAGAAATTAGAAAGTATATCATATCAGGGATAGGAAATGATGATTGATGTTTCAGAAAGTCAGGTAGGGAATAGTGCCACCTTTGAAAAGTATCTGCTCCATGATGATCTTTGAGCAAAAGAATGGAGATGGCCAAAAACAGTGGCCATGTAAACAAGACCAACAGGGATACTGTGACACAGAGGGTCTACCTCTTTATCCTTCAGGGACATAGCATTTTCACATCTCTGATTTTTTTTAGGAAAGGTGCCTGATTGTCTGGCTTTAAACTTATTGATGGCAGTTTTTTAAAGGTCACATAAAATAGCTGCACAATTAAATGCATCTTAACGAGTCCACACTCTTCTTGATCTCTTTCTGGTTTCTGTTGAGTTTACTCTTAGCAACGGCTAAGATGGGTTGGATCAATAGAACTTCCCTTAGAAACTAAACTACTTCACACAGTGTCTCTTAGATGACAAAATAACTGCTTAAAAAATGGAAAATCACATCTCTTAACCAAACATCCCACACAACTAGTTATGATGATTAATTAATTACTTTCTCAAGTGAAAATATAAATAGAATGAAGTATTAGTTCAGTTAAAGTTGGGTTTAAGTTATTGTAACTTAATAACATATAGTTTGTATTCTAGAATGAATGAGTTCTCTAACCACTTATTTGATTTAAAATGTATAAAAATGAAGAGTTGAATTCAGTTTGTTTAGTTGGTACAGTGATTTTTACAGTTTGTTCTAATTTTGATTTGCAATTTTATTCTGCTCCATTTATTGGAATAGACCTGCCTAACATTTTGCCATTTTAATTTCTCATTTATTTAACTTGTTATGATTTGGGATATTTGTATTTGCTGATTTTTTCAGTATATACACAAGAAGTTTTCAGAGAGGCTAAAATTTTTTAAAAAATTTTTAATGGAATTAACAGTTCAAAGTTGGTGTTCTAATTTTTTTTTCTGTTTTTTCTTATTTTACTCAGTTGCAAATCAGCTAAAGAGCAGATGTTTGGTGTTAGTATTTTTTAAAAAAGCAACCCTCACTTAAAAGAATATGTTATTTTAGGAGAAAATGAGAAAAGATATTTAACTCTTTCTGACATTTTTTAATTATGGATTTTTTAATGAAAGTTTTAATGTCAAAATTTATTACTTTGCCTAATTTTGGTTTTTTAAATTTAACTGAGAGGGAATGATTTAGTGGATTAGAACTTAAAGCTGCTTGATTCTGACAGGTAGTCTTATTGGTTTCGGTTTCTTTGTTCCTGTTGCCCGAACCAAGTCCTGCTGAACCATTTTTTAATCTATAATCCTTTAACTTCATTTAAGTGCACAAGCATGTTCAGATTCATTTTTGGTTTATTATTCCTTAACAAAACTAAATAAAAATGAATGAGTTACATAATTCAAACAAAATATGTGTCTGATTCATAGCTAATTTTTTAATGTCAAAATTTGAAACTCTTTGAAAATTAAGAACAATCATTTCAAGCAAACGATTTAAAGATCTTTTAAAAATGAAACCTTCAAAAAGGGGGAAAATATTTATACATTTTAAAAGATAATTATTAAATTGTGTTTTTTTAATATCAAAGTGTTGTATTAACATTATCACATTTGCATATTTATGAATTCTCATAAAGACAAAAATCATAAAATTTACATCCTTCTCCCATCCAAATACCAAAAGTTGTTGGCTTAAAATGTAGTAATTTAAAAAACAGTATTTAAAAATTCACATGAAACCAAAAAAGAGTAAAAATAGCTAAGGTAACTCTAAGCAAAATGAACAAAGCCGGATACATCATGTTACGCAACCTCAAACAATACTACATGGCTACAGTAGCCAAAACAGCATGGTACTGGTAGAAAAACAGACACACAGACCAATGGAACAGAACAGAGAGCCTAGAAATTAGACCACACACCTACAAGCATATGATCTTCAACAAAGCTGACAAAAACAAGCAATGAAGAGAGAACCCCTTATTCAATAAATGGTTCTGGGATAACTGGATAGCCATATGCAAAAGATTGAAACTGGGCCTCTTACTTATAGTATACATAAAAATAGACTCTAGAAGGATTAAAGACTTAAATGTAAAACCCCAGCTATAAAAACTCTGAAAGACAACATAGGCAATAACATCCTAGACATAAGAACTGGCAAAAATTTCTTGAAGAAGATGTAAAAAGTGATCACAGTGAAAGCAAAACTTGACAAATGAGATCTAATTAAACTTAAGAGCTTCTGCACAGCAAAAGAAACTAGCAACAGAGGAAACTGACAACCTATACAACGGGAGAAAATTTTTGCAAACTGTGCATCTGACAAATGTCTAATATCCAGCATCTCTGAAGAACTTAAGCAAATTTACAAGAGAGCAACAAACAACTCCATTAAAAAATGGGCAAAGGACATGAACAGATACTTTTCAAAAGAAGACACACATGCCACTAACAAGCACATGAGAAAAAGGCTCAGTAATTCTGATCATCAGTGAAATGCAAACCAAAACCACAATGAGATACCATCTCACACCAGTCAGAATGGCTATTATTAAAAAGTCAAAAAATAACAGATGGTTCTGTGGTTCTGGGGAAAAGGGAACACTTACACACTGCTTGTGGGGGGTGTATAAGTTCAAACATTAGTTCTACCATTGTAGAAAGCAGTGTAGCTATTCCTCGAAGAGCTAAAAACAGAACTACTGCTTGACCCAGCAATCCTATTATGGTTATATACCCAAAAGAATATAAATCATTCCACCATAAAGACACAAGCATACTTATGTTCACTGCAGCACTATTCACAATAGCAAAGACATGGAATCAATCTAAGTGCTCATCAATGACAGGTTAGATAAAGAAAATGTGATACATATATACCATGGAACACTATGCAGCTGCAGGAAAGAATGAAATCATGTCCTTTTTAGGAACATGGATGGAGGTGAAGGCCATTATCCTACATAAACTAATGCAGGAACAGAAAAGCAAATACTGCATGTTCTCACAGTTGGTAGCTAAATGATGAGAACTCATAGATGCAAAGAGGAAAACAACAGACACTGGGGTTTACTTGAGGATGGAGGGTGGGAGAAGGGGAGAGGATCAGAAAAAATATTGAGTATTGGGCTTAAAACCTGGGTGGTGTAAAAATCTGTACAACAAACCCCCATGACATGAGTTAACCTATATAACAAACCTGTGCCCCAAACCTAAAATAAAAGTTTTAAAAGTACTAGTTTAACTTAAACAACAAATACCACCTATGCATTAATTCAGACTCTTTGCATAAGTCTTTGAATCTCCTAAGTCCATGGAAGAATATAACATTCGAAAGAACTCACAGGTCAGCAAGCTTGAGTTCAATAGAACATTCTCAGAGTAGGAGATGTTAAAATTAAATCACTGAAGATAAAACGTTTCTATGGAATAAAATATTGTTAGATATAATCATTGCTAATTTTTTCTACATAAACACTGGTATATGTTGTTACTCATAAAGCCGATTTGACTATTTGGGGTTATGCAGATGCTTTCTTGCTCTTTATACAGTGAGAAGAAACCTATCACAATCCTTTTTCTGAACTTTGAAGGAAATCCAAGGAGAACTTGCATTGTCTTTCTTTTTTTAAAAATGTTTTATTTGAAAATAAAGCTATTACCAGAATAACAATGTGAGTTAGCCAATGTATCAATAAAGATTTCTGCTAAATTAGCTACATGAAATGGCAGTACCAGCCCGAGTCTGGTAGCTCTGCTGGGTAGCTAGATCCAGAAGAGAAATTACAGTCACTGCAGTTTGGACCTCAGGAAGTCCCATCCCAAGGGGGATAGGGGAGATCACCACACCAAGGGAGCACCCTGTAGGACAAAAGAATCTGAACAGCAGCCCTTGAGTCCCATATCTTCCCTCTGACATAATCTACCCAAATAAGAAGAAACCAGAAAACCAATTCTGGTAATATGACAAACAAGGTTCTTCAACAGCCTCAAAAGATCACACTAGCTCACCAGCAATGGATCCAAATCAAGAGGAAATCTAAACCAAGATGAGATCTCATGAATGAGTCTCATGAGATCTGATGATGAAATCCAAACCAAGATGAGATCTCATGAATAAGTAGCCTGAGATCTGATGGTTTTATAAGGGGTTTCCCCTTTTGCTTGCTTCTCATTCTCTCTCTTGCCTGCTGTCACGTAAGACATTCCTTTCACCTTCAACCATGATTGTGAGGCCTCCCCAGCCATGTGGAACAGTGAGTCCATTAAATCTCTTTTTCTTTAAAAATTACCTCGTCTAAGGTATGTCTTTATCAGCTGCATGAGAATGGACTAATACATAGACTAATACATAGACTAATACATGGAACAGAATAGAGAACCCAGAATTAAGCCAAATACTTACAACCAACTGATCTTTGACAAAGCAAATAAAAACATAAAGTGGGGAAAGGACACCCTATTCAACCAATGGTGCTGGGATGACTGGCAAGCCACATGTAGAATAATGAAACTGGATCCTCATCTCTCACCTTACACAAAAATCAACCCAAGGTGGATCAAAGACTTAAATATAAGACCTGAAATCATAAAAATTCTAAAAGATCACATTGGAAAAACCCTTCTAGACATTGGCTTAGGCAAAGACTTTATGACTGAGAACCTAGAAGCAAATGCAACAAAAACAGAGATAAATAGATGAGACTTAATTAAACTAAAAACTTCTGTACAGCAAAAGAAAAATCACCAGAGTAAACAGACAACCCACAGAGTGGAAAAAAATCTTCTGACAAAGCTCTAATATCCAGAATGTACAAGGAACTCAAACAAATCAGCAAGAAAAAAACCAAACAATCTCATCAAAAAGTGGTCAAGGACATGGATAGACATGAATAGTATATTTTCAAAAGGAGATATACAAATGGCCAAAAAACATGAAAAAATGCTCAACATCACTAATGACCAGGGAAATGCAAATCAAGACCACAATGTGATATTACCTTACTCTTGTAAGAATGGCCAAAACCAAAAATAAATAAAAAAAAATAGATACTGGTGTGGATGTGGTGAAAAGGGAACACTTTTACACTGCTGATGGGAATGTAAACTAGTATAACCACTGTGGGAAGCAGTGCGAAGTTTCCTTAAAGAATTAAAAGTAGATCTACCATTTGATCCAGCAATTCCACTCCTGGATATCTACCTAGAAAAAAAGAAGTCATTACACTAAAAAGATACTTGCACATACATATTTAGAGCAGCACAATTTGCAAGTGTAAAAATGTGGAACCAGTCCAAATGCCCATCAGTCAATAAGAAGATTAAAAAATGTAGATATATACCACGGAATACTATTCAGCCATAAAAAGGAACAAAATAATGACATTTGCAGGAACCTGAATGGAATTAGAGACCATTACTCTAAGTGAAGTAACTCAGGAATGGAAAACCAAACATCATATGTTCTAATTCGTAAGTGGGAGCTAAACTATGAGGACGCAAAGGCATAAGAATGATACAATGGACTTTGGGACTTGCGGGTAAGGTTGGGAGTGGTGTGGGTACAGTGTAAACTGCTCGGGTGATGGGTGAAACGGAATCTCAGAAATTACAACTAAAGAACTTATTCATGCACAAAAATAAAATAAAAAATAAAGGGTTGAGAGTATCTTTGAATGTACAAAGGATTTTGTGGAGTTGAAGATTAAAGTGGTTTGTATCATTATACTGAAGTCGAGTTCATGTAGAAGAGTGTGTGTGGAGGCCGAGAAGCCAAAGTCTGGACCATAGTGGCTATTAAACTATTGCCCCTCAACTTCAAACCTATGCTTCCATACGCACTTTGCTGTTATGGTACCGAGGCTCATGTATTGTCAGTTGATCCCCATTATGCTTTGCCAATAAGAGGCACTAGAGAACATCCAGAACGCTTAAGGAATAAAAAGGAATTTGTTACTATTTACTTCCAATTCCAGTCAGGTGACAGTTCTTTACTCTGACAGTGACAATTGATTCCAGAAATAGTAGCCGATTGCAGTTTGCAGTCTTTTCCTATGCTATTAAAATCGGTTTTATCACATATCTCTCAGAAAACACACCACCATCCAGCCCATGCCTCATCCTCAGAGGACTGAGTCCTGCCTCTGTGGGCTTTCTCCTTTTAGCTCTTCAAATCAGTGCAAACTCCTCAGAGATCTATATTCCCGTTTCACAGGCTCTCCTCCATGTCCCTGAGTTTTAATTATTCTAACCTCTTCCCTTTGTTTCCCAAGCTTAGGTTTAACAGCAGTAATTGTCCCCCTTTGCCCTTTTATTTTCTAGTAGCCTGTTAACGATTCTGTTTAACTTTTTTTTCTGTTAAAGTAATTTGTGTAGTTTCTATATTCTCAAAAAACTCTGGCCTATATAATGGTAGTTAAAGATAAAGGAATGTATGTCATCACTCAAGATGCCAGCATTAAAGAAGAGATGGGGGCTAAGAGACAGATACTAGGGGACAGAAGACTTTCCCATGAGGATAATCAGAGAGATAAGATGTTAGTGATCATAATAACAGCTGAGTAACAGATATCAAGGAATAATCAATGGACCCATATGGCAGAATGTTCAAAAGGGTTGAGAATAAAATTATTTTCGAGAACTCTGCATTCTCATTACAATGGAGCTGAGCCTCTTTGGTTTAGAGGAGAAGCTTCAAAAATTCTTAGTCATTTGTGTATGGTGGTTCTCATTTTCTACATAGTCCTGAGTAGGGAGCATTGGATGGTCAGGGAAAATGAAAACAGAGGTGTAAGAATGGGCAGACCACCCATGGGCACCTGATGGTAGAAAATAGGCTGAAGGTTGTTTGAGACCTTATTTTGTTATAATTGTTGATTAGACTTGTCTTTTATTTCATGGAATTATGAAGGAAATTCTTTAAAAAGGGCCAAGATTCCCACCTCTACAAGTGTTTAGTATCCTCTTTCATGGGAAGAATGAATATCTGTGTGACTCTATCCATCCAAATATGAGGGAGAACAAGAAGAACTATGTTTTAAATTAATAATCTCAACTTGGGTTTCAATATTGAAGTTGGTAGTTTAGACTCTGATAATATAGTTTAATAGACTTTGACAGAACTGAAAAATGTTTACCTTCTATAAAGCAACGTTTCCAGGGGCAAACTGGGAATAGTCATTTCACCCTTTTGAGAAATTATAACCAAATCCCAACAATGAAAAATGTATTAATTTAAAGTGTAAAGGGGACTAACTGCCATTATCAGAACTGCTAATGATGTACTTTGCTATATAATAAAAGGCATTATAAATAAAAATTAATTGTAATTGACATAAGCAGTGTAATTAAAATTATATTTTCATATAATCTATGATTTTTATGGATGGCATTCCCTTTGAAATGGTTTTATCTTAAAGGCTTAGATTTCTTTTAAATTTGATTGGATTCAAGTCCGTATCTCAATAATCAAACACTTAAGAAATCTATTTTTTCTCATTCTATAACCTATAAAACTGACTTTTCATGCAAAAACTTTCATGTGTAATATTTCCATTTTGTCTCATAACCATGAATCAAGGTAATAATTGGTTATATTTTTATTTGCCTAAAGATAGACATTAGACTATAACTCAGTTTTTACTCTAAAGCTCATGCAGTTTCTACTATAAAAACTGTTTCCCTCTAACAAACCAAAGCTTCCCTTTGTTTTTGGGAGAATATAAGTAGACAATTGGAAATGTGAAACTGATGTAGTAAAGGTGGTACAACACAGGCCCCAGAAAATTGATTACTTTATAAAATCTCTGAAACAGTGGAAGAACTGATACTAATCCAAGTCTTCTAATTCCCAATACCGTTTGCGTAGCACATCATGTGACATCATATGGTTAGAACTGAACTTAGATCAGCATGTTCATAACCATGATTTTAATGCCACTGCCACCAACAGAGAGTTGCTGAATCCCTTAATGGTATATAATTTTACCATAAATTCATTAGTCTGGAATCTAAAAAAAACACCAATTTTAATGAAACAGAACAACTCAATAGACATACTTGTTTGATATATGTAAGAGAGGGGAAAACTTTGTCAGTTTGTACTGAAGTTCAGATGCAGTTAGAACCATTTCCATTGTCATTATTTTTCTTAGAAGATCTAATGCAATTCTGCTGACCACAAGACCAAAATGACTTCTCTCAATCTGGGAGGAATTGCTGATGAAGAGCTTCCTCAGACTTTACAAAAAATCATTTCAACTTCACCTTCTCTCAGTTACCCTGGAGCTGAGTTCATAGGTATTTGGGAAGAGAGAACTGATTTTCTTTACGTTAACATGTGGGAGAGATTTATTTTAATTGCTTGTGTTTTGCTATTATGATTGTTGGTAGTAGTCCGAGAGGGGGAGAGGAGAAAGTCAAGTTTGAGAGCGACTGAATGACATAGCAGAGAAGCAAAAAATGCTTTTAAAACTGGAGTATCCACTTTTCAATTTTACTTGTTTGAATTCCTATAATGTAAATTCTTTTCATCTCCCCAAATATTTTTGGAAAGCCTGCCACACATATACAGGCATTGAAATTTAGAAGGAGAGACATGGAAATTTAGGAGGAATATATTCTTTGTTTTTTTAAGTACTTGTGAGGCAAATCATTTTTGAAAACTACTTTACTATTAGTGTACTATTCTAATTATATAATTCTTCCATACCTTGAGCTATAATTTGTCATTTATTTACTTGTTAGTTTGAGCTGTCTCTTGAAGCAGTGTGGCATAGACTCTTTCATCTTTCACTTGACAATCTTTTGAATGGTTGAATGCTTAAAGTCAGATATCTTGGCCCACCATGCCCCTACTTCATCTTTTCCGTAAGGTGAAATACATAGCTCTTTCAATCATTTATTTATTTGATGTAATATACTAGGATATATCTATCTTAGTTAATTTATCCTAAGCATTTGTTAACTCTGTGATATTGTTCTTCAATTGCAATGTCCAGTAAAGTCCATATACCATCAGGCATGACCTCCTGACAATGTCATGTGTGACAGGGTTACTGCTTCCTTGATATGAATATTATGTGTCTATTAACATAGCCTAAGACTTCGTATTTTTTTCTTTTTAAACAAGCTAATAACATTATTGATTATTATTGAGATTCTTATTCCACTGGATTCTGTATATGTGAGTTTCTACTGCAAAGCCAATTCATTCTTTATTTGTGAACATTTTTTTTAACCTAAGTGATACACTTAATATTGCTGCTTCTTAAATTTTTTTGAATTAGTTGATTTTAATTCACCATTTTAAATCAAGGGAACATTAGAGGGTTGTAAAAAAACAATTTTGGGGAGATACTTTTCATGGTGGAAGTCTAGACCAGCAAGAAGAATGAGATGGTCCCCACATTTCACTAAAACTGTGCATACCCATCAAATACACAAGTTCTTACTTCAGGATTAAGAAGGCTAAAACCTTAGGACACACAGGGGTGAAAAAATTTGGAGGTCAAGTATTACGAAATTAGATGCACTTGAGAAAGAGTTTGAGCTTTTCATAGACTTACCTTGACAAAGCATTAAAAAATAATCTGCATTTTTAAGGTAACCAGCCAGTAATTGAATTTTCCGTGATAACAGAAATCAACACTGTTCAGATGAGAATAATAGAATGTAAATGTGAACAAGAATTAACAATGTCTAGCACATAATACAAAGTTTCAAAGATGTATACATATGTATAAACAGTCAAGAAAAACAAGTAAACAGAAGAACCTAACGCTGGCATGCTTCAGATTTTGGATTAGAAGACAAAGAAGTAAAGAAAAATGTGTGTACAAATGATTAAAAAGAAAATAGGATCTTATAGAATCTCAGGAAAAAAATGGAGACCAAAAAAACCCAAATAAATTCTATCATGGAAAAATATAATGTCTGCAATCAAAATTCTTCAGATACGTTGATAGCAGAATAGAGATAGATGGAAGAAGAAAGAGTTATTGAACTTAAGGCAATCAATAGAAAAATTTTAATCCAGAGAACAGAGATACAAATTTTGAATAAAAATTGACATTCTACAAGTCAATTTCAGTGAAATTATCTTGGAAAACAGGACAAAAATTGCAACATGCTTTGCAATGCATAAAGAAATAAGCTGGATAACACATAAGTAAAATTATGGATAGATAAATAGACTATAATAAGCATAGTAACATGTTAATTGTGTAATGTAGTTGATAGGCACATTAGTATGCATTGTAAAATTCTTTTAATTTCACTTATATTTAAAATGTTCAATAAAATATTGAAAAAATAAAATGAGGAGAATAATGACATTTCAATTGACAAAAATTTACACAATGTGTCGTAAAAGATCTACACTGAAAGAAATACTAAAAATAGTCTTTAGGCTGAAGAGAAATCATGCTAGATGGAAACTCAATCCTATAGGTAAGACATAATATGTCAAGAAATGGCAAATAGATGGACAAATATAAATGATCCTTTTCCTCTCATTATATCTTCAGAAAACTGATTGTTTTAAAGCATAATAATGGCATTTGAAGATGGAGTTTATGGTGTTTGTAGAAATAAAAGATATGAAAACAATTGCATAAAAATAGGATAACAGGATACAGTTAAGAGAATGCGTCCCGGGCGTGGTGGCTCACACCTGTAATCCAAGCACTTTGGAGGCCAAGGCAGGCGGATCACCTGAGGTCAGGAGTTCAAGACCAGCCTGACCAACATGGTGAAACCCCATCTTTAAAAAAAAGTAAAAATAATAATAAAAAAAAAAAGAGAATGCAAATATTAAATACAAGAGGATGCAATTATTCTCTTGTAATTTAATACATTTTGTGAATTGAGAGTTGAGTTGTATTAAATATGAAGTGAGAAGTATGAAATATGAAGTATCTGGTGAGAAGTGATAATTATGAAGGGTCAGTTCTGAACTGTTAAGTGATATATTAATTCTAAATATATTTTTTGTAAGAACATATATTGCTAACCCAGGAGCAGATCACAAAATCAAAAAGACATATAGCTAAGAAACCATTATTGAAAATAAAATGGAATACTAAAAAAATTCAGTTAACCCCAAAAAGGCAGTAAAGAGACAACAGAGGAACAAAAAAACAAGAGTGAAATAGAAAACATAAAGAAAGTAGAATTCATTCTAAATGTTATATGAAATACATAAAAACTAAACACTCCAATTAAGACAGAGTTTGTTAGAGTTCAAAAAAGCAAAACTGAATGCTATCTTATCCATAGAGGTGTACTACAAATACAAAAATGTAAATAGTAAGAAAGTATAAGAATGGCAAATAATATAGCACACAACAATAAGTCTAAGAAAACTACCCTAGTTATATTAATATGAGAAACAGTAGACTTCAAAAGGAAAGTACTATGAGAGATGAGAATAGGCAGTTTTTAAATGATGAAATAGGTAATTCATCAAAATAACACAATTCTATTTATTCATGCACTCAAAAACAAGGCACTTACATTTATGAAGTAAAAACTGATGGAAGTAACGGAAGCAATACAAAACCCAAAAGGCATGGCTATAAATTTGTAACACCCTTCATTCCCTAATTTATGGACAAGTGGACCAAAAAAATATGAAGAAATATAAAAGGCCTAAACAAGAAATTGAATTAATTGACATTTAACAGAACACTAATACGACATGAAATAATTGTAGTATACACATTATTTTCAAGTGTACATCAAATGGTGAAGAGGATCAGTTATATTTTGTGTCATTAAATATATCTCAGTAAATTTCTGGAAGATTGAGGTTTTCAGAGTTCTGTACTGTGACTACAATGGAATAAAATTAGAAATCAGTAACAGAAAATATCTAGAAAATCCTGAAGTATTTGGAAATTAAATGTCGTACTTCAAAGTAACACAGTACTAAATAGGAACTCAAGATTGAAACTGTAAATATTTTGAAACAAATTACGATAAACACAATATACAAAAGTGTGTGGTACATAGGCAAAGCAGTGCTTTGAGGCAAACCTGTAGCTTTAAATGATTATATTAGAACAAAATAAGTTCTACAACGAAGGATGTAAGCTGCCAACTTAAGAATAGACAATGTAAGTAACAATGGAGAGTTAAGGATTTTTATAAAAGCAATTAAAAATGGTAAAATTATCAAAAATCAACTTTTTCAAAACTTTAGAAATTGAACAAAGCTTTGCAGTAATCAGGGGTTATATATCCAAGGAGGAAAAAGTCTTGAATCTTGCCACAACAAAAATTATAGATGTTACAGAATTACTTCAGTAAAGTCATTAAACAAACAAAAATAATAAACAGTAGCAATAATATACACAACGGAGAGGGAGAATCTCATTTTCAGAGTTGCCACATTATATTATTTAAAATGTCCAGTTTTGACACAAAATTACAAAACATGCAAAGAGGCAATAAAATATGGCTCACACACAGGAAAAAAAAGCAATCAATAGAAATCATCCTTGAGAAAGCCCAGACACTGGATTTATTGGGCAAAATTTTGTCAGTTATTTTAAACATACTCAAAGAACTAAAGAAAATTGCATCTAAAATAATAAGAGAAAATATGAGAATGATGTCTCATCAAACAGAAAATATAAATAAAGAAAGAAGTTATCAGAAAAAGAAATAAAAATGAATTTTGGATTTGAAAAGTAGAATAACAGAAATAAAAAATTCACTAGAGGGGCTTAATACCAGACTTGAGCAAGCAGAACTAAAAGTCAGTGAATGTGACAGAGGCCAATTGAGATGATTTAGTTTGAAAATCAGAAAAAGCAAAAGAATAGAGAGAAATTAAACAGAGCCTCAAAGAACTGGATAATACCACAAGTATGCCCACTACCTATAATGGGAGTTCAAGAAAGTGAGGAGAAAGAGACAGCGGCAGAATGAATATTTGAAAAATATTAGCCAAACACTTCACAGTTTTTGAAAGGGAATTTTCAAATTTTCATTGTAAAACCTATAAAAAAATGTAGATTATGATGAAAGCATAATCTACATTTCCAAGAAGCTCAATGAACCCCAAGTAGAAGGCAATCAAAATGCTCCACATTGAGACACATCACATGAAAACTGTCTAAACTGGACAACAAAGAGAGAATCTTTAAAGCAGCAAGATAGAAGAAACTCATCTCCTACAAGAAATACTTGGTAGGATTATCAGCTAATTTCTCATGAGAAACAGTGGGAACCAAACCAGTGGACTGACATATTCAAAGTACTGAAAGAAAAAGATTGTTTACCAAAATTCTATATTTACCAAAATTCTCCTTCAGAAATGAAGGAGAAATGAAGACATTGCCAGATTAACAAAAAGAACTCATCACTAACGTACTTGCTATACTTGCTCTAAAAAATTACTAAAGGGAGCCCTTTAGTCCAAAAAAAAAAAAAAACCCATTAGATAGTACAGATAGCAACTAGAATCACAATGAGGGTATAATAAACTGCAGAGGCAAATATAAAAGATAGTATTAATGTATTAATGTATTTTTTGTGCATATTTTTTCTATACAATTTTATTTAAAAACGGGATAAAGGAATACTTAAATCTGCATTGATTGGTACAAATATATAAAGACAATTTGTATGACAATAACAGCAAAAAGTAGAAAGGAGGTTATAAATCTACATATTGTATATCCATAAGGTTTTATATACTATTTATATTAAGTTAGTATAAAATGAAACTATGTTGTTATAAATGAAGGTGAGCATTGTAATACACAGGGCCACCACTAAGAAAATACAATTTTAAATTTTAGTAAAATAAACAACAAGGGAACAATACAATAGAAAATATCTCCTTAACACAAAAGAAGGCTGTAATGGAAGAATAAAGGAACAAAAAGATATGAGACATGTTGAAAGCAAATAGAAAAATGGCAGACATATATTTCAAAGTGTTAGTAATTGTATTAAAGGTAAAATAGATTACACATTCCAAACAAAACGCAGAGATTGCAGGATGGGTTAAAAACCCAGCATTATCTCTCAATGTGCTATCTATCAACAGAAGACAAACTTTAGATCTGAAGATACAAATAGGTTGAAATAAAAAGCTGGAAAAAATATACTATGCAAACAGTAACCAAAGAGAGCTGGAATAGTAATGGTCATAACAGACTTCAAGCAAAAATTATTACTAGAGACAAAGAACATTTAAAATTATATAAGAATCAATCTATCTGAAACATAATAATTATAAACATATATGCACCTAACAACAGCGCCCAAAAACACATGAAGCAAAAATTTATAGACTTGAGAAGAAGAATAGAAAATTCAACAATAATAATAGTTGGATACTTGAATACTGCACATTCATTGATAGAAAAAACATCTAGGCAAAGGATCAAGAAGGAAATAAGTTTTAAACAACTATAGTCTTAACAGACATCTATAAAACACTCCACTAAACAACAGGAAAATACACATTTTTCTCAAGTGCACATGGAGTATTTTCCAGGATAAGTTACACGTTAGGGTGTAAAACAAGCCTCAATAAATGGAAAGGAATTTAGATAAAACAAAGTGTGTTCTCCGACCATAATGAAATAAAATAATAAATCAACAACAAAAGAAAATCCAGGAAATCCACAAATAACTTGAAAATTAAATAGCATATTTCTAAGCAGCAAATGGGTTGAAGTAGTTACAAGAGAAATTAGAAAATATTTTGATATGCATGAAAATGAAAAAAGCAGCTTACCAAAACTTGTGGAATGTAGCCAAAACAATGCTTAAGGGAAATTTGTAACATATATTAAATGCCTACATTAAAAAATAAGAATTTGAAATTAATAAACTAAACTTTCATTGGAATCATAAGACAGTGGAAAAAGAAAAGCAAATTAAACTTAAAGCAAACTGAAAGAAGAGAATAATAAAGATTAGGCAGAACCAGGGACATCTTTAATTACATTTGAAATAGCTGACACTTCTCTTGCCTCAAAGTAAAGATTAGTCCTGGAATCCTTTTAGAGAATGTAGGCTCTTTGCCCATGTCTCTAGCGCTACCACTCCCACAAAAAATGTTAGTGCCCTTATTCACCAAGTAGTTTGTGGATTATCTACTTTAGATGATATACTATGCCAAGTTTTGATTTTAATCCTCAGATAATTCACATCTAATTGGGTAATCAATCTGCAAACACTGGCACCACTGCAGACACCCTCCAGGAAATGAGGATGCAGTTTCCTCTGTGCTGTCAAGGACTTTAAGGGTTGTAGATGCTGCCATTGTCAAACAACTGCTTGATGATCAGTCCAAAGGAGAAGAGGTGGGCAGTGTTCAGCATGTTCAGCAGTGTGGCTTCACTGGCTTCCACATTGTCTTCAGTCCTAATCAGCTGTACATCACTGAGGATTTCAATCGTGCCCCTGGAGATTTAAGTGGTGATAACTAAAGCCTGGAAGCAAAGTGTCTTCTTGGGCCCCAGACCCAATGGCACAAGCACAGACATCAGCTAGCACTGATTATATCCCTAATCTCAGTGAAGTCCTCTTTGGCGAACACAAAGCCCACATTCCCTCAGATATGAGGCAACAGTTTCTCCAGAGCTCAGTTGTTTTCTGGATAGCCTCAGGTGGCCTTGTGCATTACAGTGTTCCTGTCCATCAGCTCTACAGCCTTCCCTCAGAAGTACATGTGGATCTGTATCTGCTTGGAACCTACATTGTCACTCCCACAATGAGGCATTTTGGAAATCATCTAAAAGTTGGATGCTCTTAAGGAAGTGGTTGGACTTCCAGGTTGTCCCGTCTTGCCTGGACATCACGAAGGTGTATCAAGGATTGTCATGCAGGGTTTAAAGACAATATCACTTTCATTAGGACACCTGGCAAGAGTCTTGTTGGTCACATTTTGGCAAATCTAATACATAAATTTACTTCTTATTTTTAACTGTGTAATACGCACTGTTGTGAATTAATCTGTCATTATTGACCTAATTACCAAGCGTTTCAGCTTCCTTGGCTCCATTTCTACATTTTAGCCACACTGTATAAAATCATCCCTGAGGAGCTCTTTTATTTTTAGATATAAAGATAATATAAATATAAGATAGCAAGTTATGTTTAAGATATTTTGGGGGGAAATATGTATGCAAAAACATAACCATACATCTCTTTCTTCTTTATTTCTTGAAAATATGTGATATGTATAAAGATAGGGAAAGCTATGAGTGAAAAGACAAACATCACAATAGGTGATCTAGAGAAATGATTATCTTTATACTCTTCTGTACCTTTGTGTTGTAGACATCCGCTAATGTCCAGAATTTCCAATGTCTTTAAAAATAAATAAATATGACTTTCACCAATTTTTCGTAGATATATAATTGAGATAACATAAAGTAGGAGAATAGTGTTGAAGCTAGACAGTAAGCCTTTGGAATAATTCAGAAGAGACCACACATACTGAAATGAATTTATTTGAGCCTGTTCTAACCTTTGGATCATATCCCTCCCAGAGGATATAAAGAAATCCATCCACCAGTGCATACCAAAAACACGGCGTCTACTCTCCAATAAACTGTTGTGTTAGGTATTATTTCCTGTGTGCAGTATACACAGCTACAGCATTTAATTCAGATATAGTGAGCAGTGGTCAGACATTTCATGACTTTCAGAAGTTTTTTCTTGTGGAATAATTTAAAAGTTAAAATAACTTTAAATATTCTGCTTTTATTTGTTATACATTCAGTGTTTAATCCAGAACTGTTGTCTAATATCGTTTCATGCCTTTATATTTTGTATAAAACCTCCCAATAAACTTCTAGGTGTTTTAAAATACTATTTAAATAAAAAGCTTTTCAGAAGGCCTTATTAGAAGCTGAATTGGGTATTTGAAGGAAGGTTTCCCCCTCCTGAAGCCAAGGACATCTATTTAACTGCTGTGGTACCTAGGCCAAGCATATGGACTGATTTACTGTCACAGATAATCCAGTGCTTGCCTAGAAGCCATTTCAGTTTAAGGGTATGTGGCTTCGCAGGCAGCACTGCTTGCAATAATGTAATAAAACAGAAAAAAAAAAATCCATACCTGGTTGTGAAAGAAAAGGGTCTATTTTTGCCAGAGGCAGGTGAAAGCGTCTGTGTGATTTAGCGGTGGGTTAGAGCATAGCTGTATAAAAGAATCCACCACTACTTGTATTTCTGAAAATGACCACATGCAAAATCCTGTGCATTGTTTAGTAGTAGGGAGTTGGGAGGAGGTTACTAATTTTATTTGTCTTCTGTGGCCATTGGTTTATGATGGTGCTGTTACATGGTTGCTCTGGTCAAAGTTCTTTTGGTGCAACAATCAGAATATCGTGTAAGCTTGCCCACTCTCCTAAAATCAGAGGCCAGGGAAAAGAGATAGAGGTAGGCTTCAGATAAGGTAGAACTGGGATAGAGAGGCTACTTCCTATCACTAGGGATGCCAGCGCTGCTCTTTGCTGCTCCTTCCAGCAAATCAGTTCCATTCTTCTCCTTCAACACACTGGCTTCCTCTGCTTGCTCAGAATCTCAAATCACTGCATTTTCCACCTTGTTCTTTTCTTTATCATAGCCTTTATGTGACAAGTTTCACTCCTAAGGAATTGAGTTTTTCAATATCCCTTTTTCAAATTTCCCAAGAACAGAATCCATTTGAACCAATTTATCTAAGTTTGTTTTTTTGTTTTAGATGGAGCCTTACTCTGTCACCCAGGCTGGAGTACAGTGGCACTATCTCAGCTCACTGCAACTTCCACCACCTGGGGTCAAAGAATTCTCCCACCTCAGCCTCCTAAGTGGAATTACAGGCTCACACCACCACGCCCGGCTATTTTGTAGTTTTAGTAGAGACAGGGTTTTGTTATGTTGGCCAGGCTGGTCTTGAACTCCTGACCTCAGGCGATCC
This sequence comes from Ateles fusciceps, assembly GCA_036589455.1. NCBI lineage: Eukaryota > Metazoa > Chordata > Mammalia > Primates > Atelidae > Ateles > Ateles fusciceps. The sequence continues at coordinate 6,039,204 of JAZHEH010001266.1, read as the reverse complement.
ACCAGCCTTGGCCTCCCAAGGTGCTGGGATAACAGGCATGAGACACCATGCCCAGCCGAATTCATCTAAGTGTTGATCAAAGTTTTTGCACAAATCAGACAAAAGAAAGAAATAAAGGGCATCCAGTAAACTGGGCACAGTGGCTCAAAGCCTGTAATCCCTGCACTTTGGGAAGCCGACGTGGGCAGATCACTTGAGGTCAGGAGTTCAAGACCAACCTGACCAACATGGTGAAACCCCGTCTCTACAAAAAATACAAAAATTAGCTGGACGTGGTGGTGCATGCCTGTAATCCCAGCTAGGCTAAGGCAGGAGAATCGCTTGAACTCTGGAAGCAGAGGCTGCAGTGAGCCGAGATTGCACCATTGCACTCCAGCCTTGGTAACAAGAGTGAAACTGTGTCTTAAAAGAAAAAAAGAAAAATAAATAAAGAAAGAAAAAATAGAAATAAAGGGCATCCAAATCGGTAAAGAGGAAGTCAAACTGTCACTGTTTGCTGATGATATGATCGTCTACCTTGAAAATCCGAAGGACTCCTCCAGAAAACTCCTACAGCAGATAAAATAATTCAGCAAAGTTTCTGGATATATGATTAATGTATACAAATCAGTAGCTCTTCTACAGACCAACAGCAACCAAGTAGAGAATCAAATCAATAACTCAATCTCCGTTACAATAGCTGCAAAAAATAAAATAAAATAAAATAAAATACTTAGAAATGTACCTAACCTAGGTGTCGAAAGGCCTCTACAAGGAAAACTGCAAAACACTGCTGAAAGAAATCATAGATGACACAAACAAATGGAAACACATCCCATGCTCATGGATGGGTAAAATCAATATTGTGAAAATGGCCATACTGACAAAAGCAATCTACAAATTCAACACAATCCCCATTAAAATACCACCATCATTCTTTACAGAATTAGAAAAAAAATTCTAAAATTTATATGGAACCAAAAAAGTGCCTGCATAGCCAAAGCAACACTAAGCAAAAAGAACAAATTTGGAAGCCTCACACTAATTGATTTCAAAGTATACTATAAGGCCATAGTCACCAAAACAGCATGGTACCAGTATAAAAATAGGCACACAGACCAGTGGAACAGAATAGAGAACTAGAAATAACCTCAAATATGTACAACCAACTGATCTTGGACAAAGCAAACAAAAACATAAAGTGGAAAGGGACACTCCTTTTCAATAAATGGTGCTGGGATGATTGGCTAGTCACAGGTAGGAGAATGGAACTGGATCCTTATCTCTCACCTTACACAAAAATCAACTCAAGGTGGATTAAAGACTGAAACCTAAGACCTGAAACTCTAAAAACTTTAGAAGATAACATCAGGAAAATCCTTCTGGACTTTGGCTTAGGCAAGGATTTCATGACCAAGAACCCAAAAGCAAACAGAATAAAAACAATAATAAATAGCTGGAACCTAATTAAAGAGCTTTTGCACAGATAAAGGAACAGTCAGCAGAGTAAACAGACAACCCACAGAGCGGGAGAAAATCTTTACTATCTGTCTATCTGACAAAGGACTAATATACAGAATCTACAAGGAACTCAAACAAATCAGTAAGAAAAAAACAAATGATCCCATCAAAAAGTGGCTTAAGGACATGAATAGAAAATTCTCAAAAGAAGATATACAAATGTCTCAAAAACATATCAAAAATGCTCAACATCACAAATCATTAGGGAAATGCAAAGCAAAAACACAATGTGATACCACCTTACTTCTGCAAGAATGGCCATAATCAAAAAAAAAAAAAAAAAAAACAACAACAACAAAACAGACGTTGGCATGGATGCAGTGATCAGGGAACACTTCTACACTGCTGGTGGGAATGTAAACTAGTACAGCCACTGTAGAAAACAGTGTGGAGCTTCCTTAAAGAACTAAAAGTAGAACTACCATTTAATCCAGCATCCCACTACTGGATATCTACTCAGAGGAAAAGAAGTCATTACTCAAAAAAGATACTTGCACAGGCATGTTTATAGCAGCACAATTCACAATTGCAAAATTGTGGAACCAACCCAAATGCCTGTCAATCAAGGAGTGCATAATGAGACTGGTATACATATATACAATGGGAATACTAATCAACAATAAAAAGGAATAAATTAACAGCATTTGCAGTCACCTGGATGAGATTGGAGACTGTTATTCTAAGTGAAGTAACTCAGGAATGGAAAACCAAGCATCGTATGTTCTCACTGATATGTGGGAGCTAAGCTATGAGGATAAAAAGGTGTAAGAACAATACAACAGACTTTGGGGTCTTGGGGAAAAAAGTCGGAGTGGGATGAGGGATAAAGGACTACAAATACGGTGCAGTATATGCTGCTCAGGTGATGGGCACACCAGGATCTCACAAATCACCACTAAAAAGAAATGTCAGATATAGGTGATGGGGGGTTGGAGGCAGAAAACCACCTTGCCATGTATGTACCTATGCAACAATCCTGCATGATCTGCACATGTACCCCAGAACCTAAAGTACAATTTGAAAAAAAAGAAACAAAGAAACACACACATACAAAACAAAACAAACAAAAAACAACTTACTCATTTAACCAAATACCACCTGCACCCTAATAACTTATGGAAAAAAAAGTTTTTGCACCAGATAATATCATAGGTCCCTTGTCAGCCTATAAATTAGTGCCTCAAACGTGATGTGTCAGGTCCCTTGTCATGTGATCTACCATGCATTCAGCATGGACTATGGACAGGAAAGGCAACAAGTAGTAGGCATGTCTAATTTAACAGTAGCTTCTCAATTTATTAAAGGTGGCTATGCTTCTTTTATTAAAAAGTGTTGAGTACCTGCTATATACTATATACTATGCTGAGTACTCCATGCTAACTTCTGGAAATAAAACTGTCCACAAGACGGAAAATCTCTCTTCTTCCCGGATCTGTCCTGGCCTCATCATCCTTAGGCCCCTTCAGCAAGTTTATTCAGTGTGTATTTTATTTAGGCTGTATACCCCCACTTCTGAGTCTTATTATATTCCATATCCTAAAGACCCTTACTTATAGTAATGCATAAAGCCCTACCATTTTTATTATTCCAAAAGCTGTGTAAAGCCTATTCTTTCACAAAGTGTTTTCACTCCATCCTGTATCAAAACCACTGGCAATTTCTTACCAGCCCTTCACTTTACTTTTTGGGTATTTATCACCTTAAAATGTTCTTCCTTTAGTCTTAATCCTCTTTCCCTATCTCAGCTTACAGAATGTCCCTGAGCTGATTAGAAGACTGTTTTGTTGAAAGAGTTGAAGACACAGTATTCTATATAAATGTACATAAGGCTTAAATTATTCCCTGTAAGTTAGACTTGAAGAAGGATTTAACTTTATTATACACAAATTTGCTTTTCCAGTACAGAGACTGTGCAAAGGCATTTCATGTAGCACAAGAAATTGGCTAAATAAACTTGTTTCTCTAGTGATTCATTGAGCTGGTAAAAATCCAGGTACACTATTGTTTCTTTCTATAGGTACTTTAGCAAACCAAGTGAATAGCCCACTAGAGAAAAGTTGTCACTTTCACTGATTCATCAACACTTTTCCCAGCAATCACAGTACCTACGCCATCTGTGTTTAGCACTTTACAAAAAAGAAGAAGAAGAAAAAAAAAGCCTCTTTGCAACTGCCATACAAATCAGGGGCATTAACAAGGTCACACAGAAGGGAATTTCAGGACTCCAGGAAGATGTTCTACTGCATGGCAGTAAGAAATAACAGCATTCTACACAAGTTCTCCAGCATCCCAGGCTGCTCTGCCCCAGCCTAGAGCTGCTTTGGGTCCACTGGGAAATGTGTATTATGCCTGGGTTAATTTGCTGATTAATCTCTAGTCAGTGGTTTGTGCTTTCCCCAGATGGCCAATTAAAATTTACAACTGGCAGAACAGTGTCCTGTTGGCAGGCTGCTGAGGGGCTAAACCTAGAGGCAGTGACAGAAGGCATGGGCTGAGTTTTGCCTTGTTTTCCCCTCCCCTTTTCTTTATTTCTCTCTCTTGCTCTTTTTTTAAGCTGCTGGATTTATTCAGAGGGAAGTGTAAGCCGGGCTTATGCGGTAAGTGTGAGATGTGGGGTGTAGTTTACAACTCTGCTGCTATTTACTCTTCAACACTCTCAGGGCCGCTCCAGCATTCCAGGCATCAACGGTTTTACCCACAGCAAATATAGCTGACAAAATCAGCCAGGGGGCACAACTGATTTAACAGCTTCTGAAATGTAATAGCCTTTTTTTTCCCCCTGATTTGCAGTCCCCGTGGATTGATGGTCTAATATCATTCACTTCCTCACAAATATATAAAACATTTACAGTTGTTTGTGTAAATCAAAGGCAAAGTGCTGTGTGTGAAGCTGATAATAAGTAATGCTGTGATATATATAAAAGATAACATACTTTTACAACAGTAGCCCCCCAAATTAACTGTTACTTTTTACTTAGCATCCTATACAAATTGCATTGTATACACATTTGAATAAAACATACAGCAAGGAATTTAATTGAAGAAGTGCAATTCGGTATTACTCTTTTATAGTGAAATATTTACCATGTACTTCAAATACACACAGGCCATCTGGATTGAAAATTCTGAAGGCAATTGTTTTTTTTTTTAATTGTACTTTAGGTTCTGGGGTACATGTGCAGATCACGCAGGATTGTTGCATAGGTACACACATGGCAATGTGGTTTGCTGCCTCCACCCCCACCCTGTCACCTACATCTGGGGTTTCTCCCCCCATGTTATCCCCTCCTGACCTCCCCCAGTCCCCCACTGTTCGTCCCTTGCCTCCAGCAACAGGCCCCAGTGTGTGTGCTCCCCCTCCGTGTGAACATGTGTTCCCGCCTATGAGTGAGAACATGCAGTGTTTGATTTTCTGTTTTTGTCAGTTTGCTGAGAATTATGGTTTCCAGATTCATCCATGTCCCTACAAAGGACACGAACTCATCGTTTTCTTTGGTTGCATAGTATTCCATGGTGCATATGTGCCACATTTTCCTTGTCCAGTCTATCGTCGATGGGCATTTGGGTTGGTGCCAGGTCTTTGCTATTGTAAACAGTGCCGCTATGAACATGCAAGTGCATGTGTCTTTATAATAGAATGATTTATAATCCTTTGGGTATATACCCAGTAATGGGATTGCTGGGTCAAATGCAATGTCTATTTCTAGGTCCTTGAGGAAGCGCCACACTGTCTTCCACAATGGTTGAACTAGTTTACACTCCTATCAACAGTGTAAAAGTGTTCCTATATCTCCACATCCTCTCCAGCATCTGTTGTCTCCAGATTTTTTAATGATCACCATTGTAACTGGCATGAGGTGGTATCTCAATGCGGATTTGATTTGCATTTCTCTAATAATCAGTGATGATGAGCATTTTTTCATGTTTGTTGGCCTCATGTATGTCTTCTTTTGAAAAGTGTCTGTCCATATCCTTTGCCCACTTTTGGATGGGTTTGTTTGTTTTTTTCTTGTAAATCTGTTTTAGTTCTTTGTAGATTCTGGATATTAGCCCTTTGTCAGATGAGTAGATTGCAAACATTTTTTCCCATTCTGTTGGTTGCTGGTTCACTCTAATGATTGTTTCTTTTGCTGTGCAGAAGCTCTGGAGTATAATTAGATCCCATTTATCTATTTTGGCTTTTGTTGCCAATGCTTTTGGTGTTTTAGTCATGAAGTCCTTGCCTATGCGTATGTCCTGAATGGTTTTGCCTAGGTTTTGTTCTAGGGTTTTTATGGTGTTAGGTCTTATGTTTAAGTCTTTAATCCATCTGGAGTTAATTTTAGTGTAAGGTGTCAGGAAGGGGTCCAGTTTCTGCTTTCTGCACACTGCTAGCCAGTTTTCCCAACACCATTTATTAAACAGGGGAATTCTTTCCCCATTGCTTGTTTTTGTCAGGTTTGTCAAAGACCGGATGGTTGTAGATGTGTGGCATTGCCTCCAAGAGTTCTGTCCTGTTCCATTGTTCTATATCTCTGTTTTGGTACCAGTACCATGCTGTTTTGATTACTGTAGCCTTGTAGTATAGTGTGAAATCAGGTAGTGTGATGCCTCTGGACTTGTTCTTTTTGCTTAGGATTATCTTGGCTATGCAGGCCTCTTTTGGTTCCATATGTAGTTTAAGGTGGATTTTTCCAGTTCTGTGAAGAAGATCATTGGTAGCTTGATGAGGATAGTGTTGAATCTATAAATTACTTTGGGCAGTATGGCCATTTTCACAACATTGATTCTTCCTAACCATGAGCATGGAATGTTTCTCCATCTGTGTCCTCACTTATTTCCCTGAGCAGTGGTTTGTAGTTCTCCTTGAAGAGGTCCTTTACAACCTTTGTTAGTTGTATTCCTAGGTATTTTATTCTCTTTGTAGCAATTGTGAATGGGAGTTTGCTCATGATTTGGCTCTCTGTTAGTCTGTTATTGGTGTATAGAAATGCTTGTGATTTCTGCACATTGATTTGGTATCCTGATACTTTGCTGAAGTTGCTTATCAGTTTAAGGAGATTTTGGGCTGAGCTGATGTGATCTTCTAAATATACAATCATGTCGTCTGCAAATAGAGACAATTTGACTTCCTCTTTTCCTAATTGAATACCCTTTTTTTTTTCTTGCCTGATTGCTCTGGCTAGAACTTCCAATACTGTATTGAATAGGAGTGGTGAGAGAGGGCATCCTTGTCTAATGCCAGATTTCAAAGGGAATGCTTCTAGTTTTTGCCCATTCAGTATGATATTGGCTGTAGGATTGTCATAAATAGCTTTTACTGTTTTGAGATATGTTCCTTTGATACCTAGTTTATTGAGAGTTTTTAGCATAAAGGGCTGATGACTTTTGTCAAAGGCCTTCTCTGCATCTATTGAGATAATCATGTGGTTTTTGTCTTTGGTTCTGTTTATGTGGTGAATTACATTTATAGACTTGCATATGTTGAACCATTGATCTTTACATAAGCCAAACATGGTAATGATGTATGCTATTCTGATAGATTTTTCTTCATTAACTGTTGATAATAGTTGCCAAAAAATAAAATAAATACATTTCTTGATATGGAAAAAACATTTTTAAGATACATATTATGTTATTGATGGTAAAAATAATTTAAAGGACTCTAGTATAAGTCTCACATTAAATAAACAGGAAGGGAGGTGGCATTGTGTTAAATTGCCTTTGTGTAAAATGCATAAAATTTTGGATATTTTGGATTCTGTTTTTATGAACAGCATATGATCAGAATTTACATGTTGAACATTGAGTCCCTATTAGACTCTACGATCAAACCTCAAGTTCACACATGGCACTCTGTGAGTCATTTTCACTATGCCATCTACCACAACAAATACATAATTGTTAAATTAATTTTTATGAAATAAAATTTAAAAGTAGAGACATGTTAATTTCCTTATGGACACTGATTATATCTTGTTAAGCTTTGGTCTCAGCACCAAGAATATACTCTGTGTGTGTGTGTGTGTGTGTGTGTGTGTGTGTGTGTGTATACACACACATACATACACATATACATTATATATATACACTATATATATATACTATAGATATACACTATATATATACTATATATATACCTATTATATATATATGCTATATATAGTGAGCTTTCAATAAATGTTTGAATATTACATTAACAAATATTCCTTCATGAATTTGGAAAAACAAAAAACTTACTCCCTGCAAGATTTTCCATGTCAGCCTCCATCCAAATGAAATCTCTCAGAGTATTTTTCAGAAGGGAGTCGCTCATGTGTTCTGGCCTTCGATAGTTCTGTCCACGTGATTATAGGATCCTTTGTGGCAAGCATCATGTATCCCACCTTTTTTGATCCTCTATAGTGCTAGTACCAGTGTATCTGCTCAATAAATGTATCTTGAATTGTATTCAAAGTGCTTCCTGAATTGCTGCTATACTTTATAGAAACAACTCAATATCACTGGTGAATCTTTCATGCTAGGATGGAAACCTTGACTATGCAAGATTTCAGTTCAATGTTTAAGGGAAATGGTATAGGCCAAAAGAATTATAAATGGGATATCTGCAGACAAGACAGAATTGCAAGATTAATATTTCATAGTTTTAAACTTTTTTGTCTAATCACACAGACTACAAATTTATTTGAGGTTTTACCCATTAAACAAAACACTTTCATGTAATACGTGTGTTATTCTGATATTTGATAGTATTTAACTCATATTTGTTCTCAGTGGATTTGGGGAGTTTTCATGTAATGAGTAGTTGATGCTTGACTCACTGGTGAGATGATAGGACCCAGATGAGAGGCTATATAGTGCTCCAAGTTGGAAATATTGATCCATGAATCATCATGTCTTAATGAATGGACTGCAAGTCAACTCCGCATGTATTTATTAAGCACATATTCTACACAATGTACTGTGTTAGACACTATTGGGCATCAGATATAGTTCCAAATATCAAGAAGCTTGTGATCTATGAGACAAATAAGAGTAAAACAAGGCATAATCTGATTACTGCCAAAGATAGAGTACAAAGACCCATGTAGGACACTTATTAGAAAATAATTGATTTTTGTCTGAAAGGATTGGGAAAGCCTATTTGGGGGAGGTGAGCCTTATGGAATAAGCTGGGATTTATTAGGGAAGGGAGAAAGGAAGGGGAATTTCCAGGAAGAGGGAATTGCATGAGAAAAAGTATAAAGGTAGAAAGATCTTAATTTAGTTTAGGGAGTAAGAATTAATAAAAGGATGATAAGAATGTGTGAGCATGTATACAAAATGAATCTGGAAAGACCAATTGGTAACTTTGAGGTATAGAAATTTGAATTGAGTTTTTGATCAAGGCAGAGTTTTAAATTTGTTAGGCACAGAAGGCATCCTAGTTATATCTTCATTTAACAATAAATGAGAGATGTGGAATTCTGGCAGTCAAAAGAGAAGTTGGCACTATTACAATAAATTAAAGAAGGGGTATGAGAGCAGCTGACCTAGTCCTGATTGTAGGAATAGAGATGATGAACAACAGAGGTATCTGTGTTGCAGAACTGACAAGACAGGATGGTTTTTAGGACGTTGAGGATAAGGAAGAAGGTAAAGTCAGAGACGGTCTCAAGTTTTTAGGCTGGGAGCCAAAATGAGAGGCAATCTCTTACAAGGAAAAATATGACAATGGAAAGATTACATTTATAGTGGAAGACAGTCCATTGAATTTTTGATTTGTTGATTGTGAGGTATTGACAAGGTATTATTATTTTTCTCTGTATAACATATTGCTAGAAATACAGGACTGAAATTGGGAGTGAGTTAAAGACTAGTGTTGTGGATTTGTTGGTTACCTGTGTAATGTGTTAACTGAAGTCATAGTGACAGATAATACTGTCAGCTGACAGTATACACTGGCTTCACCACATAGATTATTGAAGTATTAAATTACTTCTCTATTGAGTGGTAAACATAGCTGTCCCAAAGTCTCCAATGTAACCTCTCCCTGAGCCATGCTGGCACCTTTAGAGAGACGCTGTGCCCATTGCAGCAAAAAGTCAACTAGAAAGTGAACACCTGCCCAGCGTAAGGCCACCAGCACACTGGGACAATACTGGGGCTCTGCCTATTCTCATTGGTTGGTGCCATTAAAAATTTTTTTTTTTGGTCACTATTACCCACAGAAGTACTATATAGCAAGAACAGAAGCCAGCTTACGGCATTCAGAGAATCTTAGAAGAAAAGGAAAATCCCTTTAATATGTTCATGAGGTGATTTTTTTCATTGCTGTCAATTCTCAAAACTGTGTTTCAGGTGAGGTGGTGAGAATGGTCGGGGCAGGCTTCAGGGCATCTGATATGAGCTAATCACGTGCAAGAATAAATCTCGCTCCAACACTGAAAAAATAAAAAAGAATAGAAGCAAGCTGAGATGTGTAACAGATGAGATGACAGGTACGATGAAGTGCTCACAAGGTAAATTAGCCTTTCTCATCTTTGTACCTACCAGATTCTTGAAGTTAGTTGCCATGGTGGGACATATCATGAGATAAATTAAAAAGACATTATATGATAGAGTTTTTAATGTGTGATGATATAGTTAAATAATAAGATGGCATATGAAAAGATGATCAGTATAAACTTTAAATTCTTATATTTTAATGAGCACATAATTTGGCAAAATGTATTTATGTGAGGCAAAAGCGTTGTGAATAAAAAATGTTATGGCATTATACACAAATTGACAAAGTTTTACTCTATATAATACTACAGAACTTAACTTATACAATCTTCTGAACTGAAGGGAATTGAATTTCACTGAATGAAATTACTAGGCCCACTGCAACACACAATGGCTCACTAATATGTCCAAATTTTCTTTTTTTAAATTATACCTACATTTGGGAAAAATTAAAGGTACATAAGCTAGAAAAATGCAAAACAGGGAGAGCACATTGAGTCCATACCAGAAACAATCGCTTTTGACTACGGGATCATGAATATTTTACCTACAAGCTTCACATATCCTTGTGACTATTTTTGAGTAAACTATAAATTCTTAGATCTCAGACATTTCCCTGATTTTTCTTTTTGTTGGGTAGAATAGAACGTAACAGATTACTCTAAGGCAAAATTGTTGGAGTTTTCCAGTTGAAAGGTCATGTAGCAAAATCAGTGTGCTAGCTCTAATCTTATCATGCCTTTCTCAGCATGGGAGAAATGTAAGTATTCATGATATTGTAATTACACATACCGATCTTGTTTTACTAATGACCTTGGATGAGAGTTAGAAAGGTGTGTTTTCCCCCTCATCACAAGAAAAAAAATTACTTATTCTAATTATTTGCTATTGAATTTATATTATACAATTTTAATAAATACTTTAATTTGATCTGACAATTAATTGGTCCTACAAATGCCATTCTTTCCTTTCATCATCTACTTCCAGAGAAAACAATTCTGAAGACATATTTCTAAGTTATTATCCAGTGAATTACAGTGAATAAGCCTTAAGTAAATAATGAAAATGTAAATATTAGATCTATGCCCCAGTAAGAGGTGGGTCAGAATATTGTAAGATATTACAGCGGGGACCCCAGCTTATTGCCATTATTTTCATTCTTTTAATTGTACATGCCTGTTAATTGTACAATTAAGCAATGTAGAGTGGGGTGAACCCATAGCTACTTTTTGCATAAATGTACCTATGATTATTTAATCAAATGTCAAATCAACCCTTGCCTGTTTTACAGTGACCCACAACACTTTCTAGTAAGGATTTTCAAAACTGCCAGTTCAGTAGCAAACAATATTGGTATATCTACCCCCAGTGCTTCTCGTAGTCAGCGAAATCTACATTCCTCTCCAGAATGGGCACAGACCTATTGAGGCATTTGGTGCATTTAATGAGATTTTTACATGAAAATATTTTTATTTTACCTTAATTAGGCAATTAGAATAAAATAATAGACTCTTAGCAGCTAGATGGGTCAAACACAAGTTAAAAGAAGACCTTCTGTTCTGTTTCATTCTTTTAGTCTAAGATATGAAAAATAAAATGTAGAGCAAATACAATATTTATTATTAGGACGACGAATTATTATTTGAAAATCTAAATGACATGAAACATAACCTTGGTAGAGAAACAGCTACTAACCTGCAAACTCATGTTATATGTCTAAACACTGCACTTTGGGAGATAATACAGGGACAGGCAAGTTGTAGGATAGCTGTGTATGAGCTGAAATCCTCCAATGATGCAACTACGTGGGACCAAATTAATGTAGATAATGCCTGAGGAAGATAAAGGTCATAACTGATGAGACTGCATGGCTATATGCAAAATAAATAAATAAATAAAATGAAAGAAAGTAGGAAAAGAAATAAAAAAGAATGAAAAAATAAAAGGAAGAAACAACTTTTAAAATAATTTTTAACTGTAAATCCAGGCAAAGTTTTCCTTTCCAGAGGATGAGCACAACTTTAAAAATGCAAAGCCATGTCTGTCAAAAAGTTCAGACCTATTAACTGTTGCTCAAATTTCAGTACCTATTTGCAGAATCTGTGACACTGAGTAAAAGTGAAAGAAGAAGGTTAAAAGAAGATCCCTTAAAATTAGTATATATGCATTATAATTATATACTATATAATGTTTATGCATTATTATTATTATGCATTTTGTTAGTTATGTATAGTTTTACTTATTCATTTATTCACTAAAAACATTTGTTGAGTTTCTGACACAGGATACACATAGCAGTAAATAAAACAGACATGCCTCTACTGTCAGAGAGCCTATATCATAGCTGGTAGGGAACAGAACATAAACAAATACATATGAATTAAGTATAATGGTTATTTGGGCTATAGAGAAAAATGTGGCAGGAAGTTAGGTTAGGGAATGACCTAGAAGCAGCATTGCAATTTTAAATAGGAATATCAGGAAAGGCCTCATTAAGATGGTAACTTGCAACCAAATGCATAAGGCAGGTGAAGGAATAGGCTTTATGGTGAGGCAGAGAAGTCCAAGCATAGTAATGGCATGTTTAAGGGAAAAGAAGAGGTCAGTGTGCTGGCAGTATGGTAAGGAAGAAGGGAAGTATCAGAAAATGTGGTCTGAAAGGTCAGAGAGGATTGCATAGAACCTTTCAGACTAGTGAAAGATGAAATTTTTACTTTGTTTCTTTGTTTTTGTATTTTTGGTTTACTCTGAGATGCTGTTAGAGGTGGGAGAAAGTGACAAGGAGACAAGAGCAGAAGTAGGGTCATCTTTTAGAAGGCTATAAAATCCAAGCCATAGGAATGGTGGTTTGATGCTAGTCATAAAAGGAGAAAGGTGTGGTTGGCTAATGATCTACTTGAAAGGTGGAGCTGGAAACGTGCTGATTAATTGCATGTGGGTTTCAAGAGACAGAAAGAAGCCAAAGATTACTCCAAGGCTTGGACCCTGAGTAACTTGAATGGAGTCACCATTTTCCAACATGAGTCAAGATTGCTAGAGAAGTAGGATTGGAGTGAGAGGTGAACAGGATTTGATCATATTCAAGTTTAAGATGTTGAGTAGGTGATTAAACCGATGAACTTGGAATTTAAGAGAGAGAGGTGGGAATTAGAAACACATAACTGGAAGTAGTGAGTACACACTTGCAATTAAAACCAACAGACTAGATGAGCTTCACCCTTGACAAGAGTGGAGATTAAGAAGAGGTAGGTTTGAGGGCTGAGCGTTGAGGGTTTTCAGTGCATAGAGGCTGGATAGAAAATGAAGAAAAAAACAGAAGAAATTGAGAAGTAGTGACCAACGAGGTGGGAAGATCAACAGGATGTGTTTTGGAAGCTAAGTGAAACAAATATTTTCAGAATGAAAGAGTAAACAATTGTATCAAATACTACAGATATGTCAAGTAAGGACTGAAAATTAATCATGGATCTTTGTATTTATGGATACCCTTTGGAATTCTGAACTAGAATAGAAGCATCAGTTTTATCTGATGTCGTATTAGAACAAAAGCAATACTAAGTTTGTTCAGTATAATTTCCATCCAGGACATAGCGATCAGAATGACTAGCTGATGTGAACCTGAGTAAATTTTTACTGGCACAAAAAAGAAAATTAAGAGTCCTTCATATAGTACATTGATACAAAGAGAATCTGAAGGTTCATGGTTTTCTATAAATAATTTGAAATGAAGTCTCAGCTTTTCAATGGTTGCTGTTCTGCATAATTTAATGATAATGTGAGGAAATGTAAAGGCCCCAAGAGAAGTTGTCATATACTTGGGAGGTACCATAGATTCACACCATATTTTGAAGTTCTTCTATCACAGGACAGCTTGAGCTGCACCTTTGGATCCACCTCTTTCTTGAGGCATGTTGCAATGGGAGGAGTGTGCTAGGAAACACATCCCAAGGGGCTCTGGGGATGGAGTCTACCTACTAGGTCTCAAGGGCACCTTTATGGAAAAAGAAATTCTAGTGTTGGGTAATGAAATTTGTGAGACTTCATATTCTATTTTTATAATGATTTTCTTAAATAAGCAAAAAAAAAAAAAAAAAAAAAAAGAAAGTTTCCATGAGGAAGAGAAGCAAAGGTTAGTGACTAGAAGCAAAAAAAAAATTGTTTGGTAAGAATTTTAGATGTTTCTAGAAAAAATAAAGTCATTTTTGCAGCAGTTTCAAAAACTTATCAACTGTCAGAAAAATTTTTATGTAACAAATGCATTACATATAACATTATCTAAATGTAATAAAAGTGAAGCAGTCACTTACTTGGTAAATATTTTTATTGGGGATCTACTATATTCTGGACCATTTTGCTAGCACACAGAATACATGCTTGCAGATGATTTACAATGAGAGTTCCCATTAAACTTCGTTTCATCTCATACGTGGAGGAACATGATCTGTCTAAAGCAGACTGCGTGCTTGGTGAGGCACTGCCACATTCACAAGAGTGTCTGTGCCTGTGATGAACTGGAATGTAACAGATTCTTAGAGCCTGGAGCTGAGAAAGGGTTTTACCTTTTCTCTTCAACACAAAGCACAGGACTTCCCTGCTAGAGCAAGTGGCTCTGCAGAACAGGCTTTGCCTAACTCATCCACTTGACTGCACAAATGGAGAAAGTGGGAGAGTGAGTGTTCATGGCAGGAAGAAGAGAGAGGATACTGTGCAGACACTGACCTTTAAGGCACATTAACGCTCACGTAACAAGTGGCCCAGTTAATGTCCTGGGCTCTGAACAACCAGATTAACAGCTCTTCCTCCCTGGTCAGGGAATGAGGAGACCAGCCAGACGCCTCTTTCCAAAGATCTTAGTTTTCTCATATATATAATGAAGCAGTTATTATGAAATTCTCAGATACCACCCAACCTGAAATTCCATGACTCTGTGGCATAAAAACAGAATTTTGAAAGTAATATGTAAATTAACACTTCTAAATCCTGCATTTTATAAGGATTGACATATATTTGCTTCTCAAGCTGTGGTGGGTAGAATCAGCTTCCACTGGGAATTGTTAGAAATACAGTCTTCAGGCCTGGTGAACAGAATCAGGATCTGCATTTTAACCTGAGTCTCATTTTATATGCATATATCTAAGGCCACATTGAGACCAGTCTTTGAGTAGCAAGTTTATAGAGATAAAACCACAAGGCTCATTGAATTTCAATAATAGTGGGTTACACCTAAGACAATTACAAATGGGCAGCAGCTCTCCTTGCCACAGGGTTCTATTTACTATAGAGAGTTACAATGCAACTAATTAATAGAAAAATCTGTCTAATGAAATCTAGGATTGTCATTTCCCATTTGGTTAAGAAAAGAAAAACGCCTTCTTAGTACTTTTCTTCTACCTGTATATTGAAATCTTATTTAAACTTACAATATCATTTAGTTACTCCTCCCTGATTTCCTTGGTTGTGCTACCTTGAGATTATCAAAATGTTTTCCTCACTATTCTGAGTCTTCTCCCAAGGACTATTTTGGAAAAATTATCAGGAACGATGTGAAGTTCTAAAGTTATCAGGAACTTATATGAAGTTATTTAAAGATCATTGAAAATCAATTGCTTTGAAATCAACTACGTGTCTTGGCTTATTCTAAAAACTATAAAGTAAGTTACAGAAATATAACTGTTGTACATGTCTATCAACATACTTATTGCCAAATTGTCCTGTTACTCATTCAAAAGTGTAACTTAATTTTATTTTGGATAAAATTAAATAAATCTGATATCAAATTTAAATAATGTAATTATTTTAGTATAATTTCAAGACTGTTACTAATCAGAGAGAAATACGAAAAATGATTAAAATACTTTAGTATGAGTTGTTCTTAAACATAGACAACATTTTATCCTGTAATACAAAGAAGGAAAGCTTAAGAAAATACGTAGAAGGAAATGGCACATTGTTATTGCAATCTGAGGGACACTGATAGCTAACAGTTACAGTGTATTTAGTTGTAAACACAGAAAGCCTAGTAAGTGTAATTTTACAATAAGAAGATTGTCATTATCTTAAGTGACTTAAAAGTACAGAGACAGTTTAGCTTTCAGTGATTCTGGACCCAATGGCTCCTGCTATTTGATCAGGACTTGATTTCCTTCTTTCATTTCCTCCTCTCTACAGGCCTCCAACCTCACCAAACTCCCCCTCTTAACATCACATTGGCTGACAGTAGCTTTCAGCTCTAGGTGCTTTCTTGACTTATTTCAGCAAAGAAAAAATACAATGCTTTTGTCCCAATATTTTTAGCAAAATACTGAAATTTAGTGTGATTGAACCAACTTAGGACCCATGCTCACTTCTAAAGCAGTAACTCTACCAGGGAGATGAAATACACTGATTAGTCTTAAACAAGTCTCCATGCTTGATCTGAGGAAGGAGTAAACTTACCTAGAAGCACATAAGTACCTCGTTGGAAATAAAGGTTCCCAGTGATAGAAGAAAGGGAAATGCATGCTGAAACAGAAATGACAAACATTCACTCTAGCTAACCTGAGGGGAACTGGGGGAAAGTAAAGAAGTGAAATTTCATTTGGTAGTAGGTGTAATTTCATATTTGCATAAAAATATCCTAAGGGGAAAAGTAAGGACATTCTGGAGGTAGGATTTAAGATAACAGACAGAAAGAGAGCTGAAGAGTTCCTAAAATCTAAAATCAAACTTGGTTCAGAAAAATGGGAAGCACCCTTACTTATTTGAAAAAAATTTTGGAATTGAAAAATAAATTTGATTATACAACTACTTCTACTTAAAAAATAAAATTCTTCATATTGCATGGGTGCTATCTTTCTGAAACAAAGACATAATCCTATTTTTCCTCTGATTGGAAACATTTCTTGATAACCCATTACTTACAGGGTAAAACCTAAACTCCTTAACAAAAGAGTTCCCTCACAATCTATTTCTAATGTTTCGATCTTCAGTTCCTTCAATTCATTCTGCCCTTCCCCCACCTCATGTTCTTACCTCTGTGAACTCTGCACTTTTCTCCTTCCCAGACCCACCAAGCATTTTCATTAAGTTCTTGCCTTTACTTATTCGTGTTTTGACCTGGGACACTTTTCCTGTATTTAGTCTCATATCTCACCCCATGCTTCTGATTCCATGAGGCAGAAGGCCCCTTTCTGCTTCTGTGCCATGATTATTGTACTTATCCCATTCACAGTGTTATTACTGTCGCATCTTATTTTACTGTAAACTCACTGAAGATTGTGAAAATGTCTTATTCAGCTTTGTGTAGTCAGAACCCAAGACACAATAGTCTTTCAGTAAATGGATATAGTCAGTTAAATTTTAAGGTACTCAAAGATAATAGAAAACACAGCATTCAAGAAAGCATTTTGTTTTTAAACATCAGGGATTATAAATTCAGATTACTGGTTTGACACAAATCATTGTAGACATATATATACTTGGTTAGATTTTTTTAAAAGGAAATATTGTTATTTTTAAATTTTACTGTTACATTAAATATTTGTCCAAACAAGGAAGCTTCTTTGCTGAGGTAGATGTTATATGAGGAGTTGTTTCTAGAATTAGCATATTATTGAATTTGTTAAACATCTAGCTGCTTATTAGTCAGGCAAAAGAGTTATAAAAAAGAAATATGTGAATGATGTATGTGTAGTTTTAGTGGGAAATTGCCAGAGGCTTTGGTAAATACTACATATACAGTATTGGAGTTCAATGTAACATATAATCACAGTTTACTTGTCGCTTGTCTACCTCTAGTCTCGGTAAATAATTCAGGACAGAAGCAGAAAGAAGCATAATGGGGTCAAACATTATTCTTTGGAAGAATGGGATTCGGGTAATAACTGGGATATTCAGTCTACCCTCTGATCCTCAGTGTCCCAATTTATGAAATGAAAGCATTGCAAGGAAAGCCAATAAATTTTGTTCTTTGACATTTTGAAGCAACTTACTGAAACCTAAAAATTTGGATCTTTTTTTCCCTTCCAAAGCTATCATCTCATGTGATTAAAGATATTTTTCAATGATATTGGCCGCATTCAATGTATTTCAGAACATTTTTATGATTAGAGGGTAGAGCATAAAATGTAAATACACTTAATAATGAAACAGGATCTTTATTTTGTTTGTATGTGGTTTTTGCTTTGGAAACCAGTGAAAAATTACTCCTAATTTAATAAATAAAGTGTTTAACTATGGTTTGGACACAAAGCTAAGGTGAGAATACAATTAGTGAGTCTTTTTAATAGATGATGCATTTTTAAAGAAGGCATATCTAACACCGATTCAAGCATTTGATTCAAGCATTCATATCTAACATAGTGATTCATGCATTTGGGCGTAATTTCAGCCAGTATATAACCTTCAAAAATTTTTACTTCTAAGAGCAATAAAGATATGATTTGTTGAAAAATAAATTGACCTCATTCCCTGAGACTGAGGAAATATGAATATGGTTAACAACAAGAGCTAAGTCAGCTGTGAGTTCAAATCTAAAATCTATTAAAAAGAAATAGTCATAGGATTGTTATGAGGATTGAACATTATACATTCATTATGAAACACAATGCCTAGAATAGTCAGCCTTCAACAAATGTGTTTTTGTTTGTTTCTTCATTTTTTTTCTTGAGTCTCACTCTATAGCCCAGGCTGGAGTGCAGTGGCGTGATTTCAGCTCACTGCAACCTCTGCCTCCCGGGTTCAAGCGATACTCCTGCCTCAGGCTCTCCAGTAGCTGGGACTACAGGTGCATGCCACCATGCCAGGCTAATTTTTTGTTTTTAGTAGAGATGGGATTTCACTGTGTTGGCCAGACTGGTCCTGACCTCCTGATCTCAGGTGATCAGCCTGCCTCAGCCTCCCAAAGTACTGGGATTACAGGCATAAGCCACCGCACCCAGACTCAACAAATGTTTTCTATTTAATTATTATTACCTAATAATAATCACATAATCAGATAATAAGCCAAGTTACTAGCTTGTTAAAGATGTTAATTTGTTCATTTTTCCTTAAGTATTCATAAGTGGTTTATTGAAACCATATAGATCAAGAAGTGAAAATCTGAAGTGGTACAAAATTCAGTGGTGCTGTTATGCCTAAACAAAAATTTTGCCTTTCAATAAAAACTTATTTTATTAATAGTGACGTGCTTTAAGAATTGGAAAAAGGACTCTCAGGGTCTAGCTTTTCAAGGAAGATAACAAAACTTAGCGGCCGGGCGCGGTGGCTCACGCCTGTAATCCCAGCCCTTTGGGACACCGAGGCGGGCAGATCACAAGGTCAGGAGATAAAGACCATCTTGGTCAACATGGTAAAACCCAGTGTCTACTAAAAATACAAAAATTAGCTGGGTATGGTGGCACGTGCCACTAATCCCAGCTACTCAGGAGGCTAAGGCAGGAGAATCTCTTAAACCCGGGAGGCAGAGGTTGCAGTGAGCCGAGATCCTCTCACTGCACTCCAGCCTGGCAACAGAGCGAGACTCTGTCTCAAAAAACAAACAAAAACAAACTTAGCTTATGAGATATATTTAATTATATATTGCTTTACGATTCTTCAGAAACTGCCACATCTGTTGTTTCACATCATCCTCATAAGAATATTGTGTAGGCTTAAAATCTACCTTTGACAATGGAAGAAATGGACATTTCTTATCTAAGAACATTAGATAAGTCACTTTGGGAGGTTGTGACTTAGCTTTATCTAATGTTCTTAGATAAGACTGGAATGAGGTGTACCTAGATGGTTTTGTCCTTTCATTGGGTTCTTTGTCCATCAGTCCATCTTCACTGAGAAGAGACACTCAGTAAATATATCCTAGTTTACTGACTGAAATATATATATTTAAGAAAATTTAAAATTACAGGTTATCAAACTTAGCAAAAAAATCTCTAAACTGTTTTAGAACACAAATGTACTCTACATTACTTGTCTGGTTTAGTGTCTTCAGTTGGCTAGAGTTGAGTTGGCTATAGTCCAGTCTTGAAATGTTATTCTTCTGATGAGAGGCTGGGGTAATCAGGCAATGAAGGCGAGCAACAGCACAATCTACTTATGATACTTTGTGGTGCTTAGAGATAAGAGTCACTACAACTCCCAAGGTATCATAAGCTTTGACTTCTGTAAATGCGAAGGGACCCTGCATAAGGCATTTCTGAGAGATTAACTTGATTTTCTAAGTGAGAGATGGAACCTCAGAAGTAATAAAATTATGGAACTGTTGAGGTTTGTTCTTAATCCAAATCAATAATTTAATCCTCATCTAGGTTTAAGAATCAATGTTTTATTTTATTTTTAATATAAAAATCAATCTTTTGAGACGAACATAACCTTTACATGAATATTTTTATCTCCTGAAATGCTGTCAAATAAGGTATCTTTGTTATCTTTAAAAGAAGATGTGAATTCTAGGTGAATTGCAAACTGATACTAAAAATCCATGGCTTCTAGTTTGCTCAAGACATGGAAATGGAGAATAGGTAATAACGTATAACTAGGTTAAATAATTACATGATACTTTGCAAGGGTAACACAATTTTTCAAAGTCTATATTGGCAGCAGCGAAAGAAAAAGAGACTTATGCACACTATATGGACAGAATAGCTAAAGAAAACAGTCTATCGGCACCATAGGAAAGGTTAAAAAAAATGAAAAATGAAAAAATCTAAAGTGGACATAAAGCATATATCATATTGCAAAGAATGGGTTATTGCAGTAAGATTAAGAAGAAAATAAGAAGTGTGATAAAAGGGTTAAGTATTGAGTAAGGAATCTGGCGAAGGTTTGAATCCTGGCCCTATCACTTATATCTTGAGCAAATTAGCTGATCTCTCTGAATTTCATCTTCATTTAAAAATGAGGCTATAATTTTACTCATAGTTTTTTGAGAATTAAAAAAGATAATGTCTATAAAGCATTGTGCGTCGTTCTTGGCACATAGCAAATAATGAAAAGTAGTTATATTATTATAAGATAATAGATACTATTTTTAATCTTTTAGATTATCTGTTCTTAATCTTAAATAGAGTTTCAAAGATTTTGAACTTGAGAATCAGAATAAAATAATATTCCCCAAATACATAGTTTGAAATTAAGATTGTGAATCTAACTGGTGCATGTCTGCAATGCTCTTCCTTTCAAGTTAAAATAACAACAAAAACAACTATGATTTCGTGAGTAAACAGAATCTCCTCTCAAACAATCTTGCCAATTCAGTAAAACTCTAGTAATATAATTTGAATTTAGAAGGCCTTCTTCTATATTACTTCTAAGGAAAAATTCAGTTCAGAAAGCTGATATTCAAATTTTACTCAAATTAATAATTTAAAAAATTTGTTATTCCATTAAATTCAACATTTATTTAAGGAAGGCCTACAAAATGCCCATAATTTAAAGTAATCTTACTCATCAGAGCTTATCAAACCCATAATGCTTTTTTTTGCATAAAATCAAGACCTGCACAAAAAATCCCCTAATACTTTAAATCTCTGCAAAACACTATACAAGAATAGTATTCATTAGAAATAGCACAGATATGTCTATTAAATGATAAGCATCATTCTACTTCACTTTTGTTCCTATAGAGTAGATATGAAAAGTTAGAGTTTAGCTACTTCAGGGAATAAAATCAGTACAGAAAATAAACACATCTTAGTTGCTACCCTCAACGTGGAACATAGCTTGGCAACAAATGCTTTGCCAAAAGACAATAAAAAGAAAAAGTAGTCCAAATCACACCCACATAGCAGGAGTGAGACGATCACCTTCCCTAGAGTCAATTGCTCATGCTCAGATTACATGAACCACAGGATTGATTTCCATGCAGTCAAATGAAAAGCAAACTCTCTGTCACCCAGGATTTTCGTCGTGAAAGGAGATACTTTGCTCTGATTTTGAGTAAAAGGGGGATGTGAGCAGAGCATTTTCTTTTGTTGAATATACATACATATATACTATTAAAACATAGGGAAATATAATGTCATTCAAGGCATTAAAAAAAGACCCTAACATTTATTTTTCATTGATATTCTGCCAGCCAGTTGTTTGAGCAATCTTTCTGAAAAGAAAGTTCTTTAGAAAACGACAATCAAACTGTGACAATTCTCTCAGTTAAGCTAGAAGTTAACGTAACTATGCCCACGGCCCATTTAACTTAACGGCTTGCCTGTCCTGGAACTGCAGATAGGGCTTGCAATAATCATGTTGTGCCAGAGTGTTGTGGACAATTCTTTATCAATTGTTTGGAAATAAGTCAATCCCAAACACTCAGCTCCTCAAATGAAATGACAAAACATTAAAGAAGATGATTGTACTCCTGAATTGCAGAATCAGAAGGGAAATCTGATTAGGTCATCTGCTGTGACATGCAGAATGATAATGAAGTTGGGGACTTAACATCTTGGTAAGCGTGAGAGGTGCTTTTCAGCATTAAACAAAGCAAAACTAAAGCTGCCTGTGACTGAAAGCTTGCTTTGTAGTTTCACACCAGAGTCCTGATTTTACAGGCAATAGGCAGGAAAAACCACAGAACTCTGTGTGATGTGAAAATATTACTTACCTAGATTCGGAGTGGACGTTATAAGCCAGTTTCTTTTTGTCTAAAATGTTCATAGAAAAGCTATACATCCAACAATAAAAAAGGAATTACATTTTGGTGAGGGAATACTAAAGGTTTCCAGCACTTTCACAGGCCAGCCAAATGTCGTCTTCTGCCATGTAAATGCAGTAAAAGGATATCTGCATTAAATTACAGGATTTATAGTCGGCAGGAAAATGAAACCACGTAAAGATCATTTTTGTATTAAAATTTGGCTTTCTCTGCTAGTATATATTTTTAAAATATAGGTGCTTTTTGCTAATGAAGTACATCAAAGCATATTATATATTCTGCATTTTGTGAGAACTAGGCAATTTATAAATGCGATTCACATTTAATTAGTAGTCATTTCTTCTCCATAAGCATATTTACTCGGATCTCTTGTTCCTACGGCAACCCAGTGAGTACTACAGCTACAAGAACAGCCTAGACTAACCTAAAAAAGGACGGAGATTAATGAGCAAGCTCAATATTAAGACTATAATGCAAAAGACCAAGCACTAAGATTGGTGAGAGGAGGATTACAAAGAAAGCTCAAATAAGAATCTCTTATTTCAAGGAAGCTATTTATATAGCAGCACAGATTTTATTTATTCAAGAGTGTCTATAGTGTACAGTGAGTACAAGCGATGACTCATTTAGTGCTAAGTTCTGCTTAATTGGCTAACCAGGCAGGTACGGTGTCACACATATACATGCCTATATACATATATGTTTATAATTATAATCTGCTTAACACACTTATCAAGGGACTATATAAACAACATTACAAGGAGTTGTGCTTATGGATGTTTCCCTTAAATACTGCACTTGTTTAGAAATAGACAGTCTTTAAAATTAGCTTTGATATAAGACGATGTCATTAAACATTTAGTGAAAAATGATCCTAAATCTGAATGCTTATGTTATTTTAAGCATAATTCTCTGATTAGCTTCTTATTCCAGTAGCAATACTCAACCATTATTAAAGGGTTGACTTGAAGATAAATAACAAAAGCAATATTAAGGGTAACAGAACAAAAATAACTGGGTCACGAAAATTTTTCAGGTTCCCCTTAAAATTCTTTTTAAAAGTGACAGTTCTTAAAGATTTAGATGGGAGAGGGAGGGATAAAGAATTGAGGCCTAAATATGTTTCTTTATAAAAAGTTATATAATTTTACAATTTCTATCAGGGACAGATTAGAAATAATTTAAAATCTTTTAAACTTTAGGGGGAAAAAAAGACACACAACAACAAAGAAAAACCAAACTCCTGGAGTCAAACTAATTTTACTTTGCACATTGCAGACGGGTGACAATAATGACTGCATGCTATTTGTCTTAAAATGTCTCGTCTCAAAACATGTGGGAGAGATAATGAATACCAGGAAGGACAAATTAGAAATTATATAATTCTTGTTATCGAATCTTGCTTAGTAAAAATGACAGGCTCTCTTCAGTGCTGGATAGTCCATTCTCATTACAACAACATAGAGGCAACAGCATCGCTATCAAGCCTCTAAATTATCCTACTTAGTGGCAAGAAGTAAAAATGATTCCTTCTGACCTTTCTACATTGCTTCATTAACTCTAACTTGCAAGCAACAAGTAAAAATGAGAAGCCTTTGCAGCTCCCTCTGATATAACTGATTAAAAGAAGTGGTTGCTCAGTATCTGTTCAGGAGACTGGGTACCTCTCATGTGCTAAACTTGGGCAAATTCAGTGTGTGATCTGAAAATGCCTGCCATACATTCACTAATACTCATTTTGGTTCAACCAGGGCATTTTAATTTGTTTCCTTTTTTGATTCTTGCAGATGTGAAACAGTCTGTATACCTTCTGTTGAGTTTTAGACGATAGTAAAATTATTTTATGTGGCTTCCTAAATTTAAAAAATGAAACTATTTTTTAAGTATTAATCTATGCAAATACTGACGTTAAACCAATTCTGTTGTCTCAAATCCAGCTGTATAATATAATATCAATCCCCTTTTAAAAATACAAAATAGCTCCTACCTATAATTTTTCTTTGTGAAAATGCGCCTTTACAAGCAACGATTGTCTATGCAGTGAATTAATTATACCCAAAATCGAAAGGCATTTCTCTCCCAGATAATCTATGAATTTGAGTTCAGAATTTCTATAGGTACTTTTTGTTCCTGTATGGAGAGTATTTTAATACCAAAGAACACAGCAACTTAAATGCCATTCCTGGGTGTTATGAAAAAGCAATATAGGAGAGTAAATAGGGCAGATACCAACAACAAAGAACCCCCAGCCCCCACCACAACCCACTTTGATTGAAACAATAAATGCAAATAGAAGAACTAAACCAGAGCAGAGAGGCAGAGGGTGAACACTGTGCTCTCAGCATTTCTTCCTGAAAATGCTCACCAGCCTGTTTTAGGCAAGAATATTCCGCTATCTTTAAATATATATATATATCATAATCGGCTATCAATGAATCCTTTTCGCTCAGCTTCCCAGGTAGAATTAAAACGCAGTCCCAGAGGCACCAAGACATGAAAACTGAGCCGTCTCACCGCAGATAATCAGCACAGAGGAGCAGCTAACTTCTTAAATAACCACAATTAAATTGCACACACTCTTCTCCCTTCCTGGTTTTCAAACGTAGGGTTATTTATCAAAGAAGAAAAACTGGAGGCTGCATCTTTAGAAGGCAGCCAGGCACTTCTAACCTAATTAGCGTTAGTTACCTCTGAAAATAAATCCCCTGAATCCTGCAGCTCCAAAGTCACCCCCGCCCTCTCTACTCCTCCATACACACAAGCACCTGGTCAGAATTAAGCAGCCCGACGGGAACCTTCCTGCCCTGACACCCCAGCAAACAGCGCTAAGAGGGATTTGCCACGACCTTCCAGGAAATCAGGTAAAACAACAACACGGGGTGGGGGGTGATGCAAGCGATTTGCTTTTTCTGTGTTCAAACTTCATGCCCACGCCACCACAAAATACAGCCCGGAAGCTGCTCCAGCCCGGAAGGCTCCCTGCTCAAACAGAAGGCTCAGAAAAGAATGGAGATTTGCAGATCTGATAATGAGCCAGTTAATGACATAAATGATACCTCAAGAACCTCACTAAACCATCCAGGTCCTACAATTTAATCTGTAATAAATACTCCTGCATCATTGCGAGATGGCTGCTCATAATGGCAAATGAAATATGCTGGTATGATAGGTACAATAAATCTGGATTTTCCTATGGTTCCCTCAGGCTAGAACAATATGTAACCACAGTGCGCACTGTCAGGATGAGCAGATCTCAAAGCCATCATAAAATCTAAATGGGGACTAATTAGGAGGCCCTTCCCTTCCAGAGTTACTATTTCTATTGACATTTTCCATGCATGAGCCCCTCCATAACATCATAAGTCACCAAGATAAGAACTCCCTAGATTATAGGGGAAAAGCTTTAATGGAGAAGTTGAACTCAAAGGCGATGCATAAATTTTCCTTTTGATACTATGGGAAGCCTGTGTTCAGTACTTTCTTTACAAACTTTCAAGCCATGAACAGGGTACTTTTTAATCCCTCTGCACGCTTTCTTCCCCACCTGGCCCATACCAGTCTCTCTGCACTGGGCATGTGAGTGTCAGGTGGTACCCGGGGGAGGATACTAAAAGAGTGGTCTGCTCGTAAAACTGATGGCTGTGGGTCAGGAGAGTGTCAGGGGGTGCACTTGGCAAGTTGGGTTTTGGGCCAAGGCCTTTTGCCTTGAAAGTTGAAACTTCCCTAAAGGTCACTGAAAATTAGACTTTCCCAAGGCTATTCCAATCAGGAATGGGGCAGATTTCCCTAAACCAGCCCTTTCTATGCTGCAAAGTGAATTCATTATTTTGACACTAGAATCCCACAGGTCCTTGAGAAAAGGTGAGGGGGGGTTATATAGACTATGGATATGTGGGTCTGTGTGTGTGACCTTTGAGCTTGGCTGTGGTGGGAATGAGACCTCCAGGGTCCCTGAAGTAGAAGATGACGGAGAGAAACCAGGACATGAGTGTCTGAAAAACTTTCTGTTTTGTTGTCTACCAATGACATGACAAGTTGTTTAACTTTTCTGAGAACAAAAATCCTCACTTAAAAGTGGGAATAAAAACAACTAATCTCATAAACATATTATGCAGTGAAAATATATAGGTAGCTAATTTGAAAAATAGCCATCAATATTATTACTTTTGAAATTATTTTTTCATTTCAAGGAAATAAAATTAGGAAAATGCCATGAAAAGGGGATGTGCCACCAAGTATTCTTATGTCTCAAAATTTGTTTTATGAAATAGGAAAATCAGATTATTGGGGGATGAGTTGTTTTACCAAAAAGCATTTTTTTAAAATTGTACTTTAAGTTCTGGCGTAGATGTGCAGATTGTGCAGGTTTGTTCATTTTACACTAAAGAGGCATCTTCCTGTTCCTAGTTTAATTACTCGCAAACATTATCTTGCTTTTGTATTTGTTATAGTATTTTTGATTACTGAATGGAAGGCTGAGCAATGACTGCAGAGCAAAGGCAGTACCACTGAACTGCTCCTTAGCAAGGCAGCTCTACGGGGCTCTGTTAGCAGTCTCCTAACAGTCAAGGCTTGGGGTTCTCACTGTCCTCAAACACTTGCTAATCCAGAGTGAGTATCAGTGACAACCAGGGCCATGTATATAAAAGTGATTAACATACAAATCTTCAATCCTGGATGTAAATTTGGCTATATTATCTATTGATTTAGCTGCTGGTAAAATACATTCCAGTCCTACATCATAGCCTACTCTATGCAGTAGATTAAAGGCTGTTCCGTAGATATTTGGTGAATGGTTTTACCTGTAAATACTTTGTTACATCTGAATTTAAGGTTAAACTGATAGTATCTTAGAAGATAAGTAACAGTTTTGTGTGTACATCTATTTATTTTGCTTTTAAATACAAATGTCTACTTTGTATTCTTGTCTTCCAGTGTGGCTAAGTTTTTTTTGTTGTTGTTGTTGTTTTTTTATGTTTCTGAGACAGGGTCTTGCTGTCACCTGGAGTGTGTGGGTCAAGGCAGCAGATTCTACATGAATGGCTTTGTGCCCCCTCCAAGGCAATGAATTCATGTGAGATCTGGTGGTTTAAAAAGCAGCCTAGCCCCTTCTTGTCTTTCTCTCACTTCCTCTCTCACCATGTGCTATCCCCCCTGTGCCTTCTGCCTTGATTATAAGCTTCCTGAGGCCTCATCAGAAGCTGAGCAGATGCTAGTTTCATGCCTGTATAATCTGTGGAGCTGTGAGCCAAATAAAACCTTTTTCTTTATAAATTAATCAGTCTCAGCTATTCCTTAATAGTGATACAAATGGACTAGCACAGTAGTTACAGTTTTTTTTACTCAATAAATATTTGTTTTATATCTGTTTCGTGCTAAACACTATTCTGGGTGAAACAGCATTGTACAAAACAGGCAAAAACCTGGGCTTTGTGGAGCTTATACTCTACTATCTGGAGAAAGGCAGTAAATAAATATACAAGTAAATTCAAGATATGTCAGATGGTGATAAATGCTATGAAGGTAACTGAAACAGTGTTGAAGGGACTAGTAATGAGGGGTGAAGAGGAAGGCACTGCTATTTGATATGGGACAATCAGGCAAGGTCTTACTGAGAAAATGACATTGGAGCAAAGACCTGAAGAAGACGAGGCATCCAGCATTGTGGACGTGTGGAAGTAAGCCATTCCAGATAGAGGCAATAGCAAATATGCTGTGGTGAGCCAGGCATGGTGCCTTTAAAAAACCTGGAAGGTTGGCCGGGGTGGGGTCGGTGGCTCACATTGGTAATCCCAGCACTTTGGGAGGCCGAGGTGGGTGGATCACGAGGTCAGGAGTTTAAGACCAGCTTGGCCAATATGGTGAAACCCTGTCTCTACTGAAAAAACAATAATAATAAAAAATTAGCCAGGTGTGGTGGTGAGCGCCTGTGGTCCCAGCTGCTTGGGAGGCTGAGGCAGGAGAATCGCTTGAACCCAGGAGGTGGAGGTTGCAGTGAACTGAGTTTGTGCCACTGCACTCCAGCCTGGGCAATAGAGTGAAACTCTGGTTCAAAAAAAAAAAAAAAAAAAACCTGGTATGGGGAAGGGAGCAAAGAGGAAAGCAATAAAAAGTAAGGTCATTGAAGTGGCAACTGACTACCTGGTGTAGGGCCTGGTGGCCACTGTAAGGTTGATGACTTTTAATTTCAGTAAGAAAGGAAGACTCTGAGAAGAGGAATGATAGGATCTTGCATTTTTAGACTATCGATCATTCCAACCACTGTATTGAAATTAACCTGGGAATGGAAGGGGCGAGGGCTTGGCAGCCAGGGTAGAAGCAGGGGGACTGGTAAGGATGGACTGTGGTAATCCAGGTGAGAGGTGAGGGGGTTGGGACCAGAGTGATACAGTTTGGACAAGTGGTCAAATTTGGGATATTTTAAAAGCACAATATAGAGAATTTGTGAAAAGATTCAATGAGCCCATGAGTGAAACACAGGAATGAGAAAAGGAAGGAGTAAATACTCTTTAAATATTTATTTAATAGGAAACACTGATCATATTCTCAGACTGACATAGGAGACAGAATGAATATTTTGTTGTATGTTGTCCTTTAGTGTATACATGGCCATCCATTTAACAAACACAATAGATGCTGATTGAACACCTACCATGTGCCAGGTTCAGTGCTGGCAATATAATGGTTAACAAGGCAGATGATTTCCTTAGAGAGACTGAGCTCATATTTGAGTGCGAGAGGAGGAGCAGACGATTAGAAAGCAACCAGGAAATAAAGAAGATTGTGGTGTTTGCTGTGAAATAAATAACAATGTTGATGTGCTTAAGAGAAACAGCCACTGTCATGAATAATCTTCAGGTTCACTCTCTTGATGATGACTTGTAAAAAGGATACTGCTTCCAAAATTTCTACGCACTCCAGAGTATTTCTTTACTGAATAGGTGATCATTAGTGAAGTCAGGATTCCAGACTCATAAAGAAATAGAATCATCTGAAAGAGTCACAAACTAATGTGTAATATCTGCTGTATATGCAAATAAAATACCCCAAATCTAAGAAGAGGTAGAAAACCAAAATCATGCTTGTATTGGACCAATATAGAAAGACCGATTCTGTTTCTGTTTTAGTCTTCATTTTAAGCTAAGGAAAAATGACTTACTGCTAATTAGGAAGATGGAAACTCCCACCGAAAGTTAATTTTTATTAGAAAGGTGTTTAGCCACATTGGATAATTCAGATGACGAAACTGATTTTTGAGGTTTTGGTTGTTTGCTTAGCCTAAATTCAGTAGATAATTGCTTCACAACTTCTTTGGATGATCCTATTTGTTCTTGTAATTTTAACTATTATACCTAAGGAGAACATTCACGTCTCTATTTTTGTAGCCCCAAGAATCGACTGTGCTTCTTGCTTCTATACCTAAGTGTTGACTAAACATACCCACCGGCATGACACACAGCTACTTTAGAGTCTGTGCATTCTCACATTGCCATTTGTACATCTTTCTAAACTGATTTTGCTAGCTTCTTCACTTGAACCTCTCTCATTAAATAGACATGAAATCATCTAACCAATCACCAAAACAAAAAATATTTTTCTTCTGCTACCTCTGTCTTCACACACAAACACTAATAAACCCTTGCCAATATCTTTTAGTCAGCATAGACTAGGTTACTCACTAGTAACAAGTGACACCCACGTCTTACTGGCTTCACACAACAAATGTTTATTTCTCATTCTTCCAAAGTCTTCTGCATTAGCCCTCCTTGTGAAGATTCAGCATTACATCCATCTTTGTCTTATAGGAAGTCCACTGGACATGTGTTTCCACAAACACCATGGCAGGGGAATGAACCACAGCAGGTCACAGACAGGCTCTTCAATGTTTTGACCCAGAAGTGCCATATGTCTTCCTTATCCACAGCCTATTGGCCAGAGTTAATCACATGGTACCACCCACAACCAGGGACCTGAGAACTGCAATTTTACAAGTGCCCCAAAGGGCAGGTGAACATGCTCATGGTACCTTCCAAACATGTCTCAATGTTTTTTACCCTTCTTGAAATACCTCAATGCCTCCCATTATCTATGGAATACAATACAGTATCCACAGGTCTCTGCATCTGGCTCTCTTACACTCCACACTCACTCAGTGAAATGGCTCACATGGAAAGTTGCCTGACATGCTTTTTCTCCTTCCATATCTAGCTAACAAGTAGTGTTCCTCAGAATAAAAATCAAGCCTCATTTTCTCCAAAATGCATTGCTGATCCTCAGATTGCGCCATATATAGTCTTTGATGCTTTCAGAGCTCTCAACACATACCTTTATTGGACCACTTAATGCATTAGGACATTAAAGTATTTTTTAAATAGCTGTAGACTCCAATCCCTGGATTAGAAATTCCTCAAGAGCAGATACATGCACAATTCACCTTGTATACCCAGCACTTAGTACAGTGCCTGGCACACCAGTGACTTGTACAAATGTTTGTTGAATTAAACTATTATTTGCATCTTCCTACTTTATTTGGAATTTGAATATTATATCTAATATTCAGAGATGCTAACAACAATAAGGCACAACAGAATTTGTGTGGTTTAGGTTAGAGAGAAGTGATTAGCTTCCCATTAATTGATGCACAATGGTGAATGTTAGTGAATTTGTTTCTTCCTTTTTTTGTAGTAGTCTTAATACTAAAATCTAGTTTTGAGGGGAATGCCGTGGTCAGAATCTCATTCAGTTCTCTCTCCTTTACTTTTCTTCCCCTTGAAAATGTATGGCTGTGTAATGTTTTTTGAAAGTAGTGTGCTTTAAAAAAGAAAGAACTTCTGAGCTCTTTGCTAAGAGAAATTGTTAAGCTCAAAAAGTACTTTATGAACTACTGTATCCTTCTTTTAGTCTAGATGTGGAAAATCTAGAAACAATCTGTGAAAAAGAAAAAAGACCCACACAAAACCTACCCAAGGATATGCCCAAAGATACATTCGCATGGGAAACTTAGGTTATCAAAATTACAAATCAAGCAAATCAGGATTCCTGGACCTCCTAGGTTAAAGTTATTTTATTTATGTTCATAAAATTTTAATATTAATATATATGATCCATCCAAGTATTTGTAAAAGAAATTATTTACTGGGAAAATTATGTGTATGACAAATAAAGGTATTAAGATACATTAATAATTTGTAAAGCAAGTAGAAGTGGATAGAAGTATTTTGAGTGGACTCCATTTTTCTTATTTATATAATGAGGTTGTTGGAATAGATAATACATATGATTTAGTAATATCTTAAGAATCTATGAATAGAAGTATAAAGGCATGAGAGCATGAGAGTACAGTGAAATGGATTGATCAAGTTTAAGATTTGGGAAAGCACTAAAATAATTTTTAGAATTGTAAAAGGTGTTCATGAATAAATGAAAGACCTATACTCAAAACAGTATACTGATAGGTAATTTTTATTGAAATAAAATAATATAACAAGATACTAGTCATCAGTTGAAGTACTTTCGATGTATTATTTTATTGAATCTATACAATAGCACTGTTGGGTGCATACTGGTAATATCTCCATTTTAGAGACAAGGAAACTGAATCTCGGAGAAATTAAGCAATTTATCCAGAATCACAAAGCTAGGAAGTGGAAGTGCCTAATTTGAAAGTAAGCAGTCTGAAATAGCCCATGCTATAACCAATATAATATTCTGTTTCCTATCAAAGTTTGGCTTCTTTTCATCCTGATTGCCTAAAAACGCTTCTTGATTTTTCTCTGAAGTAATCTCATGCTACTGAATTACAAGCTTTTAAGAACTTCTTTTAATTTTGTTATGAAATATGTATTTGATGTACTGTATTTAAAAAAAGGCATGAGCCATATCAAAAATGAGTAGGCATTAGCACTCGACCCTAAATTACTTTTGCTGTAGGGTCTTTCTTCTGGGTATGAAGTCTTTGTTCCCCATTTGGGTCAAATTTATACTGTCTCAGTTTGCAAGTTAATTTTTTTTTTTCTTTGATGACCTGTAGTATCTTATCCTAATGACAGCCATAAGGCCCTCTGAATATGGCCTTCTGATGATTAACCTTTGGGATGCCTAGGATCATTCTGACAGAAGGTTTAATACTTTAAAATGCAAATCTGGTCATCTGGGGTGTCCAAGTAGGTAATCATCACTTCTCAACATTAGTGATTTCTATGGATATATTTTTTTTTGAGAAAGTGCTCCATTTCTCCTTTCCCATGGTTTGTGTTGAGATTGATTCTCATTTGTGTGTGTAATAACATATAATAATATATAAATATAATGTAATGATATACACATACACACACATACATTCGACTTTCAGCAAAGACAGCATAAGAAAACTTTCAAAATTTGCAACATATTATATAAGAACCAGTGAAAAGAATCACTGAGAAGAAAAATGAGATTGACATGTTAGCCAAGAAAGGCTGGGTTATGCTGTAATACGAACAACACTGAATTTCCAGTAACTTATCACAAAATGGCTTATTTCTCAATCACACCATAAATCGAACACAACTTTGTGTGTGCAGCTGGTGGTGGTGACAGAAGCATGCTGGGGGCTCTGCTCAATGCCTGATGCAGATGTCAGTATCGTCTCAATATATGCTTCAGCACAAACCATGAAAAGGGAAAGGACAGGAACCATTTACTGGCTCTGAAAGCTTCTGCTTGGAAATGTGCCACTCCCTTCCTTTTTCAATTTATTTGTCAAATCAAATCACATGAAGAAGCCTAAATTCCAAAGAAACAGTTTAAAGAAGCACAATCTACCATGATCCTAGAAGGTAGGAGTTGGAAATACCTGGTGGACAGCTGTCATGATTACCACAGTACAGAAGTCAGATCTGAAATGTAGGAATATCTAATAAACTTCAAAAAAATTTTAGCCAATATTGCTTAAAACGAAGAAAGATTTACACACAAAGTAAAACTTTCCTTCAGAACAAGCTAAAGAATTATTACAGGAACGGACTGATCTCCCCTAATTTCAAGGGACAAGCACTAGCATTATGGGAATGTCATAGAAGACATAGGCATTAAACAGTTTGAGCTGGCAATTGAATTGTAATCCAAGGATATAAAGGAAGGACTAAAAGAAGAAGTGTGTATGGGCTTATCTCTTTCCAACTCCCAATCTGGCTTCTTAACTGGATTGCAGTCTTTCTCCCTCTACTTTGGAAATGGTGTGCACAAATGAGAACCATGGATATATAGCTACTGTTTTATTTAGCCCCACTTTTAAAACTGTGGATGAACAGTAACAAATAAAGTTGCAAAATTTATTAATTAAAAAAAAAAGATACTTTGTCTTTTCTGTAATCTGTTTTCTCAACAACATGCCTCACTCCAAAGAGAGGAATTATATCCAGAAATGGAAGGAAAACTACCCAGTCAGGACAAAGTGCTTTTCAAATTTAGCAGATAGCAAATAAAAGGGAACCCAGGTGCAGAGCAAAAGTCAGTTGAACCTCAAAATTACCTGGAGACGCTGCTGCATCTAGCCATATAATTGGTAATAGACTAGTCTTCCCATTTAAACACCTGTAATACTTGGAAAATATATATGAAATAACCATTTTTAGATATTGGAAACAAAGAAGTGCAAGACTGTAATCTATGAGGGAAGGTGAATAAGCAAGGTGAGTATTATGACTGTACCCATTTTTCTGCCTGCAGTGTAGGGAGGAAAAGCTCAGATAGAGCATGGCAGTCTCACTGAATTGAGTAGACAGATACCAGCGTTCAGAGAAGCTGGAATTGTGGGGCAGAATACCAAGGGAGAAAAAAGCTATTCAGATAAGGAACTTCAAAACTCTATATAGGGGTTTAATAAGTCTTTGGCCTCATACTATAAAGATCATACATATGCAAGGCAAGACTCTACAATATGAGACAAAGGACAGCCATAAGAAAGAGCAAGTGCCAGGGGAAAGAACCACAACAAGTGAACTGAGCAACATAGTCTAAGTACAGTGACATTATTGAACACCTGGAGTACTGGGTAGGGACCCTAAAAGGGTCACCCTGTATTACTGGGACGATACCAGACCTAGAGAAAAGGCTACTCTAGACTTACTCTAACAAATTTTAAGAAAATTAAATGGTGTAGAAGTAAACTAACATCCTACTAGAACAAGGCTCGACACTATCAAGGAAGATATCAAAATCCAGATACACAATAATGTAATATTCATAAAGTCCAGTATCCAATAAAAATTACTAGAACTGGGAAGAGGTAGGAAAATGTGACCCATAACTCACAGAAACACAGAATGATAGAGATGATGAAAATAGTCATCAGATACTTAAAAGAACTAGTTTTAATAGAGTAAAATTTCAAAAAAAACCATGAATATAATGAAGGTACAAGTAGGGAATCTCAATGAATATATAAAAGCAATGGAAATTCTAGAAGTAACAAGTTCAATATCTGACATGGACATTTCTATTGCTATGTGTTCAATTTGATCTTACCTTCGTTTCAGGATTTTCTTTGCGTGTTTTTAAAAATATCTTCATTTTCTATTCTCATTTCCATTTATGTCTTACTTTAATTCCTTTTGCATCTTTCCAAGTCTTTTTGTGCTAATTCAATTATATTTCTAGTTTTTGTCTCTTTCTGTATTCTCATTTTTTCCCTTCTGTTTATAGGTAACATTTTTTAGCTTCTTTCTATTTTTCAAAGGTTTTGGTTAGATGCTGGGCATTGTTAACATTAAATTGTTGAATGTCTGAATTCTGTTATCACTCTATATCAAAGTACTTTTCACAAACAATTCTGTTACTTGCAGATAACTAAAACCCCCAAACTCATGATTTGTATGGTAATTCAACTTACCACTGCATGGTAGATCATTGACTGACCTTGTAGAGTTTTGCCCTATGCATTCATAGCTTAGTATTTGGCAATAGAAGCAATGAGACCCTGATGAAAATCTCTGGGGCTCTTTCTATGCACACCTACTTTATCACGAATACTTACTCAGTATAAAGGCCAATTTGCAAAAATCAGTTGTATTTTCAAATACTTACAATTAACAATTGAAAAGTAACATTTTTAAAATACCATTCATAATAGTATTAAAACCAAGATATACTTACATGTAAATATAACAAATATGTGTAAGACTTGTACACTAAAATTAACAAGATATTGTTAAGAAAAATGCAATTCTTAAATGAATAGAGAGATAATATGATTACAGATTGCAAGATAATGTTCTTAAGAAATAAATTTTCTTCAGATTGATCTATTGGTTCAGTGCAATCAATCTCAGTGAAAATCTAAAAATGCTTTTGGTAGAAATTGACATGATGATTGTAAAATCTGTATGGACTTTCAAGGAACCTAGAATAGCCAAACAATTTTGAAAAAGGAGAACAGAATTTGAACATTTAAACTATTAATACTCAATTTCAAGACTTATTGTAATACAACTCCAGTAATCAAGACAGTGATTTATATCAAGATAGCTATAAACATTTTTTTTAACTGTCTGAAAGAATAGAGGGTCAGACAAAGACTCTACACTTCTATAGTCAACAAATTTAACGAAGGAATTGGAACAATTCAATGGAGAAAGACAAATCTTTTCAATATATGGTTCTGAAAAAACTGGCTATCTATGTGGGGGGGGAAAATGAACCTTCACTCATATCTCAGATCACATGTAAAAACTGATTCAAGACAAATCATAGACCTAAACATAAAGTGTAAAACTCTACAGTTTCTTGTAGAAAGCAAGAGAAAATCTTCATGACCATGTGGTGTAGAAAAATTTTAAGAACTGGATCCAAAATTCTTATTTATAAAGGAAAAATAGATAAAATGAATGTAATCCAAGATAAAGTGCCAGTTAAATGATACTACTAAGAAAATGATAAATAAGCAAGTCTCAGATTGTGAGGAAATGTTCACAGTACTTATATTTCAAAAAGGGTTCTGTCCAGAACACATATACAAATCTTACAATCCAATGCTAAAATATAAATGAACCCATTAAAATAATGGACAAAAGACTTGAAGAGGAAATTTATAAAGGAAGATATAGGAATGGCCAATAGAAACATTTAAAAGTGTTCAACATTATTAAAGAAATGAAAATGAAAACCGCAAGTGTTACTGGCACAGACCCAACAGAATAAGAAAAAATTTTTAAAAGACTGGCATAATGGGAAAAGGACAGTTTTATCAACAAATGGTGCTGGAAAAACTGGATGTCTACATGAAAAAGAATAAAATTTGACACTTACCTGGTATCTTATATGAAAATTCATTCAAATTGATCAAATACCTAAATGTAAGTACTAAAACTGTAAAACTCTTAACAGAAAATTTAGG
The DNA here is from genome assembly GCA_036589455.1 of Ateles fusciceps. Lineage (NCBI taxonomy): Eukaryota > Metazoa > Chordata > Mammalia > Primates > Atelidae > Ateles > Ateles fusciceps. Next base: position 6,002,239 of record JAZHEH010001266.1, on the reverse strand, counting down.
GGAAGACAAAATTGAATTTGGCAATGATTTCTTGGGTATGACACCAGAAGAAAAAAGTAGATAACTTGGACTTCATCAAAATTTAATACTTTTTTGTATCAAAGGACACTATCAAGGGAATGAAAACAGAACCCACAGAATGGGATTAAATATCTGCCAATCACATATCTGATACGAGGTTAACATTCAGACTATATAAAGAACTCCTATCACTCAACAACAATAACCATTATGAAGCCTACTATAAAAATTTAGAGAAAGACATGAAAGTAGATCAATAAATGGAGAAATAGACCACATTCATGGATTGAATAACATCTTAAAAATATATTAATATTCCATGAATTGATGTACAGATGTAGTATATTTCAAGTTAAAATACCAACAGGGTAATTGAAGTGAGAAAGAGACAGTTTGACAAGTTGAATTAAAATTTATGTGGAATAGCAAAGAGCCAAGAAGTATCAAGATACTTTGAAAGAAGAATAAAGTGATGAAGACTTGCTAAGGTAATTAGGAAAGTGAGGCAGTGATATTTGGATATGCGAACTATCAGTGGAACAGAATAGAGGTCTAAAATGAGGCTCACATATAGACTCTTGATATATGACATAACGGACATTCAAGATGAACAGGTTAATAAATAATACAGTGAAAACTTCTTATCCACATGAAAAAGAAAACTAACAGGTTCCTAGCTCACACAATAAACAAATCAATGCTAGATAAATTAAAAATCTAAATGTGAAAGAAAATGTAGCTAAGTATCTTTATAATATTAAGTTAGAATGTGATTTATTAAATAAGACTCAAAAATTGTAAATGAAACAAGTGGAAAAAAATTCACTACATTAAGAACTTCTGTTCACCAAAGAAAACAGAGAAAGTAAAAAGATAAGTCACATGAAAATCTTTGCAAGGTATACATCATCAGATAAAATATTAATATCTAGAATATACATATTATACACACACAGGTGGTAGAAATATAAATTGTTACAATCACTTTGGAAACGATAGAACATTTATTAAATGTATACTTAATGTACTGAAATGTACATACTTAATGACCCAGCAATTCCATTCTTGGGGATATATCTTATCTTAGAGAAAAACAGCTGAAAATGTACCTACTTAATGACTCAGCAATTCCATTCTTAGGGATATATCTCAGAGAAAACATTGCACATACATAAGTGGAAGCATGTACAAAAAATTTTATAACAGCTTTGCTTAAAATAACAGAAAAAATCTGGAAATAATCTAATTATCTGTTGACAGGTAAATTCAACAACTTATATACTGCAACATAAAACAAAACGGAAAAGTAGACGAATCTAAGGTACATACATCAACATAAGATAAAAAACGTAAGCATACTATCATTGGAAATAAGTTGCAGAAAAATGCTTATTCTATGATAGCATTTATATATAACATTCACAAACCTGTAAAACTGAACAATCAGGCATCTCTCATTTTCAGTAAGAGTTTGTTTTCAATTTGAGTTGAAGTTCTCTCACTTGTGCTGAAAGTAGATCTAACTAGTATGGTAGGAGTTTGAAAGAAAACAGTAGATGAGGAGAGAGAGCGGGAGAGCTCTCAGAACCTCTGGCACAATGTCACGAGGCAGGGAGATGTTCCAGAGGCTATAGATGCAAATCTGTAAATGTTCAAAGGCTGGCAAGAGAGCTAGCATGACAAGGACAGAAACAGCAAGGGGAAGCATGAAAAAGGATAGACGCTGATGTAGGATCTTTCTTCTCAGTCACTTAGCAAGATAGGGCCTGGCTCCATCAAGGCCTCACTAGGCCATAGCTTGTACCGACCTTTGGCAGTTTCTGAGCTCTTGTACCACACCAAAGAAGAATGAGGTCATTGAAGGGTGAGGAGGGCAGAGAAGAATTTTGCAGAGCAATGAAATAGCTCTCAGTGGAGAGAGGATGCGAGGGGTAGTCCCCCAGTCAGGAAAGTTCCTCCATGTGGCTGGGTCTGGAGCCTTTTATGGATTCAGAATGGGGAGTGTGTTCTGACTGGTTTGTGAGTATGCAAAAAAGGTTAAAGCAAAGACACCACTCAAAGGTGGGCACAACAGTGTGGAAAACCAATTAGGAAAGGGTAGATATGTGTAAAATAGGTGAAAGGTGGGGACAATCAGAGGAAAGCGTGCCAAACACGAAGACAAGTTCTCAATCTGGTCCAAGGATTTAACTTGCAGCCTGGCTTTCAGGCTTTAACCTGTCTTTGGCTTGAAGGTGGGGTTTCACTGGGGGACCTGCCCCTTTCTGCCTGGGCATTTGGCTGCCTCCTGCCAGTCTCAGTGCTAAATGTGAAAGTGGCACATCTCTGACCTGACTTGTCCCTATTATAAAAGTACATTTTATCTCTATTTTTGTATGTGAAGTATGTGAGGACTAAACGTGGGGGTAGCAGTGGGGAATGGCAGCTCAGGGTTTTATGAGGATTATTTTGATGGGTATAGTTCTATTGGCAGTAGCTGACCAATAAGAAAAGGAAGTATTCTTTCTGATGTATTTGGCAGTAGCAAGGTCTCCAGTACTCACAGCCTGTTCCAGTTTGAGAGAAGCACGACTGACAGAAGATACAGAATTTGGAGAGAGTCCAGAAGTCCAGAAGAAATCAACAAAATGATAAAATGGCTGAGAAATGGGACCTCTGAGGAAAAGTTAAAGGAGCTGGGCTTTTAAGCTAGAGAAGAAGAAACCAAAGGCTGATATAACTTCAGGAATGTGAGTGGTTATTGTAAGGATGACAGACACCAGCTGTTCTTCCTGATCACAGAGGCTCAAACTGCAGGAAATGAGCTAGAACTGCAGCAAGAGGGATTTATATTAGATAGAAGGAAGAACTTCATAGTGTGTGAGAAACTTACATTCTATTTCATGGTATTAAAAAACTTAAAACTACTTGCTCTACAGAGCCTTCAGAACAGCATGGTTTGAAGATGGTTTGGGGATCTGATAAACTCTGTAGGTGCTTCTACTATTATTCTGTTTATAGTTCCAATTTCAAGACTTTACTGAAAGTTTTGATTCCTAGTAGCTCCAGGTGGTAATTTAGAGCCTATGTTACTTTCTTAGAGGATACTTAGCGAAACTTAAAGAAAGAAGGATTTGAATCTTACACAGGTCTTTTCTTAATATTCAAACAAATATTTATGTGCCTGAGATTTAAAATGGTACCTCAAATTAAAGGCACCTGTGACTTTAATAAAAGCTTGTTTGTATAATGTTGAAGAGGAAATAATAAAATTCATTGTTAAGCAGAATTTCCCTTAAGCAGCACAATCTAGAAATTATGTAAAAGCATTTCTGTTCCCTAATTTGAGGTATGATTTAAAAAAAAAATAACGATCCATGGAAATATCTTATTTCAAGCAGGTAGTATTTGATACACACTTTTTGTGTCAGAAACTTTCTTCTCTGTGAGTTAGAGAGAAGAACCATAATCACAGTTTTACACAAAGACTATCCTTGGAATATTATTAGAGGTAGTTCACGTGTTCATTATAGACACCAATGAGATGCCCTGAATGAATGTCTTATCTTGATATACAACTCTGTGTCTGACGTTGGGATTTAAGAACTTGAAGGTGTTGCAAATCCCTACATACTTTAGTTGAGACTTTGATTAGAGGAGATCTCTTAGAGAACACAAGAGACCACTATAGTTAAGGAGATATTGCTGGTCTTAAGTCTTTGGTCTTTGCAGGACTGGTTTTCGATCTTCATTTTGGGTTGATCTCTAAGAACAGGAAGTAATCCTCCCAGCAAATTTGGCAGTAGCAAAGCCTTCACTCTTAACTGTGTAAGTGGCTTCATTGCTGTAGAAGAAATTTAATATTATCCATATACTTCTTTGCAGGTACAACATAAAATGTCCACTTTCTATGTTCTGCAGCATCAAGAAATAAACTGCATCCAAATCCCAAATTCATCCTTTCTGTCTTGACCAATTATTATTCCATGTGCACCAAAAGTTTATTCTTCCCATTTTTCCTTAAGTGACCCAGACTTCTGTTTCTCTTTGCAAAACTATTGCAACCCAGGTCCAGTTGTACTCTCTCCATTATCAGCCCCAGTTCCTGCAGACCTCAGCCAAGGTTACAGCCTTGTCAACACTCTCTTGTTTTGTTTCTCCAGTCTGAAAGAAGAGTCTAGACAGCGGCTTGGTTAAGGCTAACCGTTTCAACCACTTTGAAGTCATAAAGAGAAAGCTTTTGAAGGGATGGATAGTCAAATGTCTAAATCACTCTTTTCAAAATGGCACGATAACCTGTGTCTTGAGTTGTACTATTGTCATCAGAGATGAGATTAGAAAGACTTCAGTCAAGAATGCTATTTGTGGTCGGTTGGGTGGAAGAACAGTAATTCCGGATGCAGCTAAAGGTGCCAGCAGGGTCCAGCCGTATCAGAGAAGGGGCTTTCAAGGCCTCACTAGGTTTTGTAATGGCGGTCAGGGAGGACTGTTAATTCTACCAAGAGGTCCAGTGCAAATTAAGAATTAAGCATAGCGGCTGAACTGAGTTCCTTACAGAAGCAGCCCTTAAAATGATTCATTTCTCTCAGCCGTAAAAACAAAAATAATGTTACAAAATTTATGGGATAATGCTTGTATAGAACATGCTGTATAATAATCATAAAGAAAAATTAAAATGTTTTCTTTATTTCTGTAACATTCTACGTTAATATTTTCTATATAATATTCTATAGATTATATACTCTATATTATTCTATAAATTATAGAATTATAGAATAATGTTATGTATTATTCCATAATGTATATCATTATATATTATTATATAATAATATATAATACATTATAATAGATAATATTACATATAATGTTATTCTATGTGTAAAAATATATAGAATATCCAAAAGTGGGCAAAGGATTTGAACAGACACTTTTCAAAACAAGACATACATCAGGCCAACAAACATGAAAAAATGCTTATCACTGGTCATTGGAGAAATGCAAATCAAAACCACATTGAGATACCATCTCATGTCCATTAGAATGGCAATCATTCAAAAGTCTGAAGACAACAGATGCTGGAGAGGATGTGGAGAAATAGGAACACTTTACACTGTTGGTGGGAGTGTAAATTAGTTCAGTCATTGTGGAAGACAGTGTAGTGATTCCTTAAGAACCTAGAAATAGAAATTCCATTTGACCCAGCAATCCCATTACTGGGTATATACCCAAAGAACTATAAATCATTCTATTATAAAGACACATGCACACATATGTTCATCACAGCACTGTTTACAATAGCAAAGACCTGGAACCAACCAAAATGTCCATCAATGATAGACTGCACAAATAAAATGTGGCACATATACACCATGGAATACTATGCAACCATAAAAAACGATGAGTTTGTGTCCTTTGTGGGGGACATGGATGAACCTGGAAAGCATCATTCTCAGCAAACTGACACAAGAACAGAAAATCAAACACTACATGTTCTCACTCACAAGTGGGTGTTGAACAATGAAAACATGTGGATACAGAGAGGGGAGCATCACACACTGGGGTCCAATGGGGGGCTAGGGGAGGGACAGTTGAGGGGAAGGAGTGGAGGGATAACGTGGGGGAAAAATGCCAGGTATAGGTTATGGGGGGTTGGAGGCAGCAAACCACTTTGCCATGAATGTACCTAGGCAACAATCTTGCATGCAACTGTACCCCAGAATCTAAAGTACAATTTTAAAAAAATTAGAAGAAATATATATATAGGATAGAATAATATATAATAGAATATAAGAATATATATTCTTTATATAAGATATGTAAAATATAAGGTGTTATAGAATAATAGAATAATCTATATATATATTATAGAATATAGAATATTCTTTTATTCTATATACACATAAATAATATATTCTTATATTCTATATATAATAATAACTTATCTTGTATAATAATATAGATAATAATTCTTATATTCTATACTATAAATATATATCTTCCATATAAATATATATAGAATATAAGAATATTCTATTATTCTATATAATTATAAAATTATTATAGAATAATATTAACGAATAATATAGAGTAATAATTCTATAATAATATATAATATAGAATTATATAATATAGAATTATACTATTCAATATTCTTATTCAATTATTATTATTACTTTTTTCACCATGGAAGCTATTGGATAATCTAGTAGTCTTGTTTGAATACAGAGTGGTTCATTTATAGAGGTTCTTGAAGGTGCTAAAAGGCATACGAAATACCAAAGTCTAGGCAGGAGTAGCCATGGGAGGAATATGGAGAAGCCTTGGCTAAGAAATATTTCTTGTAGAACTCCACCTTTCTATTACGGCTTAGCGTGAGTCAACACCATGGATAAAAGGCCATCATTTCCATAATCCCCTCAACATTTTGAAAAAAGTAATCTTTTATTTTTTTTTTATTTTTTAAAACTACCAACCTGTATTTTGGGTCCAGTGTCTGCCTTGTAAGTTGCTTTAAAAGTAATCTTTTATTATACTGAAAGGAAGCAAAATATCTCATCGCAATAAAACCTATTAAGGTTTTAGGTCTAGGATTCAAGAACTCCAGACTGTGGTTCAAGCTAACTGCAGAGACCCTAAGCAGTTATGCATTTTTCGAGTCCCAAGTCAGGAAGATCAAATTAAAGATAAAAAGGGGACCATCAATAATAGATTTTAATTAAAACACAAGAGGTTTATCCAATATTATCTTTCTACATTGCAATGTGATCTTGACATAGGTGACATTTCACAGTATGAGAAGGCATGCTGCTTCATCAGTTTTCGTCTTACATAAATTCTGAGAAGATACTAATCTCAAATTTTTCAAGAAATTGAGGGTGAAAACCTAGCTAAAATTTAATGAGCTCTTCCTACCTTGTGCCAGTTTCCCTGTGTGTTATGTAATTTAATCTTTGTAACAACATTTTAGGTAGGATATTACCCAAGCAGACAGAAGAAAATTATGACTCAGAAAAATAAAATCATTTGCTCAAGGTCATTCAGCTGATAAATAGGACCCGGATTTAAATGTGTCAGTCTGAATCTAAAGCAGTGTTCTCTTCTTCATGATCTCCTTTCCTAAGAAATGATATAGAGCTTTTCTTTTTTTTCCAGAATAAATGCTATAAGGAAGATTCTGGCCTTACAAAGTACTGGTAGGCATGGATTCTTCCAATGGAATAGCCTCCCAGAGATTCATAGAAGAGCTGTGTGTTCCTTTATGCTCTGGTCCCACACTCATAAAGAGGCTATTAGAGTTTCACAATATACAAAATACAACCCAGATACTTACATTAAGTCAAATGACTTTCTGAAGTTTCCCACAGAGGACTTGAGGTATGCTGGGGTAAGAAACTACGCAGGATTCCTTTCACAATTGGGGGATACAAGGATACCCTTATTTTTTCTCCATTGCTATGGGATGGTTAATCTTTCTTAGATACACTTAATTTTACAAAGACATATTTATACTACACAACAGGGGTAAAAAATAACTCAGAGAATTAAACACAGGCCAGGTGTTGTGGCTCACACTTGTAATCCCAGCACTTTGGGAGACCGAAATGGGAGGATTGCTTGAGGCCAGGAGTTTGAGATCAGCCTGGCAACATAGGGAGACTCCATCTCTACAAAAAAGTAAAAAATTAGCAGGGTATGATGGTGCACACCTATAGTCCTAGCTACTTGAGAGGCTGAGGTAAGACTGCTTGATCCCAGGAGGTCAAGGCTGTAATGAGCCGTGATTGTGCTACTCCACTCCAGCAAGAGTGACAGAGCAAGACCCTATCTCAAAATAAATAAATAAATAAAAAGAATTAGCCAAGCATCTACTAACATCTACATTACAGTTAATTTCATAAAGGAAACTTTTCTCCAAATAGAGTGTCTAAAGCACTACACAGCCACTATTTGAAAGCTCAAAGTCTGAAATGATAAAAGAAGATAGAGATCATGAAGTGGTGTGAATAAATATATGAATTAGAAACTCAGATATTTCTGAGACTTTAGGGAGAGACGAAGCCATACAATATTTGTTAAATTAATATGTACCTATATCATAGAATGAATGTCATTATTCAGAAGTGATTGTGAACTCTTTACACCCTAACAGTGACTAAATAAAAGATAAAGAGCTAACCTTCAGGTAAAGGATAGCTTGGCATGAGAATGAACGAGTTTGCTACTGAAGGATGAGTAGCAGCCGTTGCATAAGAGGTCTCTGATTTTAGTGCCCTTCAATATTATTTATGATAAGGCAACTGAAAGGCAAAGAAATGGCACTAACTGACATGTTAGCTTTCAACAGCTGGAACCTAGTCATTTGTGGTCTTGAGGTCCAGAAACTATGGTGTCCCAACCTGTTATTGAAACAAGCATCAGTTTTCATGTTTATCAGTCTAGATTATGTATAAAATTGCTCTTTTCCAGATCAATTTTTGATGACTTAAAAAAAACTAGTCTCTACCACTTGCCAAAGACAACTATTGCTAATATTTCTGATTTTCCGAGAAGAAATAGGGTTAAAAGTAATCTAGTGTAGCTTCTTACATATTATTAGGTAGAACTAGTTATATACTTTGTGGAATAGAATGAATAGTTATTAAAATCTTATAAGAATATCTTTTTCTTTTCTTATCTGTTTTTATTATTTTGTTATTGTTTTTACATTCTTTCTTTTCCTTAAGGGAAAATACGTCCCTCCCATCTCCTTGACTGAATGACTATGGCTGTGATGCAATCTGAATCAATCATATTCTCTCCTGGGGCCTTTAATTGGTAGTAGAGAACATCTGGGTATAAGGCAGTGCAGATCCTAATGTCTGAAAACAGCTCCCTGGCCAAGAAGTCTGTGACTTACCCATGTCCCTGCCCTTCTTGTCTAGCTTAAAGAAAAAAATCTATGAATTATCCTATGTGCGTATAACTTTTTATTCAAATTGGTCAAAGTCACTCTCTCTGCTTAATACTAAGGGTGTTGTCTAATAAACTTATCTTTTGAAGCCCTTCGCAGTCAAAAGAAACGAAGACAACTTACAGAGTTCATTTGAAGAAAAAGAATGGTTTTATGTTATACGGCATAAGACAGTACAATAAATAAGTTATTTAGAAAGGTAGTTAAAAATCCCAGAAGTCTGCCTCAGTCTCCAGTTCGTGTGCAATTCCTTATTTGGTGCTCTGTTTTACCTAGACACCACAGCCAAAGACAGGGATTGTGGACATACAGACATTGACCAATGTTTTTTATAGAGAGATAAGAAAACAAGGTTGCTTCAGACTTGAAATTCATAAGTTGAGTGGCCCCGTATTATCCTCACCTACCTCCTTCTTAGCAGCTTTTTATTTGAAGTCACCATTTGAAAAGAAAAGACAAATGCCTCACTGGGTTCAAAAATTGAATTTCTCTACATATTTGCATTTGTTGTGTATATATATATATATACATATATATATATATATAAATATATATAAAAAGATATATATATACTTTATGGCAGGGAAAGCAATCTGTAGCCTGTGGGCTGAATCTGATCCTTGCCATGTTTTTTGTTTGTGGAAGCTAAGAATGGCTAGTTATTTCTACATTTTTACAGGGTTTTCATATATACAAAACAAATAATATTTGACAAAGACTATATATGGCCCACAAAATCTAAAATATTTACTCTCTTGCCCTTTTCAGGCAAAGTTTGCCAAATCTTGCTTTATGGGATAAAAATATTGTATTTTTAAGAAAAATATATTCTTTTTATTAGCTACTTCTTGAGAAGTCTCATCTTTTTGTATGATGCATTTTATAAATCTTTTGTATAGAACTCTGATGTAAAATTGTTCAGCAAAATAAAAATTTGGAAAGGTAAATATAGTTGAATTAATATATCACTTCCATATATTCTGCATTAAATCATGTTTATATATTCATATGTATACATATATATTCAAAAATACACACATAAGTATGTATGTGTATTTATGTAAAGAGAGACAAAAACCTTACGGTATTTTCATTAGTATACTTTCCATTTGTCAGTGAGGGTGATTTTGCACTTCAAATTTGATGAAACTCTGCCAAGCTTTTAAAAACATTCCATAAGATTAAAAATAAATAGCAATACATTGGAAAGTTTATAAATACAAAACAAATACTATTTTAAATGGACCAGCGGGGCATATCAAAGAAACTCCCATTAATTCCCCTAATTCAAAAGTTCTTTTTTGTATGTTTGATTCTAATATAGTTTTTTTAATAGGAAAATATAATATTTTATATAAAAAAGAACTTCATTAGTCATATAGGCTAATTTAAGTCGAATCACAGTTACTTTGCCCAACAAAAGTTGTTTCTAACTCTTGTTACATGTTCAAGGAAGGCTTGCAAGGCAGATAATTTTGTCTGCAAAGTCATCTAGGTACCCAAGACGTGGAGCCTTCGCCATGTAGATCAAATGTCACCAGTGATCAGGGGGAGGGCAAGAGAGGAGGACAAAGGGATTATGAAAGTGTTTTTTACTTTCTTTGCCCACAAGTGACCCACAGTTAAGTTTTTGGATTTGGTTCATGGCCCTGCCTAAATGTAAGACTGCTGGGAAATGCAGTTTTCCATGTGCCCTGGGAGGAGGAATATGATGTGTGAATTGATGCACATTTTCTCTGCTATACTGTACAAAGTTTTAAGTAAATTATGTGTTCCATCTACATGATTTCTATTTGGTATGGGCCTTCTGGAAGAAAAGAAACATTTTCCAAAGCTCAAGGATTGTTTTAGTTGCTTAGTGCCAATTAAATTCAAATAAAATTTATTACCTATTTTGCTGAACCACATGGAAGTGTCACAACAGTATGTGTCAGCCCAGAAATGGGTTTTTGGGAAAAAAGGAATGTTATTAGTTTGAGAAGCATCAAATTCTGGCTTCCCAAGCAGATGGTTCTTGTATTGGCCACTGTCCCAGAGAATCATCTCCCGGAATGTTCCAAGAGACAAAATGACTCACTCTATAACTTTTTCAAAAAAAAAAAAGAAGAAGAAGAAGGATCAAGAGGTGTTCCCTATGTTTTCCCCATTCCCTTTTACATTGTTTTTGTTTGTTTGTTTGTTTTTTCTTTAACAGATCACTGACTGCTCAAAGGGAAGTGCCCCTTTGCAGCTGTCAAATTACTCATGCCCCCCTACTTAGGCCAGTGTTCTCTAGCAGTAACACCATATTTAGAACTCCCTTTCTCCCTCTTTCCCGCATCAGAATATAAGAACTTCCTGAGTATTCTAACAGTCACTTACTGGAAATCTTAGTAAGTTTGATGTGTTGATGTTAGTTGGTATTAATGATTTTTAATTTTTTACCCCTTCACAGAAATATGTGCATTAAAAAAAAAAAACTGGAATCTTGGAGAAGTAATGCCCATTATCCAGTGTTATTTGTCTTTAATGGTAGATTATCAAGAATCATGTCATGGTAGGTTCCCAGAAGAACATTCAAGCACAGAGTCTTTTCATGATCTTCTCAAAATGTTATTCATTATAAAATAGCTTGTTATTTTGTCTGACTATATTCACTGTCATTTATTTATTCAAATATTTATATTTTTAATTCATCGAATATTTATTATTTACATACTATTGGCCAGACATTGTATTAGTAGTTGGGAATGAGATAATATATTTCTACTACTTTTAAGGAGGTGCTGATTGGATGCAAGCTGTCATCTCCCACCACCACCACTGCTGCTACTACCTGAACATGCTGCCCAGAGGCCTGTGAATTGCCCCACCTATTCACTCTAGTCTGCACCCATGTGCACCATGAAGGGGTTTAGGACAGGCCCATCTAGACTGGCACCAGCCCCCTCAATGCTGGAGCATGCCACTTAGGGGCATGTGGATTGCTCTGCCCCATTCACCACATCTTGGATCTGTGCATTTCCCCTCAGCATCCTGAAAATAAGCCTGCCCAGCCTGCCAGCACCACCACTACCAACACCCACCCCCCACACATGCCACCAGAAAACCTAAGAACTGGCCCAATCAGCTTGTTATAGCCAATACTAACACTAGTGTGTGCTACCTGGAAGCCCAAGGTTTATCCCACCACTGCTATTGCCATATGCCACAGCACACTTGCTGTCTATGGGATTGAGGACCCACCTACCTGCCAAGCCCATTGCTGCTATTGCTAGCACCTAAGCCAGCACCTGGAGCAACAAAAATTAGATCCCCTGCACCTGCCCCAAGTACAAGCATGGTTAGCCTGCAGAAGCCACCACTGGGCTCAAGGACTGGCCCATCCAGCATACCCATCCCTAGCAAAGCCTCACATATCCTCTACTAACAACTGCAGCCTAAGCACTGAAGAAATCACAGAAACCATTGACACTGTTTATAGCTGAAGACATCGTAGGTAGACTACACTACTGCACACACCCAGAAACAAAATTAAAGAGCTCCAGTCAAACAATTCCACAGATGCATCTTCAGGAAAAAGCCTTCCCCTATGAAAGGCAATCCAAAAAACTTGAAGAAGTGGCTGTCACACCAGATGTGTAGATATCAATGTAAAGACACAATAAAAATGAAAAACAAGGAAATATGACACCTCTAAAGAAACACAATAATTCTCCAACAAGAGATTCCAATGAAAAATAAATTTATGAAATGCCAGAAAAATAGTTTAAAATAGTGATATCAAAGAAGCTAATTGAGATCCAAGAATACGCAGATAAACATTACAAATAAATCAGAAAAAACAATTCAGAATATGAATGAGAAATTCACCTAAGAGAGAAATATCCAAAAAAAAATCCTAGAATTGAAAAATCATATGAATGAACTAAAAAATGCATTTGAGAGCATCACTAGAATAAAGAATTTTAGATCATGAAGACAAGCCTTTTGAAATAGATAAGAAAAGAAGAAAAAGAAATAAAAAAGAATAAAACTAAGCCTACATAACATATAGGATACCATAAAGCAACTAAATATTCTATTTTGGGTCCAAGATGATGAAGAAAAGGCAAAGACATAGAAAAACCATTAAATGAAATAATAGATTTAAAACTACCCAAGTCTAAAAGATATTAGACATCCAGATATAGGAAGCTCAAAGATCCCCAAATAGATACAACCCTAAAAGATTTTCAAAGCGCATTACAATAAAACTGCCAAAAGTCAAAGACAGATAGAATTTTAAAAATAGCAAGAGAAAAGCTTCTAGTCACATGTAAGGGAGCCTCCATCAGACTAACAGTGAATTTCTCAGCAGAAACCTTATTGGCCGGGGAGAGAATGGGATGATATATTCAAATTGCTGAAAGAAAGAAAAAAAAAACTGTCAGCTAAGAGTACTATAGCCAGCAATATTATCCTTCATGAAAGAAGCAGAAAAATAGTCTTTCCCAAAGAAGCAAAGACTGAGAAAATTTGCCACAACTACACTGGCCCTGAAAGACATGCTTAAGGGATCTCTATACCTGGAAGTGAAAGGTCAATATCTACCATCATGGAAACATGAATGTATACAACTCACTGGTAGAGTAAACACAAATGAGGAGGAGAAAGAACTCAAAAGTTACTGCTACAGAAAACCACCAAATTGCAATGATGAACAGTAAGAGAGAAAGAAAGGAACACAAAAATATACAAAACAAATAGGAAATAATCAACAAAATGACAGGAATAAGTTCTCACATATCAACAATAACTTTGTAAATGAATTAAAATTTCCACTTAAATGATATAGACTGGCTCAGTGTATAAAAATATGACCCAACTATCTGCTACCTACAAGAAAGTCACTTCACCTGTAAAGAGACAAATAGACTTACAGTAAAGTGATGGAAAAATGTATTCCATGCAAGTGGAAACCAAAAGTGAGCAGAAGTAGCTACCTTATGTCAGGCGAAACAAACTTTAAGTCAAAAATAGTAAAAAGGGCCAAAGAAGGTAATTGTATAATAATAAAGGGATCAATTCATCAAAAGAATATTACAACTGTAAAAATGTATGCACCCAACATTGGAGCACTCAGATATATAAAGCAAATATTATTAGATCTAAAGAGGGAGATAACTTTAATACAATAATAGGTGGGGACTTCAATTCCCCACTCTCAGCATTAGATAGGTTATCTAGACAGAAAATTAACAAAGAAACATTGAATTTAAATTGTGCTTTTAGATCAAATGGACCTAACAGGCATTTACATAACATTTTATCTAAGATCTGTAGAATACACATTCTTCTCATAAGCAGATGGATCATTATATAGGATAGATCATATGCTAGCTAACAAAACAAGTCTCAATACATTTTAGAAAATGAAAGTCATATCAAGTATCTTTTCTGACCACAATGAAATAAAACTAGAAAATAATAACAAGAGGAACTTAGGAAACTGTGCAAATACATGAAAATTTAAAAATATGTTTCTGAATGACCATTGGGTCAATGAAATTAAGAGGAGAATCACAACTTTTTTCAAACAAATTAATATGGAAACACAATACACCAAGACCTATGGGATATAGCAAAAGCAGTACTGAGAGAAAAGTGTATAGTAGTAAATACCTACATCAAAAAAAGTAAAAAGATTTCAAATAAATAGTCTAATGATTGACCTCAAGGAACTAGAAAAGCAAGGACAAACCAGACGACAGCTTAGTAGAAGGAAAAAATAATAAAGCAGAACTAAATAAAAGAGACTAAAAAAATCCCCCAATAATACAAAGGATCAATGAAACACAGTTGGTTTTAAAGATAAAAGTCTATAAACCGCTTGCTAGACTAACCAAAGAAAAAAGAGCAAGAGCCAAACAAACAAAATGAAAAATGAAAAAGGAGACATTAGAGCTGATGCCACAGAAATAACTGCAAAGGCCATCAGAGACTATTATGAACAACTATACTCTAACAAACTGGAAAACCTAGAGGTAATGGATAAAGCTACCAAGATTGAATAAGGAAGAAATAGAAAACTTGAACAGACCAATAATAAGTAATGAGATTAAATCAGTAATAAAAATTCTCCCCAAAGAGAAAAGCCCAAGACCAATGGCTACATGGCTGAATTCTACCAAACCTGTGAAAACAATACAAAACAAAACCAAAAAAACAAAAACTAACACAAATTCTTTTCTAACTATTCTACAAAATTGAAGAGGAGGAAATTCTCCCTAACTCATTCTATAAGCAAGCATTACCCTGATACCAAAACCAGACAAGGATACAACAAAAAATAAAACTATACGCTATAGACCGGATGAACATAGACTAAAAATCCTTAACAATGTACTAGCAAACCAAATCCAACAACAGCGCTTCAAAAAGATAATACATTATGATCAAGTGGGACTTATCCCAGCAATGTAAGGATGTTTCAACATAAGCAAATCAATAATATCACATCAATAGAATGAGGATGAAAAACTGTATGATCATCTCAACAGACACAGAAAAAGTGATAAAATTTAGCATTCCTTTATGGTTAAAAACTCACAAAAACTAGGTCATATGTAACAGACTTATCACAGCTAACATCACATTTAATGGGGAAAAAGGTGAAAGCCTTTCCTTTAAGTTCTAGAGCAAGACAAGGATGTCAACTTTCATCACTTCTATTTAGCATAATACTAGAAGTTTGTAGCCAGAGCAACTGGGAAGGAGTAAGAAATAAAAGCCTTCTGAATAGGAAAGGAGAAAGTCAAATTATCTTTCTTTGTAGATGACATGATATTATATTTAGAAAAGCCAAAAGGCTCTATAAAAAAAATCTTAGATCTGATAAACAAATTCAGTAAAGTAGCAGCATACAAAAACAACATGCAAAAATCAGTAGCATTTCTATACAGCAATAATGAACTAGTTGAAAATAAAATCAAGAAAACAATCTCATTTGTAATAGCTACGAAAAAAAAGCCTCGTAATAAGTTTAATGAAAGAGGTGAAAGATCTCTACAAGGAAAAGCACAAAACGCAGATGAAAGAAATTGAAGAGGACACAAACAAAAAACATCCCACGTTTGTGGATCAAAAGAGTTAATATTGTTGAAATGACCATACTCTCCAAAGTAAACTAGAAATTTAATGCAATCGCTAACAAAATAGCAATGTTATTTCTCACAGAAGTAAATAAACAGTGCTGAAATTTATATGGGACCAAAACTTACATGGAACTGAATCACCAAAGCATCCTGAACGAAAGAACGAAGCTGGAGGCATCAGACTTCCTGACTTCAATATATACTACAATGCTATAGTAATCAAAAAGAGCATGATATTTGTGTGAAAAACATACACATAGACCAACGGAACAGAAAAGAAACCCAGAAATAAATCTATGTATTTATAACCAACTGATATTTGATAAAGGTGCCAAGAAGATACATCGGGACAAAGACACCCTCTTCCATAAATTGTGCCAGGAAAAGTAGATATTTGTATGCAGAGGTATGAAACTAGACAACTATCTCTCACCATATGCAAAAATCAACTCAAAATGGATTAAAGACTTAAACATAAGACCCCAAACTATAAAACCACTAAAAGAAAACATAGGGAAACACTCCAGAACATTGGGATAGGCCAAGATTTTATGGTTAAGACGTCAAAAGTACAGGCAATAAAAAGAAAAAATAGACAAATGATACTATATTAAACTGAAATGCTTCTGTATGGCAAGGAAAACAATCCAGATTGAAGCAACAACCTCTTGAATGGGAAAAAATATTTGCAAAGTATTCAGCTGACAGGGGCTAATATCCAGAATGTATAAGGAACACA
Organism: Ateles fusciceps; assembly: GCA_036589455.1. NCBI lineage: Eukaryota > Metazoa > Chordata > Mammalia > Primates > Atelidae > Ateles > Ateles fusciceps. The sequence continues at coordinate 5,985,435 of JAZHEH010001266.1, read as the reverse complement.
AACAACTCAACAGTAAACAAACAACCGCATTAAAAAGTGGACAAAGAACCTGAATAGACATTTATTTAAAGAAAATTGTCTATTCCTCTTTTGAAAGAAGAATTTGTATATTATCAACATGTATATGATAAAATGTCCAGCATCACCATGATTAGAGAAGTGCAAATCAAAATCACAATGAGATATTATGTTACCCCAGGTTGAGCAGCTATCCTCAAAAAGAAAAGAAAATAACAGATGTTGGTGAGGATGCAGAGGAAGGAACACTCATGCCTTGTTGATGAGAACCTAAATTAATATAGCAATAATGAAAACAGTATGGAGATTTCTTAAAAACATACATAGTACTACTCCATGAATCCCACTGCTGGGTATTTAACCAAAGGAAAATCAGGATATGGAAGGGATACTTGCACCCTCATGTTTGTTGCAGTACTACTCACAATAGCAAAGATGTGAAATCAACCTAAGTGCTCATCAATGGGTGAATGAAGAAAGAAAATCTGGTAAACATGTATGATGAAATACTATTTGGCCATAAAACCCCCCAAATCCTGTCATTTGCAGCAACATGGGGGAACTAGAGGCCACTATGTTAAGTGAAATAAGCTGGTCACAAAAGGACAAAAATTATATGTTCTCATTTATATGGTGGGGCTAAAAAAAATTAATTTCTTGGAAGTAGACATTAAAATGATAATTAACAGATGCTAGAAAGAGTGTGTGGTGGGGTAGGGGTGGGAAGAGGTAGATGAAGAGAGGCTGATTAACGGGCAGGAACACCCAGTTAGGTAGAAGGAATAAGTTTTAATGTTCAATAGCAGAGATAGTGGCTATAATTAACAGCAGTGTATTATATATTTCAAAATAGCTAGAAGAGAGAACTTGAAATGTTCCAAACACAGAGAAATGACCAATACTTGAGGTGATGGATATCTTAAACACCTTGGCTTGATCATCACACATTCTATGTATATAAGGAAGTATCACATGTACCCCTTTTAATAGGTATAAATATTGCGTATCAATAATTAAGGAAGTGTTAAGAAATCTTTGCCCCTTTCTAAATTAGGAAATTTTACTTTTATATTTTATTCTGTAAGTTTTGTAGTTTTTGTGTTTACATTTAGGTCAATTTCAAATTAATTTTTGTGTATGATGTGAGACAAAGGGAATGCTTCATTTATAAAATGAATATCTGGTTTTTCCAGCAATATTTACTGAAAAAAAATATTTTCTCCATCGATTATCTTGACACCTTTGTTGAAACCAATTGATCATGTATGTGTGAATTTAATTCTGGAATTCTCCTCCATTGATGTATATATTTATAATTCCACCAGTAATACATTATCTTGGTCGCTATAATTTTATATTACATCTTGAAATTAGATGTTGTGACTCAACTTTGCTTTTGTTCCAAAATGCTGTGGCCATTCTAAAATTTTTGTATGTCCGTATAATTTACTAGAAATAAGTTGGCAATTTCTAAAAATAACACTTTGGGAACTTAGATTTGAATTCTACTAATCTATAGACTAACCTGGGGGAAAATTTACTTCTTAAAAGGGTTGAATTTTTCAATTAATGAACATGGTTTATTTCTCTTTTTATTTAGACCATCTCTAGTTTCTCTCAGGAATTTGTTGTATATATTTAATTAAATGTATCAGCAAGTATTTTGTATCTGTGATAATGTCATCTCTTTCACTCCTGATATATTTATTTTGTGTTTTCTGTATTCTTTTCAGAAGAATATATAGAGGATCAGTCTATATGTAGGATTATCAATTTGTTTGACCTTTTAAAATAACCAGCTTTTATTATTATTGATTTTTGCTATTGTTTACCCCTTTAAATTGATATTCATTTATATTTTTCTTGTTTTTTAGTATGCAGTCTGAAATAGTGAAAGGTCTAACATGGTATCCTACTTTTGTGCATGCACACACACACAAACATGCATTGTTCTATTTATTCTATCAGAATAGAAAAAACTCTCTAGATCAGAGGTAGGCTTTTAATTACTGACAAAACTTTTTGTGTAGGTTTTTCTATACCCCAATTTCTCATAAAGTTACACAATTAAGGCAGATGTCACCCTTACATACAGTGCACAGGAAAAGAAACTCTAAAATTACGATTTTCAGAGTTCATCTAAGGCAGCTTACACATCACTCCTCCTCCCCTCCAGAGATGGAGAAAAAAAATTTTTTTACTCTGGAATGTAATCAAATCTCTTGGGGTAGGAGGGTAAGATCTCTGGGATTTTATTACTCTTTGGAATGTAAAAAATGTCTCTGGGAAAGTTGTCACTAAATCTCTCAGGAGGTCTCTCTTTTTAGGGTGTCTATTCAATCATTTTTTTCATCCAGGTACCACCTACCCAGCTCAGAAAGTCCTGAACAGTATATATTTGAAAATAGCCATAGATCATTATTTTCCAGCACCTTCCTTCTACTTACATTGATTTATTTTTCTTTTCCAAGCTTAAAGTAGAAGCTTAGATAATGATTTTTAGAACTATTTCTTTTTTAAAATATAAGCATATAAAGCCATAAATTTCACTTTAAACATCACCAAGCAGCAGATATGTTGTAGTTTCATTATCATTCAGTTATAAGTACTTTATAATATTTCTTAGCATTTGACACATGGGTCATTTAAAATTGTTTCGTTTAATTTCCAAATATTCAGAAATTTTTCATATATTGTATTGTTATTGCTTTCTGGTTAAATTCAATTGTGGTCTAGAACATACTCTGTGGTATTACAATAATTCTAAATTTATTAAAACTTGGTTTATAGCCAAGCTTATGGTCTATTGCAGTAAAAGTTCAATATGCACTTGAAAGTAATGTGTATTCTTCAGCAGTTAGGTGGCATGTTCTATAAATGTCAATTAGATCAAATTGATGGATAGTAAAGTTCAGGTCTTCTATATACTTAGTGATTTTCTGTCTACTAGGTCTATGAATTACTGAGAGAGGAGTATTAAAATCTTCCACAATAATGGGGTTTTGTCTATTCTTTCAGTTCTTTTAGTTTTTTCTTCACATATTTTTTGGTGTTTTTAAAAGTTCATACACATTTAGGATTTTTAGATCTTTATCTATTGTCTGTTTTATCATTATAAAATAAAAATGTCCCTTTTTATGTCTGGTAATATTCCCTTTCATGAAATTTGTTTTATTTATTTCATAAAAGGGAATCTGTTTATAGATATTAGTATAGAGGTTTCTGCTTTATACTGATTAATGTTTGCATAATATATCCTTTTCTGTACTTTTACTTTGATCATATATGTGTTTCTATATTTCTAGTAGCTTCTTTTTTACACAGTATGTGATTGAATCTTGCTATTTTGTTTAGACTGGCAATCTGTGTCTCTTAATTAAAGTGTTTAGAGCATTCATATTTAATGTAATTATTGATATTCTTGAGCTTAAATTGGTTCTTTTCACTATTTATTTTCTATTTTTGCATTTTCTCAGCTTACACCCCCTTTTTCACTCTTTTAAACTAATATATTTTTCATACTTGATTTTATCTCTAATATTAGCTTATTGGCAATAATTCTGTGCTTTATATTTTTAGTAGACTCATTAGAGTTTTCAATACATGTCTTTAACATATCATAATCTAACTCAGAAATTGCCAGGCTTTTCCTGTAAAGGCCAAATAATAAATACTTTTGGCTTTATTGGTCACATAGTGTCTCTGTCATATATTCCTTTTAAAAATAACACATTAAAAATGTAAAAACTTTCTTAGGTTGTGGACCTTACAAAAACAGGACTCAGAACAGACATGACCTATGATCATAGTTTGCCACCCATAACTGCCAATATTTATATTTGAAGCTTCAACTATAAGAAATTTCACAGTAATGTAAGGAACCTACAACAGTGTGGTGTGATTTTCCCCTTCTATCCTTGATGCTATTTTATCATATATTTTCCTTCTTCACTATTTGTCATTACAAATGTTACTTTGAATAGTCAAGTGTCTTTTAAAAGAAATGGAAAAGCAAGGGAAGATTCTTTTATATTTTTCCATGTATTATTATTTCAGGTACTCTTTTTCCAAGTATACATCCAGTATCACACTTTTAAGTTATTTAGTATCTTTAACATTTCTTCTTGTGTTAGTCTGCTGGATAAGAATTCTTTCAGATTTTTGCTTGTCTGCAAAAATGTTTACCTAACCTGCAGTTTTGACATGAATATTCATTCACTCAATATAAAATTATTTGTTGATTTTTTTCTTTTAGCACTTTAAATATGTCACTCTATTGACTTTGGCTTGTGTTTTTCCTGATGAGAATTCTATGGCCATTCTTATGTTTGTTTCCCTACATGTAGAATGTCATAATGATTTGATTATGATGTTGCTTAGTACGAGTTTCTTTGAATCTCTGTGTTAATAAATCTCATGAAATTTGAGGTATTTTTATTATTTTTTTCCTGTATCTTTTTTGCCTTTTTCTTATTTTCCCTACTTTCTTTCACTCTAAGTATATATATATATATATATATATATATATATATATATATTAGACTACTTCATATTGTCCCACAGATGATTTGGGATCTAAGTTTCTTTTTTTTTTTAGTTCTTTTTTTTCTGTGCTTTTTAATATATTTTACTGTTATATCTTCAAGTTCACTGATTTCTTTTTCTTATGAAGTGTTTAATATGCTGTTATGTCTATCCAATAACATTTTCATTTCAAATGTTACAGTTTTCAGTTGTAGAAACTCCATTTGTTCTTTTAAAAATATCTTCTATTTCTGTATTCATCAAGTATATGTTTCCTTTAAATAACTAAGCATATTTGTGAAAAACACTTAAAAAATTTTTCTGCTAATTTCAACGTCTTTGCTATGTTTGGCTGTGCTTTTATTAATTGCTTTTTCTCTTGGTTATGGTTCCAATTTTGCTACGTTTTGTAACTTAGGATGGGTTTTTTGAGTATTTTTTAAAAAATATTTTTAGATTAGGTCTAAAATAGCCTTTACTCTAAAGTAAGTTTAACCTTGCTTGTAAGGTGTGACCCTTCTGATATTTCTATTGAATGCTTCAGATATTCAACAAGATCTTCCTATTATGGCTGGTAAGCACTTGCATGTCAGCCAGCCATATTTGAGCTTTGGGAATTGTTCAGCCTATAGCTCCGTAACAGCTTATCTTTACCAAGCTTCATACTGTTTCACCTGGTACATATGCAGATTGTTTTTCAACATAGGATTTAGCCTGTAATATGGTTTGGCTCTGTGTCTCCACACCAATCTTATGTTGAATTGTGATCCCAAGCATTTGGGGGGTGGGGATCTTGTGGGAGGTGATTGGATCATGGGGGTGGTTTTTAATGGTTTAGCTCCCTGGTGCTGTCTTGTGATAGAGTTCTCACAAGATCTGATTATTTGAAAGTGTACAGCACGTCTGCCTTCACTCTCTCTTTGCTCTTCTCACCATGCAAGATGTGCCTTCCTTCCCCTTTGCCTTCTGCCATGATTGTAAGTTTCCTGAGGCCTCCCAGTTATTTGGAACTGTGAGTCAATTAGACCACTTTTCTTTATAAATTGTCCGGTCTCAGGTATGTCTTTACAGCAGTGTAAGAACAGACGAATACAGCCTAAGACTCTTGGGGTTCCTTAGGTAGATTTCTGGAAGTTGTTTTCTGAAGAGCTCCCTCTTCTCCAGCTGACTTGTCCTTGAATTTCTGTGTCTGTCCCTCAACACTGAGCTTGAGTTCTGTTGCCCTGGCAGAAAGCTAAGGATCTTATAGGCTTCATCTCACTTGCTTCTCTATCAGAGTCTGCATTCCTGTGCATCCTGTTACCCAGTGGTTGAAAACAGTTGCTTCATATATTTAGTCTAGCTCTCTAATCATTTGGTTGGTTGTGGTGGAAAACAAGACCTCTATCATTGGCTACAGGGGTGTCCAAGCTTTTGACTTCCCTGAGCCACATTGGAAAAAGAATAATTGTCTTGAGCCACACATAAAATATGCTAACACTAACAATAGCTAATGAGCTAAAAAAATTGCAAAAAAACCTCATAATATTTTTAAAAAGTTTATGAATTTGTGTTGGGCCACATTCAAAGTCATCCCAGGCTGCATGCAATGTTGAAATTCTTCTGTCCTTAAAATTGATAAAGCCTTTATAGTAAAGCCACACTCAAATGGCTTTGTAGACAAGGTGGGAACATCAGTGGAGAGTGAATTCTATGAGTGTCTCTCATTAAAGAATATTTACAAATACAGTGGTGGAAGAGTAATTATTTTTGTTTGGAGAAGGATTAGAGAAAGCTTTACAGAGGAGAAGACTAATGTTAGCAGAGTCTTGAAGTTTAGAAAACATGAAGATTTAGGAGAGGCAGTTTTCTGAGCAGAAGTACTGTGTAGAAGACATAGAGACATGAAATGGAATGTCTTGAGCATGTAAGTTTGAGGAGGAGGGTATGAGGACTGGAGGTGTAAGCCCGAAGACCCAGACTGCATGCCATGGTATTCAGTTTAGTCTTTATGCAGTAGTTGAAAAAAAGGCTTTAAGGAGAGAAATTATTTTTTAGGTAGGTAGAACACAAAATTTTGTGCTGGCAGTGTGGAAAATTCATTAGCAGGACTTATGGCTGGAGACAGGGTAATTCTTCTGCAGTGTTTTTCAACTTGCAGATAGTAACCCATTAGTGAGGTTTTAAAATCAATATACTTTACTAGGGGAATCAAATACCGTATAACCATGTATATCACACATTAACAGGAAGAATTGTTTTTCAGAACTTATGTTTCACCAATATATGTGCAGTTTTTTTGTTTGTCTGTTTTCTTTTTGAGATGGAGTCTCGCTCTGTTGCCAGACTGCAGTGCAGTGGCGTGATCTTGGCTCACTGCAACCTCCGCCTCCCGGATTCAAGCAATTCTCCTGCCGCAGCCTCCCAAGTAGCTGGGACTACAGGTGTGCACCACCACACTCAGCTAATTTTTGTATTTTTAGTAGAGACAATGTTTCACCATGTTGGCCAGGAGAGTCTTGATCTCTTGACCTCATGATTCACCTGCCTCAGCCTCCCAAAATGCTGGGATTACAGATGTGAGCCATTGCGCCTGGCCCCAATATGTGCAGTTTTAATGATGTATGCTTATAGTGAGTTGTAAAGTAAATATATTTCTTCATGGCAATAAGAAAAGTTTGAAAGTCACTGTTTTAAGAGTCATAGTTTTAATAGACTATGATAATTGTCTAGGTAAAGATTATGAAGATTAGCCTGGGCAAACATGGTGATAGCTGTCTCATCATGTCTCTAAAATTTTTTTAAAATTAGCCAGGCACAGTGGTGCACACCTGTGGTCCCAATTACTTGGAAGGTTGAGGTGGGAGGATCACTTGAGCCCAGGAGGTAGAGGCTGCAGGGAGCCATGATCACTCCTCTGTACGCCAACCTGGTCAACAGAGCAAGACCTTGTCTCAAGGAAAAATGAGAATTTAGCCAACGCATTAAAAGGAGAAAAAGTAGGAATAATAAGGAAAATGTAAAATGTATAGGATTTAGAGTTTAGGAGTTATGTGGCTTGAAGGTAACAGATGAGTACAGCATGGCATTTCTGTTTCTAATTTATGTAACTGGGTGTTGATAACTTTATTCAAAATACTAGTGCTAAAGGAGGAGGTACAAGGTTTGGGAGAAGCAATATTACTGCAGGCAAAGAAACAAAGACACAAAGGGTGGTTAGGAAAGGATCCAAAGCCTGTCTAAATTTTTACTAAACATAAGCAGTTAATTTGCACTATCATCACCCCTCATCTGTTTGGCCCTTAGAGAGGAGAAATTACAGGAAGAAAAGTGTAACAGCAGAGTAACCTAAGAGCAGATATACCAAGTTGAGCAGCAGCCTAAATGAAGCCAGACATTTTCTTCTCAATACATTATTTTATTTTTTTGTCTTAAAAAAAAGCATTTGATGATGAAGTAAAGCCCATTGGATGATTTTGACAAAATATAGAAATATAGGAAGATAGATAGAAGAACCATACATTATGTGTAATACATGAGACCTTAAGCCCTTGATGACATTTATCTTCACTTGTGAGAAGAGATTTAATAAAGTAATTTATTAGGTCTCTTCTCACTCATAAAGAAATGTCATAAAAGACCTATTCTTTCATATATTCTCCATATATTAAGTATTAATCCTTATATTCCTAACTCAGTATGGTAGCTAAATTTTCAGTAGTTCTACTTTAGAGTAAAACAAATGTAGATGCTAAGAAAAATCTTAAATTTTAAAGACAGAAGAATTTAAAGACTGGTAGATGCTTTTGAGTCCCTCTATCTTAAGTGCATATTTTTTTTTCAGAAAAGAACTAACCTTGGGAAATAAGCCAAACATCATTTCAGCTGGTTAAATTGAAATGCAAAGTAAGATGTCTGTTTCTATTTAAATGATAGAGATAACACTTTACATGGACCAAATCTACTTCCCAACCACACCTTTCCCAGATAAAAAGTGACAAGGGTGTTGATGATTTCTTTACTCTTAGAAAGAAAGTTTAATTCAGAGTCTATCATGTGCAAGACAGCAGAGTTATCATCAAATATAAAATTCAACTATTTAAAAGACAGTAATTTAAAAACCATATAAGGTTTAAAGCAAAGTTTACAAAAATAACTGGGAAGATAAAGAATTTGAGTGCAAGTCAATTCCAGCTCAATTTATTATTTTTAAAGTTGATGGAAATGATGCCAAATTAAATTTAAACATTAAAATTTTGTGCCCTTTTAGTTACATATTTTAGCTGCTCCTAAAACATTGACTGTTTTTCACCTTTGCCTTTTAGGTGTCTCTGCACTTGGGAAGGGAACTGTCTTGTCCAATAAATTTCCAGGTATATCTTCAGTTGCTTGAGACATGAACACAATGATATAATGCACAGCAAATATGAAATGACTTCAGAAATTGACACAAATTCCTACAATTGACACAGTGACAGGTCTTTTCAAAGGGAAAGTCAGCTGACATTGGATTGGGTTATCTTCCTCAAAGCAGCACTTCAGCTCCAGCAGCACAGGTAGATGGAAAGGATTTTTAAGGAAATGGACAAAAGAATGTGATGTACTTTGATAAATGATCATAGTGATAGGTCCCTATAAAGCACAGACTCCTTTATTAGTTAAAAATTCTAACTCAAAAACATTTTTATTTTGAAAAATCTAAAATGTCTCTCATATGTGAAAATACAGAGTCCAAAGTGTGATTCAGCTCTAGCTTGTTAAGCAGAAAGCCTTGTCAGAATATGACTATTATTTTTAGAATTATGGACCACTGCCTCTACAATGAAAAAACACTTATTTTAGGTAGAGGTGACACTGCAATTAGCAGAAGCAATATGATTAGCTTCCTTTTCTCAAATGTGCACTGACCCATCTGTATATAGTACAGTAGTTCCCCTCTTATCCATGGTTTTGCTTTCTGCATTTTCAGTTACCAGGAGTCATTTGTGGTCAGAAAACAGGTGAGCACAGTACAGCAAATTTTTTTGAGAGATAAATCACATTCACAAAGTTTTTATTATATTATTATAATTCTTCTAATTTATTACTTGTTGGTAATCTCTTACTATGCCTACTTTATAAATTAAACTCTTTATCATAGGTATGTATATACAGGAAAAACAAAATGTTTTTGTATATGGTGTATAGTTAGTGAACCACATACATGGTTCAGTTCTTTTTCTGAGCTGGAGTCTTGCACTGTCATCCAGGCTGGAGTGCAGTGGCACGATCTCAACTCACTGCAATCTCCGCCTCCTGGCTTCAATCAATTCTCCTGCCTCAGCCTCCCAAGTAGCTGGAACCACAGGTGTGCGCCACAACGCCCAGCTAATTTTTTTGTATTTTTATTAGAGACGGGGTTTCACCATATTGGCCAGGATGGTCTCTATCTCCTGACCTGCCTTGGCCTCCCAAAGTGTTGGGATTATAGGCGTGAGCCACGGCGCCTGGCCTATGGTTCAGTTCTATCCATGGTTTCAGGCATTCCAGTTCAAGATCCGCTGGGGGTCTTGGAATGTGTCCCCCATGGATATGGGGGAATTACAGCATAGGTAAAGTCTATGTCAATAGCTTAGTGAGTACAATGTAGTGTCTTATATGTAGTAGACAAAATATTTTAAATTTTATGCTAGCTCTTAATTACACATTTTGTTAAGGAAAATATAAAATATTAAAAAGTATATGGAAGCAAAAATTGGAGACTCTCTTCTTTCACTCATGTTTTTACCAGATCAATTATTAACAGATCAGATATTAGAAACAGATTGCCTTTGGTTTTTAATAATTTAGTTAAGACTAAAACAAACCCTGTTATTTTCTTAATTAAAAAGTCCATTTCAGCATAAAATTAATTAGTGAACTATTATATCTAAATATGAATATTTATATCTATAGAAATAAGTTATCTTTTCATATACATTGCCATGACTTTAACATAGAAAGAAAGCATGGGTAAAATGTGCAAAATAGAATTATTCCAAAAGGAGAATAAACATTGCCTATTTTTATTTAAATATATATGGTGAGGTTGGTTCTCATAGAGGTAAACTAGCTGCAGTTGTTTTTCTTCTTCCAGCCTTCTCTTTAATAATTCTCACAGATACCTCTGACTTTATGGGTGGAGTGCCTCAGATGGCAGCATTACAAACTGGGGATTTTCATCAATTATCTTCAAAATCTCATAAGAAATTTATGTTCATGCAGATTTGAGCAACATGAAGATTTCTGTAAGCCATTAACACTTGTTTCCATATCAGAGAGATCACATTTTTTGCTGACCAAGGGAGCAAAGATAGTATGTGGTAGATGTTCCCTGAAATGAGTAGGAGCATTTCTTTCCTATCATCCCCTTTCATGAGCCCTTTTGAAATGATTGTGAAAGTGTCCTGGTAGTGCAATCTTCCTCGGTATAAATATGCACAGGTTATATAGTGTATCTGAATAAAGTCTATAGGAGAAACAGGTAAATACGAGAAAAGTGGCAAAAACTGTGTACTCTGAGGAGTGTGTACAATTGATATATATCCAGCATGAGACTTTGAAAATATTCTTTAATATGAATATAAATGTACTTTATTTTCAAAATACACAGAAAAATTTAAACTTTACAATATGACAGCAAGAAATATTTTATATTTTATATATTTATAAAATACATATATTTAACTGTTTTATATTTCCTGCTGTTGTATTGTAAAAAAATCTGTTTTTATTTACAATAAATTTCTTTAAAATAAAAAGATAAAATAAAATGACAGGATTAGATACAAATGGAACTAAATTAGATGTATTCAAACATGAAAATCAACCTAGAAACATGAAAAGGTTATAAAGAAACTGAAGAAAAAAGCACTAGCACAGCTAAAATCTGCTTTGCAAGCAATAGAGAACAAAATCCATATTACAGAAGTAGAAAGTTTATGTTGTAGATAACACAAAATTTTTTTTCAGAAAGCACAGAATCTTTTTATTAAAAGTTAAAATTTTGTGAGAGAAGATGATAGTTATAAAAATATAGGTAAATGTGAAAAACATAGAAAAAAGATCAAATAAGGAAGACAAATATATGTCAGTCAAGTTTAATCAAGCAGAATCAAATAATTGATGTCCCTGAAGGAGAAACAAAAACAAATGAAAAAAAATCAACATACAAAACCAAATGAAATAAAAACAGTATCAGAGAAGACAACTCTCCTCAAATGAAATAAGACTTTAGTCTGGAGATCGTAACAGGACTCTTCAGGGAAAGAGGCTTCAGAGGAGGTAATGGTTGACAATTCCTGGCAAGTTTGTTTCTTACAAAACATTTTTAAAAATCTATAAACATTTAGATAGAAAATAGAAAAAAAGATTATAGGAAAGGCACAAAAAGTCATTTTAGCCTTAGATTTCTCTGCACTAGTAATCATCAGAAGTTAAGGGAGCAGTATCAATAAATTCTTCAGAAGAAAAAGCAATGCCACCAAAATTCATGTATATAAACCACAGCAAAAGAGCCTCGCTTCTTCCAGCATCCAGACTTTTCAGCTTCTAATGTGCCATTCTAAAATTTTACATACAATTATACTTCCCATGTACTTTCCCTGGAAAAATAGGAATATCTTTCTTATGTTCCTTTCCGAAATTCTTAGGAAAGATGTCAGATACACACCAACTGGACAGATAATAAAATCAAACTGAAGATCTCAAGAAAGAGAAGCTGTGGTATAGTTTGGCTGTAAATTAGTGAATCACATTTAAACAACCATGGCAAATGTTCTTTTTTCTTTTCTTTTCTTTCTTTTTTTTGTTGGCAAATATTCTAATAAGTTACATACATATGAAACATTTCTAAAAAACTAAGATATGTAAAATCAATACTAATTATATTCTAGGTCTAAAACCTTAGCTAATAGCAACAAATTAAAAACATTTTCAGATAATGAAGGAAATTAGAATTATGTTTGTTTTTTATTTTACAAAGGAAGGAATAAATAAACTTCTGTTTTATTACTGATAAAATTATATACACACAAGCACATTAAAATCTATAAAGATACTTTCCAAATTAATCACATTTGATATCTTCTGATCTCCCAGAGAAGAAAGGCAAATAAAGTATAACACATTTACCCATATGTAGAAAGCAAAACAAGAAAATTGGCAAATGAGATTAACTATTGGGTATATATCCAAAGGAATGTAAATGGTTCATCATAAAGACACATGCAGACATGTGTTTATTGTAGCACTATTCATAATAGCAAAGACATGAAATCAACCTAAATGCTCATCAACAGTAGACTGGATAAAGAAAACCTGGTGCATGTACACCATGGAATAATACATAGTCATCAAAAGGAAAAAGATTATGTCCTTTGCAGCAACATAAATGGAGCCGGAGGCCATTATCCTAAGTGAACTAATGCAGAAACAGAAAACCAAATACTGCATGTTCTCATTTGTAAGTGGAATCTAAACATTGAGTACCCATGGACACAAAGAAAGGAACAATAGGGCTTATTTGAGGGTGAAGGGTGGGAAGAGGGTGAGAACTGAAAACCTACCCATTGGGTACTGTGCTTATTACCTGGATGATGAAACAAGGTGTATGCCAAACCCCCATGACACACAATTTACCTATATAACAAACCTACACATGTACCCATGAACTAAAATAAAAGTAAAAAAAAAAAAAAAAAGGACATGACACTGTAACTAAATCACTTAAACATTGTATCCAGACACAAAAACTGATGTATGGGACAAACATCTAAACAAAATGAGACAGATTGAAAAATAAAGAAGGCAAAGATACGTTGGGCAAATAGAATCAAATGGAAAGTCATAATATAAATAGTACAGCAAATACACATTTTCAAAAGTTGAAACAATAAACAAGTTGAGAGTAATCTTATTTTGTCACAAGGAATGCTGTGACAAAAAGATATAATGGCCATAATTGTGTGTGTGTGTAATAATAAAGCAATGTAATATATGTAAAAGAATTAATTTTGGAAATATTAAGTCAATCAAGATTTTTCCTTTTGTTTACTTTGTAAAATTCTTTGCCCTTCCTTTGCTATTTATTTAGTTGTATTAATCTCTTATTATGAGAAAGTTATATTAGAAGAGGTGGTATTAAGTAGACTGAATTGTTTTAGAAAAGGTATCAAGTTAGTAGAAATAAAACAATTTAGGTTAGCAAATTTAGGGAAGCATACATAACTTGGAGGAAGTTTCTGGAGTGACAATTCAGAGAAGTCAGTACAGTTGTAGTTTTCATTTTGTTCAGTTTTTAATCACATCAGTTTAAATTACATTTGAAGTTTTGTCATGTAGAAATATGTCTTTGGTGTGAAAAGGACAGCAAATCAGATTTTAAAATATATTATAAAACTACCACTTTATGATAAATATTAAACTTGCTAAATAGACTTTTGTAAATCACTGGCTGAGCCAATATTCTTGAAAGTCATCACTTGAAATTTGCCACAGCTGGGCTTTTTGAAAAAGAAGGTGTTTGTTAGCCACACTCAAAATACAACGTTGCATACTAAGTGCAAAAGGCTAGATGACTAAGATCATAGAGTTTATTTCAGAAACCACTGGGTTGAGATAAACATGTGTGATGCATTTTTTAGTTATTTTTCTACCTAACAGTTACTAAGGATTCAAACACTAGATGGGTGAGAAGATTCAGAGGAAATGGGACAATAGCTGGGGCACCTGTGGCCTCTGAAGAGTGACCAGTTGTTGCCCCTCCTTTTAGGCTGAACCATGAAATTGTTGAAGTGTGGCTTGGAGACTTGAATCCTAGGCCACTGTGGTAACAGAACAGAGTAAGAGTGTCTGAGTGAGGTCCATATAAATAGCCTCAGGCGAGCTTTGCAGAATCTCCAAAGTTTTCTTGTTCCCCAAAGAGGTTGAGAGAAGTTGTTTATATCATATGTTTAAAGAGATTTTACAAGTTATGTGTCAAGAAGTATGTGAATGTGAGCCAGAGACTGGCTTCAGCCCTGGAGCCAGTGTTGATAGGAGAACAAGCCAGCCCAATGGTGGACCCTGAAAACAGAGAATGGCAAAACCCAGATGCCAACCATTAGAGCAAAAAATAAAAATAAGCAAGTCTTTGGGAGCTCAAATCCCCTAGGAAAAAGAAGAGAAGGGAAAAAATAATGGAGAAGAGAAATAATTTTCCCAAGTACTTAATTCCAGAGAGTTTGAGTTTAACCTAGAGGAGCCTGCATTCCCCTAAATTGGCAGGTTTTCAGCATCAGGGAAAGTGAAGACTTGAGAGCAAAATTAATTTCAGTCATGAAAAAATAAAGTTATATTTCTTACACCCCCTGAGTTGTAGATGTGAAAAAAATCACACACATATAAAACAGACACTATTAAAAATAAAATGAAAATCTGAGAGATTTAAAAATAAATAAGGACATGGGAAATTGGAATGATAATGATGCTGATTACATTTGCATTCTATAGAAAATTCTTTTAAGAATCCATGGAACATTTACATATCTTCAGTAAGTCCCCTAAATATGAACAGGACTGTAGCTATTATTTGAGCAGGATTTTGCAACAATGAATAGAACAAATAATCTCCTATGACAATTAGTAAAATGCAAAACTTCCAAATAGTTCTCGGGTCAAGTAGGAAGAGTGTCCTCAGAGATGGGCAGAATTTCTTGTCATGTTACAAATTTACAATAACTAACATACAGCAATGCTAACTCCAAATTAAGCAGACCATTTGAAAGAGAACACAGAGTTCAGAAATTGATTCAAGAATATGTATGCAACATTTTGTGTGTGATAGGTGATGTTTTGAATTAGTGAGAGGAAAAGATGATTATTCAATGAATATTCTTGCTCTCTACGGAGGAAATTTAGATCAATAACAACCTCTAGAATACATTTCAGCTACATTACAGTTTTCAGACATGTAAACAACTATTTTAATAATAGTTGGATGGGGGGCCTTTTTAATAATGATATCAAGGAAAAAAGAATAACTTAAAGTAATAATTTTTTTGTGTTTATAGCTAATTATTACATTTGCACCAACCCGTATATTTACAGGCATACCTTATTCTGTTGCACTTTGCTTTGTTGTGCTTTGAAGATAATTGTATTGCTTTACAAATTGAAGGTTTGTAGCAAACCTGCATTGAGCAAGTCTATAGGTACAATTTTTCCAAAAATATGTGCTCACTTCATGTCTGTGTCACATTTTGGTAAGTCTCACAATATTTTAAACTTTTTAAGTTATTATTGTATCTGCCATCATGATCTATGACCAGTGTTCTTTGATGTTATTATTGTAATTCTTTTGGGGTGTCGCTGTGTCCGCCTAAGATGGTGAACTTAATTGATAAATGTGTGTGTTCTGACTGCTCCACCAACAGGCCATTTCTCTGTTTCTCTGCCTCTCCTCAGGTCTCCTTATTTCCTAAAACAAAATAATATTGAAATTAGGCCAATTAATAACCCTACAATGGCCTCTAAGTGTTCAAGAGAAAGAAAGAGTTGCACGTCTCTCACTTTGAACCAAAAATAAAAAATAATTAAATTGGCTGTGTGCAGTGGCTCACATCTGTAATCTCAGCGCTTTTTTTTTTTTTTTTTTTTTTGAGATGGAGTCTCACTCTTGTTGCCCAGGCTGGAGTGCAATGGTACAATCTCAGCTAACTGCAACCTCTGCATCCCGGGTTCAAGTGATTCTCCTGCCTCAGCCTCCCCGAGTAGCTGGGATTACAGGTGCCACCACCATGCCTGGTTAATTTTTTGTATTTTTGGTAGAGACGGGGTTTCACTATGTTGATCAGGCTAGTCTCAAACTCCTGATTTCAGATGATCCACCTGCCTCGGCCTTCCAAAGTGCTGGGATTACAGGCATAAGCCACCGCGCCCGGCCATCTCAGCACTTTTTGAAGTTGAAGCATGGATTGCTTGAGCCCAGGAGTTCAAGACCTGCCTGGAAAATGCAGGAAGACCCTATCTCTACAAATCATAAAAATAATAATGAAAATTTGACAAGCATGATGGTGAATACTTGTGGTCTTAGCTACTTGTGAGGTTGGGATAGGAGGATTGCTTGAGCCCAGGAGGTCAAGGCTACAGTAAGCTAATAAGCTATTATTGGGCCACTGCACTCCAGTCTGGGTAAGGAAGCAAAACTCTGTCTCAAAAAAAAAAATAATAATAATAAACTTAGTGAGGGAGGCATGCCAAAAACCAAGAGGGCTCACACCTGTAATCACAGCACTTTGGGAGGCTGAGGCAGACAGATCACTTGAGGTCAGGAGTTTGAGACCAGCCTGACCAACATGGTGAAACCCTGTCTCTACTAAAAATACAATAATTAGCTGGGTGTGGTGGTGTGTACCTGAATCCCAGCTACTTGGGAGGCTGAGGCACTAGAATCTCTTGAACCTGGGAGGTGGAGGTTACAGTGAGCCGATATCGCACCACTGCACTCCAGCCTGGGTGACAGAGACCCTGTCTCAAAAAACAAACAAACCAAAAAAACCAAGATGGGCCAAGAGTTAGGCCTCTTGTGCCAAACAGCCAAGTTGTGAATGCAAAAAAAAGCTTCTTGAAGGAAATTAACAATACCATTCCAGTGAAAAGTGAATAAGAAGAAAGCAAAGTAGCCTTATTGCTGATGGAAAGAAAACTTGAGTGGCCTGGATAGAAAATCAAACCAGCCTCAACGTTTCCTTAAACAAAAGCCTAATCCAGAGCAAATCTCTAATTCTCTTCAATTCTATGAATGCCAAGAGAAGTCAGAAGATGCAGAAGAAATGTTTGAAGCTAGTGGAAATTGGTTCATAAGGTTTAAGGAATGAAGCCATCTCCACAACATAAAAGTGCAAGGTGGTCAGGGGCAGTGACTTATGCTTGTAATCCCAGCACCTTGGGAGGCCAAGGCAGTCTGATCACTTGAGGCCAGCAGTTCAAGATCTTCCTGGCCAACATGGAAAAACCCCCTCTCTACTAAAAAATACAAAAATTAGCCAGATGTGGTGGTGTGTGCCTATAGTCCCAGCTACTCAGGAGGCTGAGGCAGGAAAATCATTGAATTCAGAAGGTAGAGGTTGCAGTGAGCCAAGATCATGCTACCACACTCCAGCCTGGGTGACAGAGCGAGACTCTGTCTCAGAAAAAAACAAGTGCAAGGTGAGGCAGTAAGTGCCATGTAGAAGGTGCAGCAGATTACCCAGAAGACCTAGCTAAGATAATTGATGAAGGTGGCTACACTAAACAGCAGATTTTCCATGTAGATGAAACAGCCTTATATTAAAAGAAGATGCCATTTAGGACTTTCATAGCTAGAGAAGATAAGTCAATGACTGGCTTCAAAGCTTCGAAGATAGGCTGACTCTTTTGTTAGGAGCTAATATAGCTGGTGACTTTAAATTGAAGCCAATGCTCATTTACTATTCCCAAAATCCTAAGACCCCTAAGAATTGTGCTAAATCTACGTGGCCTGTGCTCTATAGATGGAACAACAAATCCTGGATGACGGCACTTCTGTTTATAGCAGGATTTACTGAATGTTGTAAGCACACAATTGAGACCTACTGCTCAGGGAAAGAAAAAAAAGATAACTTTTAAAATATTGCTGCACATTGACTATGCATTTGGTCACCCAAAAGCTCTGATGAAGAGGTACAAGTGGATTACTGTTGGTTTTATGTCTGTTAACACAACATCCATTCTGTAGCCCATGATCAAGGAGGAATTTCGACTTTCAAGTCTTATTATTTAAGAAATACATTTTGTGAGGTTATCACTGCCATAGATACCTCCCGAGTAGCTGGAATGACAGGCATGTACCACCACACCTGGCTAATTTCTGTATTTTTAGTAGAGATGGGATTTTGCTATGTTGGCCAGGTTGGTCTTGAACTCCTGACCTCAGATGATTCACCTGCCTCAAACTGTTGGGATTACAGACGTGAACCACCATGCCTGACCTCATAGTAATTATTCTGAGTCTTAACAAATGCACGTGATATTGTCTGCAGTATTAGATAGATAGTATTTATTGTTCACTTAGATTATAGAATATTTACTTGTTTTAAAATCAGACATCTAGGTTAACTTTTATAAAATTTTTAATAGCATCTAATTTATGTGATATATTAGCAAATCTATTTTTATTGATTCATCTTTGCAATTACATAATAAAATGTAACTTACGGCTTATTTTTAAATATACTTTTGAATTAAATTTACTGTTACTTACCTAGGATGTTTACTTTTATGTCATTAATAAAATTTTGATCTGTGGTATTCAATTGTGTGTGTGCACAAGACTTTTTAAATTAGATTTCCTATCAGGGTTGAACTAGGATCATGAAATGTGATTTTGCACCTCTTCCTCCCTTCCCACCTCCCAGAAAAGACAGACTTCTGTGATATAAAATATTTAATTCTGAAAACAGCTTCTCCACACTTCACTTATATCTAAGGCAGCTGAGAACTAGACAAATTAAGTAGTGTCACTTGCGTGTTAAGCTGGCACAAGTGAGGAAATGTAACCAAAATTCATTTTATTTTTCTCACTCTCCTTTCAAAGTATGGGGCATATATTTCTCCTAGGGGACTTCATAAGTTTAATAGTCAATGATAAGCTCTATGCTCCCTCTAACTCACAAAACAGTCTTAGTTTGGCATTAGAACACCCAGTTCCTAAGTTGACTGAGAATTAAATCTTTTTCTAATCTTTTAATTGGAGATGATTTTAGATAGATGTTGACACCTGCAAAGTGGGTACATTCAGTGTCTTCTTTCATTTTCTGCTTCTCCACCCTCCATTTGCAAAGCAGTTTCTGGCTCTTCCAAAGACAGTATGCAGAGGGGAAGAAAGTAAAAGAAGGCACAGAAAGTATACTACTATTATGTAAGATTGTTTCACACTCTCGGATTCTTGGTCCTATTTAAAGATGATTTTCCTGCCTGAGAACTTATGTGGGTTCTTCAGGGTCTCCCTATGCTAGACCTTTTAGCATATGAAATTCTGAGTGGCATGCCAGATAGAATTTGAAGTGGCTTAGGTCAGTTCTTAATCCTTTTTGGCTCAGTGAGTGAGAAACACTCATAATTCTGCGCTCGTCCTGGGTAGGAGGCATTTTCTACCCCAAAATGGTCTCTGTTTTTTCTCCAATTCACCACCTCAGGGCTTTAGCACAGCTGCTTACCTTAAGATTTCTCAATATATGTCAGATAGTAGCCTCCTGCTGGGCCCCGAACTGCTGAAGACCCCATTAAAATCTCTGAATGGACCTAGTGAAGCTTTTTTCTTGTCCTAGCTAAAAAGTGAAAGGCAGACAACTCAGCCAACTCCCAATGAGACCCAGAGCTTGGCAACATCTCCTGCCAAAGAATTACCCTCCTGAAATCCACTCTCAACCCTTTCTTATTTTCAAAGTGGTGAGGAATTTCAAGAGACCTGAAATAGCTCTTAACAATTGCTCATAAGGTGAGACCCTGCTTCTGGAATTTCTCATTTTTCATATCCTCATACTCAGTTGCCATTTCATACATAACGTCCAGTCTCAACGCTGCCCAAGGTCATCTAGAATGGTAGGGAAGAGCTGTACCTAGGTCTTTTGATTTCCAGTTGGAACAGTGATGCTCTAACTGGAACCTGTTCATGGAAATCATTTGCAACCATTGTTAAATGAGTTTAATATCTCATATTGTGCAACTATAGCAGTCAGTACTTCCATATTTACCCTTAAATTCAAGATGAAATATCTATTAAAACTGTAAATAGATAAGTCTTAATGGTAAAATCATCTGGAAACCCAATTAGTTACTACAGGCATAACTTTTCTCTAGACATTAACTGTGATTTGATCTTTAAATATAACACATACATCTTTTGGAAATAAGAGGCCAGGAATAAAACAGAGTAAAAATTCTGCATTTTTGAACAGATGATGTCCATAGTATACATTAATTAGATAATAGAGTTAACAACTAACTTTATATAATGAACTGTTTTATGAATTGCAAAAACTTCTAAGTAAAATAATAAAAATTGAAAATAGCACTACTCACAATAGCAAAGACATGGAATCAACCTAAACGCCCATCAGTGACAGACTGGATAAAGAAAATGTGACATATACACCTTGGAATACTATGAAGCCATAAAAAAGAACAAGATCATGATTTTCTAAGGAACATGGATGGAGCTGGAGGCTATTATCCTTAGCAAACTATTGCAGGAATAGAAAACCAAATATCCCATGCTCTCACTTATAAGTGGGAGCTAAATGATGATAACACATGAACACAAAGAGGGGAACAACAGGCAGTGGGGCCTACTTGAGGGTGAAGGGTATGAGGAGGGAGAGGAGCAGAAAAAATTACCATTAGGTACTAGGCCTAAAACTGGGTGATGAAACAATCTGTGTAACAAATGTCCATGACATGAATATACGTATATAACAAACCTGCACATGCACCCCTGAACCTAAAATTTAAAAAAAGTAAAAGAAAATAGTAATAATAACAACAGCAAGGACTAAATAGCAAGCAAATAGTAAGCGATTGGGAACAAAGTGGTATTTACATGAGCCATGTTATATTTGTTAATATAGTTATTTTCGATGAAGAACATGAAGCTCCCTATTGAAACATAGAGCACATACCTTGTAATGTTTTTGAAAAATACTGTAAGTGAAACTGTATGCTAAATTCACAAATGTTATCTTTTTACTTAGCTTCTACTGATATGATCTGATTTAAATATTCTCTTTTACTTGTACTTATGACAATTTCTTATTTTTAATATTTTTACTGTAAATTTGGTATTAGTGACTTACAGGAAACTTTTTCCCAGTTAGTTTACTCTTACCAAGTAAATAATAGGTATATCACCAATGATGAAATATGAACATCTAAATTTTAAAAGCATATAATTCAGTAGACATTTAAGCATATTACCAAAGTACCACTCACTTTAACATATGTTTCATGGCATATTTAAAAATATAATTGAAGATGAAGATATCTGCTCAGTGTAGTCAGTTTTATGGCAAACATCTCTTAATAAATTAATATAGTTGTATCACAGGCTTTTGCTCTGTCATTTTGTCTCATCTTTCAAACGCATATTTATTGAGTAGCTACTATATGTATCACAAAGGTAGGTACTAGACAGGTAAATAAGATACATCACCCTTGATTTCAAACTTTTAATTTTGTTGACTAAAGAAAAGCTTCCAGTGGAAAATAGTGAGTGATAATCCCAGATAGTAAATAATTTACAGCCTTGTAATGGAACTTTACAAAAAGAGAGAGCACAGTATATAGGGGAGATGAATCAGACATTATGGAGGAACTGGAAACTGAGTTAATCTTTTCTGATTTCAAAGGATCACAAATGATTGGGGGAGGAAATTTATGCACCCACCCCCCCCACACAGACACACCATGAACTAAATTATGAAGGTATGAATGCTTATGTTATATTTTAGATATACTGAATATGGGAAGAGCAAAGAAAATAAATATTAGAAGATACACTGGAAGGATGTTTTGAATCTAGATTGGGTTAGTCCCTTAATGCCAGGATAAGAGCTATCAGGTTTATTCTAAAGATAAGATTACCCAATGGGAATCATGAAATGAAATTAATTCTAGAGAACTTTGGAAGGGGGTAAACCATTGAGAACTCATTAGGAAACTATTGCAGTGGTCTAGGTTGAGGGTGTTCAAAGAACCTCAAGTAGGCATGGAGTGAGAATGAAGGAGAATGGGTGGATTCCAGATAAACTGAAAAAGAAGCATTGATAGAGTAAGGTATATGAATTGGTAAGGGGAGCAAGGAAGAGGGAACGGTCACAGAACATGCAGTGGTCTACTGGGAGATGTGCTGATGGCAGAGCCTACTCACCTGTAATCCTAATTAGAAGCTGGCTTTCTCTTGGGAGAGACACTCTAAAATACTACTTTCATCTTTGTATATATTTTAGATGAGCAGATGATTATATTAATGTTTACAATTGTATGGTAAGAGTATACTGTTAATATGAAATTTTACTTGCTAGTTACTTTTCAATGGACAAAAATTTAAAAATTATCTTGAGAAAAGATTCTTAATACACTCCTTTTAGGTAAAATGGGAACAAATTATTTTAGACAGTTATGTATTATACAAATGAAATACCACCAGTAAAATTAGATAACAGAAAGATAAATAAGTTTATCAGGACTGTGAATTTCCTGTTAATGTTACTTCTTATTTTAACTGCAGATCATAGCTACTTCCTCAGCAGAGAAAAAGTTATATTTAAATTCACAGAAAAATGCAAGTACCCCCCCAAAATGTATCAGAAACAAAGGACAGCATCCCTAATACAATCACCCCCTCAGGATCTCTTCCCAAAAGGCCACACCCATTTATCCCCATATCTCTTGTCCTGTCATCTTTTTGATTATGGTTCATAGTGTTTCAAGTCAGCATCTTAGAATCTAAAGCTTCGGTAATGTCTAAATAAAGGATTGAATATTAGAAACAATTGAGATATAATGATTTCAGGTGTATTTGCTATAGTTAAACATGTGCTACTTTTGGGGAAGATGTTTCAGAATAGTCTTGAACAATCCAGAAATCCAAATCGTGCTGTAAAAAATTCTGAGAGCTTGTGCAGAGAAACTCCCATTTCTAAAACCACCAGATCTCATGAGAACCATTCAGTATCACAAGAGCAGCACAGAAAAGAACTGCCCCCCATGATTCAGTTATCTCCCCTGGGTCCTTCTCACAACATGTGAGAATTATGGGAGCTACAAGATGAGATTTGGGTGGAGACACAGAGCCAAACCATATCATTCTGCTCCGACCCCTTCCAAATCTCATAGCTTCGCATTTCAAAACCAATCATGCCTTCCCAACAGTCCCCCAAGTGTCAACTCATTTCAGCATTAACTCAAAAATTTACAGTCCCAAGTTTCATCTGAGACAAAGCAAATCCCTTCTGTCAATGAACCTGTAAACTGACAAGCAATTTATTTACTTCCTAGATACAATGGGGGTACATGCATTGGGTAAATACAGCCATTCTAAATGGGAGAAATTGGCCAAAACAAAGGAGATACAGGCCCCAGGCAAGTCCAAATTCCAGCAGGGCAGTTAAATCTTAAAGCTCCAAGATGATCTCCTTTGACTCCATGTTTCATGTCCAGGTCACACTGATGCAAGAGGTAGGTTCCCCGTATTCTTGAGCAGCTCCATCCCTGTAGTTTTGCACAGTACAGTCTCCCTCCCAGCTGCTTTCCGCTGGCATTCCGTGTCTGCAGCTTTTCCAGGAGTGTGGTGCAAGCTGTCAGTGGAGCTACGATTCTGGGGTCTGGAGAATGGAGGCCCTCTTCTCACAGCTTTACTAGGCAGTGCCCCAGTAGGAACTTTGTGTGGAGGCTCCAATCCCACATTTCCCTTCTACACTGCACTAGCAGAAGTTCTCCATGAAGGCCCTGCCCCTGCAGCAAACTTCTGCCTGGGCATTCAGGCATTTCCATACATCCTCTGAAATCTACGTAGAGATTTCCCCAACCCCAATTCTTAGATTCTGTGCACTGGCAGGCTCAACACCATGTGGAAGCTGCCAAGGCTAGGGGCTTGTGCCCTCTGAAACCACGACCTGAGCTCTGCATTGGA
Organism: Ateles fusciceps; assembly: GCA_036589455.1. Classification (NCBI taxonomy): domain Eukaryota; kingdom Metazoa; phylum Chordata; class Mammalia; order Primates; family Atelidae; genus Ateles; species Ateles fusciceps. Next base: position 5,961,209 of record JAZHEH010001266.1, on the reverse strand, counting down.
CCCTTTCAGTCACAGCTGGAGCAGCTGGGACATAGGGCACCAAGTCCCTAGGCTGCACACAGTACAGGGACCCTGGGTCTATCCCATGAAACCAAGTTTTTCTCCAAGGCCTCTGAGCCTGTAATAGGAGGGGCTGCTGTGAAGACCTCTGACATGTCATGGACACATTTTCCCATTTTCTTGGAAATTAACATATGGCTCCTCACTACTTATGCAAATTTCTGCAGCCACTTGGCTTGAATTCCTCCTCAGAAAATGGGATTTTCTTTTGTTTTTGTTTTTGTTTTTCTTTTCTTTTCTTTTCTTTCCCTTTCTTTTTTTTTTTTTTTTTTTTTTTTTGAGACAGTCTCACTCTGTCACCCAGGCTGCAGTGCAGTGGCATGATCTCAGCTTACTGCAACTTCACCTTCTAGGTTCAAGCAATTCTCCTGTCTCAGCCTCCTGAGTGGCTGGGCTACATGCATGAATCACCATGCCCAGCTAATTTTTGTATTTTTAGTAGAGACGGGGTTTCACCATGTTGGCCAGGCTGGTCTTGAGCTCTTGACCTAAAGTGATCCACCCACCTCGGCCACCCAAAGTGCTAGGATTACAGGCTTGAGCCACCATGCCTGGCTGGGATTTTCTTTTCTATCACATTGTCAAGTTATAAATTTTTCCAAAGTTTTATGCTCTGTTTCCCTTCTAAAACTGAATGCCTTTAACAGGACCCATGTTACCTCTTGAAGTCTTTGCTGCTTAGAAAATTCTTCTGCCAGATACCCTAAGTCATTTCTCTCAAATTCAAAGTTCCACAAGTCTCTAGGGCAGAGGCAAAATGCTGCCAGTCTCTTTGCCAAAACATAACAAGAGTCACCTTTGTTCCAGTTCCCAACAAGTTCCTCATCTCCATCTGAGACCACCTCAGGCTGGATTTCATTACACATATGACTATCAGCATTTGGGCAAAGCCATTCAACAAATATCTAGGAATTTCCAAACTTTTCCACATTCATGTCTTCTTCTGAGCCTTCCAAACTGTTCCAACCTCTATCCGGTTCCAAAGTTGCCTCCAGATTTTTCGGTATCTTTTCAGCAGCACCCTGCTCTACTGGTACCGATTTACTGTATTAGTCCATTTTCATGCTGCTGATAAAGACATATCCAAGACTGGAAATTTTACAAAAGAAAGGTTTATTGGACTTACAGTTCCACATGGCTGGGGAGGCCTCACAATCATGGTAGAAAGTGAGGAGAAGCAAGTCACATCTTGAGTGAATGGCAGCAGGCAAATAGAGAGCTTGTGCAGAGAAACTCCTGTTACTAAAACCATCAGATCTCATGAGACCCATTCACTCTCATGAGAATAGCATGGGAAAGACCCACCCCCAGGATTCAATTATCTCCCACCAAGTCCCCACAGGTGAGAATTATGGGAGGTACAAGATAAGATTTGGGTGGGGACACAGAGCCAAACTATGGCATCTACTAAGAACAAACAAATGCAGACCTTGAAAGGCTATACTTGGTCACTGTTTAATCTTTTAGGCTGCAACAGTTGTTTCATACCATTACAAAACCAATAAGGAAAGCCAGGGCCAGGTGCAGTGGCTCACACCTGTAATCTCGGCACTTTGGGAGTCCGAGGTGGGCGGATTACTTGAGGTCAGGAGTTTGTGACCAGCCTGGCCAACATGGCGAAACCCAGTCCCTACAAAAAATACAAAAAATTAGCTGGACATGGTGGCAAGTGGCTGTAATTCCAGCTATTCAGAAGGCTGAGGCAGCGAAGTCGCTTGAACTGGGGAGGTGGAGGTTGCAGTGAGCTGAGATCTCCGCCACTGCGCTCTGGTCTGGGCGAAAGAGTGGGACACTGTCTTAAAAAAAAAAAAAAGAAAGCCAGTATGGGTTGCTAACATCAATAAAGTTTCCAAACATCAGTAAAGAAATAGGAATGCTAAATTGAAGGGATGATCTACATAAGTAATTTCATAATTTTTCCTAGAGTCAATGAGGGTTAGTGAAAAAGAATGGCCTCTCACATTTTGGGAGGTCAGTTTATTTTAATCTCAGGAAGAACTCTCTGCTCCCTGTTCTTTTTAAAAACATGCCCTTTTCCTCCATTTATTTTAGTTTTTCCTGAGCATTATCAGGTTGTAAGTGATTTATTGAATAAAATTTAAGGTTATCTAAAAAATGTACGTTACAGCCGGGTGCGGTGGCTCAAGCCTGTAATCCCAGCACTTTGGGAGGCTGAGGCGGGCAGATCACGAGGTCAAGAGATCAAGACCATTCTGGCTAACATGGTGAAACCCTGTCTCTACTAAAAAAAAAAAATACAAAAATTAGCTGGGCGTGGTGGCATGTGCCTGTAGTCCCAGCTACTCAGGAGGCTGAGGCAGGAGAATTGTTTGAACCCAGGAGGCAGAGGTTGCAGCGAGCCAAGATTGTGCCACTGCACTCCAGCCTGGCGCCTGGCAACAGAGTGAGACTCTGTCTCAAAAAAAAAAAAAAAAAAAAAGCGTATTACAAGACTTTTTGTTTATAAATGTTAATGTAGTTTTATACATCATAAATTAGAATCCTACACAATTACTAACTCATTTATAACTTTTTCAGATCACAGCCAAATATTTTTAAAACTCAAGAGTTATATTCACCAAAGAACATAAGGGATGCCCTTCTGTATTAAAATGATAATAACCAATGCAAAATTGGTGCTGTTTCGTCATAAAAAATTATCTGTATATCATTGTACATGTTACTGCCTCATTTAGAAATATTTTCTACACATAAGTGGTTTACGAGATATGGACCTAGCATTAAAACTAATTACTAATGTTGTTGTTGTTTTAAAACTATATCCTAATTGTTTAACAGATGAACTCAAACTCAAATTTCAGGGGCTTTCAGAAATCATTACTTTGTTTTTTTTTTAAGACAGAGTCTCACTCTGTTGCTCAGGCTGGTATGCAGTGGCACAATCTTGGCTCACTGCAACCTCTGCCTTCCAGGTTCAAGAGATTCCCCCACCTCAGCCTCACAAGTAGCTGAGATTACAGGCACATGCCACCACACCTGGCTAATTTCATATTTTTAGTAGGAATCAGGTTTTGCCATGTTGGCCAGGTTGGTCTCAAACTCCTGACCTCAGGTGATCAACCTGCCTCTGCCTCCCAAAGTGCTGGGATTACAGGCCTGAGCCACTGCACCCAGACCATTAATTTTCTTTAGAGTGAAAACTATGATAAAATTTTGTAGTGCCTAATTATGCCTAAAGTCTCAGTCCTACTTAAGCCATATGTTATTTGGTCTGACATCCTTTCATGATCGGTGGAAAACCTTGATCAGAAGTGGTGCATTTTTCTGTAGTCTGAGCAGCCAATACATTTTATTTGAAAAGTGCTCGCTAGAAATAGGAACGCTTTAACACTGTTGGTAGTAGTGTAAATTAGTTCAACCATTGTGGAAGACAGTGTGGCAATTCCTCAGGGATCTAAAACTAGACATGTCATTTGACTCAGCAATCCCATTACTGGGTGTATATATCCAAAGGATTATAAATCATTTTATCATAAAGACACATGCATACTTATGTTTATTGTGGCACTGTTCACAATAGCAAAGACGTGGAACCAAACTGAATGCCCACCATGATAGACTAGATAAAGAAAATGTGGCACACATATACCAAGGAATACTATGCAGCCATAAAAAACAATGAGTTCATGTGCTTTGCAGGGATAAAGCTGGAAACTTCCTTCTCAGCAAAGTGACCCAAGAACAGAAAACCAAACACCACATGTTCTCACTCATAAGTGGGTGTTGAACAATGAGAACACATGGACACAGGGAGGAGAACATCACACACTGGGGCCTGTCAGGGGTCGGGGAGATAGAGGAGGAATAGCAGGGGGGTCGGGGTTAGGGGAAGGATAGCATTAGGGGGAAATACCTAATGTAGATGACGGGGTGATGGGTGCAGCAAACCACCATGGCACGAGTATACCTATGTAACAAACCTGCACATTCTGCATATGTACCACAAAACTTAAAGTATAATTAAAAAAAGAAAAAATTAAAAAAAATGCCTTGAAATGAAAGCAGTACAAGTTAATATCATCATCCAGGCTTTAAAAAAAGAAAAGAAAAGTGCTCCCTCAAAAACCTTGGTAACACTGGTGAGTAGGCAAATGCAGTCTTTAAAATTGGCTAGTGAGGTCTCATCTTGCTTGTTCGGATATTCTCTTTGAACATTGATTGGAAGCTTCCTTAAACTTAGAACTTTGAAAACCACCATTTGAAGAAAAAGTAGTTAAATGCAGCAGAATTATCAGGGCATTATCTTAGGCATCTATAAAACTAATCTATTATATATTATATCATGGGGTGAATTTTCATTTACCTGGCAATGATTCCTCTCTAGAGATAGATAAAATCTGTTAGCCATTAGAGCCTACAGTAGAAACTTAGTTTATATGTATATTTTTATACATTTGTGTGTGTATATATACACATATATGTTGTCATATATAAACTATATACATGTATATATAACTATATACATATATGTATACAGAGATGGGTATGTTGTTATATACATATATGTGTGTATACATATGTTTAAACTTATATGCATATATATGTATATGTATATACACATGTATATGTGTAACAGAGGCATATGCATGTATGTATATACTATATACGTGTATGTTTGCCTTTGTTTATATGTTTGCATAAATATGTGTGTGTATATATTTGCCTTTTTTTCACACTCATCATCCACAAATTACCTACTGACTTTGTAATAGTACTGTCTACTTTTCTGTGAAATTTTTTAGGTGAGGTTTAGAAAGCATATGATGAAGGCATTCTGTCTTAACTGCTATTCTACTGCTCCCATCTTTCATCTTGCCCTGTGTTGCCGCATTTGCACATTTATGCACTGCATGAAACTGCTTGATGGTTTTTATTTTTCTGTCTAGGCAGGAGGATGATGACTTTTATTTACCTGTTGCACTTTGTTCTTGATGTATGATGTTAACCTTACAAGGCCTCTCTTTCTTTGTGCTCACTATCATTCTCTTCATGAGTTTCTCTTTGCATGTACTTCACAATGTTACATTTCTCCATCAGTTTCCCGATCCTAAGGAAAGGTATTAGGTTTCTGAGACTCTCTAAAGCTTTGCTGCATATAGTATGGTCCACAGATCAGCAGCATCAATATTGCCTGGGCGCTTGTTATAAAAGCCAAATCTCGGCCACACCACAGACTTGTTGAACCAGAATCTGTATTTTAATCAGATCTTTGAGTAAATAGCACATACATAAATGAGAAGCACTGCACTAAAGGGTCTACCCCAGCTCCATGTCTTCTGAAATCTCATCTACATGTTCTTACTGGCCAGGGAGTTGCATAAAATACCATCCTCATGGATTCTTCTAACATCAGAGTGAGGACTGCATTACCTGGTAACGGCTGTTTGTGTACATACATACTCCAGTGATTTTTCTGATCTCTCCTCTCAGCACTTTGGGTTTGGCTATTCATCCTGACAACTTGGTTGTGAGGGAAAACGAGAGGACTGTGTTTAGGCAACAACAGACTAGAGGCTTCCCTCTGTCATTTTCAATTTCCCCATTTCATAATTATCCTGTTCTACTTACCTACCTACTAGGCAAAGAATGTATTAGACATGCTTATTAATGCAACTCTTATTAAACTACTGCTGCCCCAGCAACAAAGCCTACTAAATTTAACCCTGTCTTTCTCCCACTACAAATGGGTATTTCTTGTGCAAAGCCTGCAATTTTGATTGGGAGAAACAAGTTTCATTTGTAGGATTGGGCATATTATTGCCAGAATAACCTCAGCAAAAGAGTAGCCTAGAGCTTGGCATGGTGGTTCACACATGTAATCCCAGCAACTCAGGAGGGTAAGGTGGGGGCATCACTTGAGCCCAGGAGTTTGAGGCACTGAGGAACTATGATTGCACCACTGCACTCTAGCCTAGGAGATGGAGAGAGACTCGACCCTTAAAAAAAACCACAATCTATTCTGCACCGTAGTAGGAAATAAAAGATGTTTCTACAACTTGTTCCTATTCCAAATCATGGTGATTTTTTTGTTAGTTTGGTTAGAAAATGGCTTGCTGAAGCCTTAGCAAAATACTGTACTATGAATGCTCTTGTATATTGTAATTTTCCATTATGTTTTGCAGTCCTCGACTGGCCAAGAGGCATAAAGTGATTTTTTAAGGGAAAAAGCTATACTATACATTTCAGTACAGAATCATCATGTCATAGAAATGGCCTATTGTTCTTCAACTATGCCTATTTGTCTTCTGAACATGGTAAAGATCTTTCACACACAGTAAATATAACTGTGTGTGAGAATAAGAGGCAGGTGATGTTTTTATGTTCTTTATGGAAGGATATTTCAACTGACAGTTAAACAATCCAAAAAACAAAATGAACAAATAATATATATTATAGTTTGTGATGTATCAGAACCACATATATATAGTTAGATAGTCTCTAAAGAATTGTGAGACAGGTTGCTGATACGGAGGTGAATTAACAGAATTCACCCATAAGCTCATAGCAGAAATTGATCACATGTAAGATAAATTCTCAGTATCCTGGTCAATTAGAATTCAGAAAGTCTAGAATTATTGAATCTGAATTAAATAAATCATAGGCCAATATAAAGATGAAATTGTGTAGGCATTATCTTTCATTTCCAAAGATACTTGTACTGTTTCCCTAGACTGACAGAAAAACCTCATGTAAACTCAATATTATGAGTAAATAGTGTTTATTGAATATCCATATCTACATAAAAAGAACATGTTGCTTTTGCAAAAAAAATTAATGTTATTTTATGTATTGGGTTATTATAAAATGTAATTAAACCAATATTAAATATAACATGAGTTACAATTTAAATTAAGCTATATTTTATATTAATGTTAGTTTAGGATTTCTGATTTTGAAATTGTGTTGTTTGCAAAGACACACTCTAAAGCTTAGTATTTTAAAATTAAATTTTTCTGTGAAAATGTACAGACACTAAATTCAAAGATACATAATGTTTAAAATTAAGAATTCATTTTAAATTATATATTATTTATATATAACTTTTTTATGGGCATACAATATTCTATGATAATGGTTCTACCCTGGGTCATTCTGAAAACTATGTGGACATTGTTGGTTGTTGCAGTTATTGAGAAAATCTAATGGGACTTATTAGACAGAAGGCAGGATTTTAGATATCTTGCATTGCATAGGCTCTTCTCACAATGAACTGTCCTGAATACTGCATGACCTTTAAATATTCTTCCAGGTAGACATTTTGGAAGGAGGAAATCTTGTTGATAATAATCTGAGTCTAGGATTTTCTCAACTTATATGTTAAAACAAAGTACATTGGCATTGTTTTAATATGTGCAAAATTTTCCAAGAATACAGGAAATGTATACAACAGTAATCAAAATAATAAGAAAAATTCAGTGCATATAATTTGGTAAGCTTTAGCTCACCATTTTGGGAAATCCTTTCAATCATCAGTAACAAATGAGTAAATAATTTTCATTTTATAGCTGTGTATGAATGAGTTTTTCTTAAAGGAGCAAATATCTAATGAGATCACTATATTATCTAGTAGTTGTTTCCAAGTGTTTAACATATTGAAATACATGCATATACCTATACATACAAGCACACACATGCACACACATATATACAAACACACACACCTTCTATACTTTTCTCTCATTTATTATTATATTATAATTGATGTATTAGGGTATTGAATTGACATTTAAAAATTATTTGTGTAGGTAACTTCTATTATCTGTGAATTTTAGTTTAGCATAATAATGGGGGCATTACAGCATATTTATTATAATATCGAGTTTGTTGGGTTTGATAGTGTTGAGAACCACTGTCTAGGAGCATCCTATATCAGGTAGATTTATGTCTCCCAGCAGGTCACTTGTAATATAGCCAATTGTTCAGCAAATGTTTACTTTGGTAGAGGGGCAAATGTACATAACACAGAAAAATGTGGGGTAGTGTGCCTTGGGTTTTTGTTCTTATGCACACTTACTTGCTGGGTGATTTGGGGTGAGTCAGTAAATGTCCCTGGGCTTGAATTTTTCTTCTGTTAAATGAGAGTATTGGACTTGATGAACTCTACAATTTTTTAGACATCATGTCATTACAGGTAGAAATTTATTTCCATAGGATAGAATCTATACACCGAAATCTTCATAATACATTTGCAGTGCTCATAGCTTTTCATACCTGTTTATGGTATTTTTTAAACACTAAATTAAAACCTAGTAAATAATATAAAATTAATTTTTCTGTAACTATATTTTCCACTAAATAGAAAACCACTTTAGTTTTATTTTGATGAATATATTAGCAACATGATGAATATTTGTAATGATTGCAAACTCTTCCCTGACAAGTCCAATGCCATGAGTTTTTGTTTTTAACACGCACACAAACATACACATATATATGATAGCAGGTGTGAATGTGTGTGCAGATTGATTTACCACTGATATTTTGAAAGGTACCTGCATTTGTATTTTTTAATGGTTGGTTTTCTTAAAGCCCAGACAAGATTTTCGGAGTGAATATGTATTAAATACATGGCAGCATGTGAGAAAATTACTTGTCCCCAGGTCATGTAAAGAGTTGGTTAAAAAAGGGCACATTCATCTTTATCTTTGGGGTAGACCAGCATTCTCTCCTTCAATTCCCATTTTCTTCTCTCTTCAGCCACATGCACCTTGCCACCTTTCTTCTTTAAATTATCAACAGGAGACCACAAGATGAGGCATACTTCACTGCAGGTGGTGATATGAAACTGACAAGTAGTTTATAAACTAGCCCTACCCTATTGCTAGGAGAAGCTTTATAACTGATTGTTTTAATACCAAAGTGACACCAAAGGGGGTCAAGTAAATAAATATGCAAGCCTCACCAGTTCAAAATAATAAAATTCCAATGTGTGCAAGCCTGCTTGTTGAACATATGTTTGAGGCACGGCTAAGCCATCTGGCTCAGTGTCAAGCATTTACACCAACTGTAGTCTTACAGTACCTGACAGCAGAAAAGCTTTATTCCCCTGGTGTTTGGGCACAAATGGAGAAATATTATTGAAATGATTATCTGCATCAAGACTCAGATTTGCTTTGACATTTAGCTGGCTCTGTTTAATCCAAAGGGTTGTCTGAATGAATAAAGAGAAGGGTTCCTCCAGAAGATGCTATGAGCAGCCAGGAAAAGCCAAATGATTAATGAGACTGAAAGGCAGGGTGGACCTGCCCACCTCCACCCAGACCTCAGTGCCAAGAACTGAATATGAAATTAGTCTAAAGCTTTCCGTGGCTTGTCAGGAAGATTCTTCTATCCTTATATGGGCTCTCATTTTGGACTCTGGAACAAAGAAACAGATACCTTACCCAATATGGAAGAAATAGAGAAGCTGGGAGAGTGCTTCATGTTATAATCAGAACATTTCACATTCAAACACTTTTTGCTTTTAACAGCTCTACCAGAGGCATTTAGATATTATGTTAGGAGTAGAGTCTCTTTAGGAATCAGAAAGCTGTGGCTTGTCGCTTGGTTTCTGTTTTGGCAGCTGGTTTCTATATGCTATGGTCCTTATATCAAGATAATTTCTTTTGGCTTAGAATGCTATGTTCCTCTGGTTATTCTGTGCTGCCATTCATTTTAAGATGTTATATTAAGCTGAGTTTCTTGAAAAATGAGGTACAGTGCTAGTTTTTAGCATTCACCTGTGCTAGCAAAATTCAGGCATTTAGCCAAAAAAGAGACATCTTTCATAGTCAAAGGAAATTAGTAATAAAATAAAATAATTTAAAAATAGCAACAGAATACTAACAACAATAATAGAATAGGTACGTTAATTTGTAAATCTTTATCAAAGAGTTTCAGGTTCTTGCTTGTTTTTTCAGGTATATCGTACCTTTTGGAGGGAGGGTTTCAGTAATGATTGTTGATTTAGATTTGAAATTACTTTGGTGATTTGATTTTAATAAGAATGTTAGACATGATTTCCTTCTCACTCTTACTTTTAATTAACTTTTTATGGAGATATGAATGAATTCTAATGAACACAATTGGCAAGCTAATTGGTTTGTTTCAGAGCACAGTGAGCGATCAGTATGCTGGCAACATTGATATACTATTCAAGGATGTCAAACAGTTTTTGGGTTAATTTTCTGGCAGAGGTTAGTTGGGGAAACTGCTTAAAATATGTACTGTTTTTGATTTTCAACTAAGTGCCTGCTTTTTTAAATATTCAGTGAATTAAAAGATATCTATTCCTTTGGATTTATAGTGTCTTTAAATTATCACATTGCCACTGGGGAGTTGCTTTGTGTATTCTGTGCATATTAGCAGAATACTTTTACATGTGTTATGCACATGAGAATATTAAAGATAATTTTGAGAAGATAAAGCACTCATATTGCAAGAAGAAAGCCAAGAATATGCTCCTCTGTTTAAAAAATTATTTTTAAAAGTTGCCACAAAATCGAGAGTGGTCAAAACAAATCCTGAAAGCATCCATTTACAGAAAAACATAGCACAACTCCAGGAGGTTACTGTTTTGCCAGGGTTCTCACTTTAAAGGTTTTGCTTAAATAAATCCCAGTGAAATGACATTCTTTTATAGTGTTAAGAACAATGAGCGGGTGAGAAAATATATTATGACATAGTTAAACACAAGGCTATAATTTCTAAACTGCATAAATTACATGTTTTTCCCATTATGATACAGACAGCCAAACTGAACATTTTTGAAAGAAAATGACCAACGTATGATTAATTGCAAGCTCACAGATTTTGCAGCTTCAAGAGTAAATCAACTGCTAAGAAGTGCTAACTTGCTAAAATATAAACTAATTTTAGTCTCTAGATATTAAAATATAATCCATCTTCTTCCTCCATTGGGAAAGCTAATTAGAATTGTGACTGGCAGAAGGAAGAGAACCCAGAGAACACAAGGATTAAGTTCACACGCTTAAAACCTGAGCCCGGAAAAAGTGGCCAGATTTTTTATCCTTTACGTTTTACATATTTGAGTTTCCTGAAACCAGCTTACGGTAATGGCTGCTGCCCAAATGTGCAAGTGACAGAAGAGAGAATTTGTGAAAAGAACACGTTTAGTTAACATAGAATGCTATAAATATAATGTGGAGATATAGAGAAATGGCCCATGGATTCCATTTGTACACTTCTCAAAAAATCTGATTGTTCACATGCAACACATCTAACAGCTAAGGTTTTGGAAAGGCCATCAGATAAGTGGCAATTGTGTTTTGAACCTTTATATTCTAGGAAATCTCCCAAACTGTGAGCAAGTCTTGACTTCAAGTTGGCTTTACCTGGGTTCTGAGAATTCTTTCATTGGAAGTTAAGGTAAAATTTTACAGGGTTGGAAACTTATAATGAATAAATAGACTGTCTTACTCACACATTCAGAACTTTCATTGATAAGTTCATATTTCTTATTTTATATGGCTAGGGTCTTATTTAACAGAATTGTCATTTTGACACATTTTAAAAGCGTAGTACACTATTTACCCATTTCACAGTATGACTGTGAGATTTTTCAATTGAATAAATAATGGACATAGCAGAAATGCAAAGGGAAGTTTCCTTACCAATATGATGATTTCGTGTGAATAAGTGAGTGAATTAGAATTGCACAGTTTCAAGGAGCAACAGTTTTATAATAGTAACACATTTTTTAAATTTGCCACTGAAAAAAGCTTCAGGCAAACATTTCATAATAGAAATAGAAGACTACCAAATGTGAAGTTGATATTCTATGAACATTTTAAAAAACTTTTCAATGGATATTTTTATGTACATTTGGGATAAATGTATAAGTCTGACATTAAGCTTAGTTGCAATATAGCTTTTAAAGAATAGCATGAGTTTCCTTAAAGCTTTTTCACTAAATTCAGTATGCATAACAAGACAATGAGTTTCTCATTGAGTTTTGTTCCAACTAAGTTTACACACATTCGTTTCCCTGCCCTTCGTGACTAATGATTTTAACTGGCCAGGATTCCAAACTCTAAGGTAATAGTCATAATGAAAATAGTAATTGTGAGAGGCATTCTGCTTAGAGATTAAGAACTAGACTACGAGGGTTTTATTTTGGCTCTACCACTTCCCAGTTGTGAAATAGTGGAGCAATTATTTAAAATATCTGCCTTAGTTTCCTCATCTACAAAATGAGAACAACAACAGTACACACCTAATTGTATTGTTACAAGGATTCAAGATATTGATACATGCTAAATATCTGGACTAGTGCCTGGCACATAGTATGTGATTAATAAATATTAAACCACATACATATCTTAAACATTATATGGTATAGCCAAAGTATAATATACATGAACCTATGCAAACAAAATTTTTCTTCTTTCAGTAAGGTCCTTTGTCTTTGATTCTTCAACATAAGGTAGGATGAAGCCAAGATGATCTGGTAAGATGAAATGAGAGCACAGGTATGGAACACTTGCACTCCTACAAAATCACACCCATGTCTAAGGATACATGTCATGTAGAAAACGGAATATATCACTCTGATTTTTTAGTTCACACCTGAGTCATTACTATAGGATTTTAGTCAGAAGTTTATGATTCAGCACAAATAATGGTATTATTTTTAAAGCACCTAACACTTATTCATCAATCATATAAAGATTAACAATTATAATATGGTCATTATTCTCTAAGAAGAATTGTCATTTTAAATGCCTACTATGTGCCAAACACATTTATTTCAGGTGTTGCTAATTATCACAATACAAAATGTTTAGTGTTATTATTATTCCCACTTTAAATATGTATAAACACATTCAAAGATATTATTTAGTGTACTCTGGATCATAAACTTGTTAAAACTGGAGCCAGTATTCAAATGCAAATTTAAGTTTAGGCCAGTGTTATTTGTACCACATTATATATTACAGGAGATAAGAAAGCAAGGTTTGAAATATGACCATGCTTCTAAAAAAATTAACTTTTCTGTTCTTTGACTTAGAAACCTGTAAAATGTTTGAAAGGTGGAAACTCTGTATTTATTTATGTATTTAATTTTTTAAGAAACAGGGTCTTGCTCTGTCACTCAGGCTAGAATTCAGTGGCATGATCATAGCTTACTGCACCCTGGTACTCCTGGGCATAAATGATCCTCCTGCCTCAGCCTCCTGAGTAGCTGGGACTATAGGTGCACTACCAGGCCTGGATTAATTTTTTTTTTTTTTTTTTTTTTGCAGAGATGGGGTCTTGCTATGTTGTTAAGGCTGATCTCTAACTCCTTCCATCTTGGCTTCCCAAAGTGCTGGGATTACAGATTTGAGCCCCACGCCTGGCCCTGTGGAAAATTTTATCTCTAGAGTCTTAGTCAAGAACCTAAAAATACTGGGTAAAAGGAGCTGTAGATGTCATCTCATTTATCTGAAGTACCGTTTTCTCATATTAGCTCTTTCCATTTCATTGCTTCATCAGGTCATCAATGCTCTTAACCCAATGGTCTCTGAATTGTATCAGACTATCTTAATTGTTCTTTGCAGCAGCACAAATCTGCTTGCAGACTAACTCTAACCCATCCGGGACCAATCCCTTGACATGCAGGACAAAATGAAAATATCTTATATATGTTACTGAAGTCTCAGGAAGAGTAGAAAAAAAGAATGGGTGAAAGCAATATTTGAAGAAATAATGTTAAGATTTTTCAAAATTTAAAAACTATATTAACACACAGATTTAAAAAAATTCTACAAACCCAAGCAGGTTGAGTATAAGGAAAAACACACCTAGACACATAGAGAAAGATAGCTGGATACTGAAGACAGAGAAAATATCGAAAGCAGTCAGAGAAGAAAATACATGTTACTTTCAATGAAATGGTAACGAAATGGACAGCTGACTCTTCAACAGAAATGGTGGAAATAAAGATAATAAAATTACATAAAATACTGAAAAAATTGCTGTCAACCTGGAAGTCTCCAGCAAAAATATAAAACTGCACAAAGCAATGGAGAGCAACCAAAAGGGTAAGTATATTGGTAAATATTAGTGGATTTTGATTGGCATTGAATATACAAAACAATAGTAGTAATGTTAGAGAACTTTAAATATATGTAGAGCTAAAATGCATGACAACAATAACATAAAAATTAGGAAAAGTAAAATGAATTAAAATATTTTAAAATTTGGTGGTACAATTATTACTTTTAACAATAAATCAATATACAATAAATCAAGGGTGTATCTTATAATCTAGGGTATCCATTAAAATAATGTTAAATTATTTTGGGTAAATAGAATAATGAAGAAAGAAATACAATAAAAGAAATATAAGTAGCATAAAAGACAATTAATGGAAACAAATAGATGAATAGTAAATACAAACCTAAATGTACCATTATTTTACTGTAAGTCTAAATGTACTAAATGTTGCAATTTAAAAGACTAAAGTTGTCAGATGGGATAATATGTAGCAAGAAAGGAAAAGGCAAAAACAGGGGAAGGAAAAAATACTAGCCAAAAGCAAAAATAGACACAAAGAAATAAGAAAGAGTAATCTGCCTCAATAAAGCAAAGAGCTGAGAGAAGCAGAATTACACTAGAGCAGAAGTAACAACAATGGGAAAAAGGAATCCCCCTGAGAGTGGGGAAGCTTAATGAGAAAGTGACATTTTTATGAAGGAAGGAGAAAGAAACAAGTTAAATTTAGGAAAAAAAAATGAATTAAAACAACATAGTAGTGTGTCGAATCTCATACTGGATTTATTAAAGCATGAATAATGCACTAACTTTTAAGTTCATTTTTGTTTCCAGCAGTGTTATTATTGAAGCTCATAATAATGACCAGTACTTATCAAGAAAAGGTTAAATTATGTTGAGTATACACTATCTTCAGAGATTAGGAAACATGTGATACATTTTGGGAAATTTTCCACCCAAATAAGGAAGAATTACTGTAAAAAGTGATGCCTGTACATTAACTGGAAATTCAGGGCACTCTCCCTCACGACTCTAATGATAACTCCTTCTCTTATGTTGGAATAATGAAGGACATGAACTTCATGGCATGGGGAACTAAGTTGGGAACATGAGAAACATTTAAAATTAGCTGATAAAAGAGTGTGGAAATGGACCTAAAACACATAATAGAATTGTTAGAGTCGTGTTTCTCAAAATTTGAAAGGGATATGAATTATCTGATGTTTCTGTTAAAATAAATATTCTTATTCAGTAGGTCTGTGGTGGGGCCTGAGATTCGCAACAAATTGTCAGGTGATGGACAACACTTGGGGTAGGCAGGTTGAGAGAACACAGAACAGCAGGTTCTTAAGATAACAATCAAGGGTTGATGAAAATAACTTATTTATTTTATGAACACTGCTCCCATGGTTCTAAACTCTGTCAAGTCAAAAGATACTCAATAGATCCCAAAAGGAAAAATACACCAAAAGAACAGGTTATTCAGGAGATTTAGGAAACGTATAAAAATGGAACAAATATACACTAAATTATTTCCATGAAGGTAATTTTTAAATGGGTTTGGAATTCTTATGCTACAAAGCAAAAGCCTTTTAATGCTGCAATTGTGTCTCAGAACTATCAAATTCAACTTGGAAAAACAAACACTTCCTTAGAAAAATTCTTACAGGGAAGCTGCAGTCATTTTTGATTATGATTTCTAAACTATAATTCCTACCAAATTTCATATAAAATTAAAACCCAGGGTCATATAAAGCTGCCAATCAAAACATTGGCAAATGAAAAATGCACACAGTAAACATTTGTGAAAATAACGTAGCAGTTTTCTTCTTTTATTAAATTTTGACTGAACAAATGGTAAGTGCTTTGGTGTCAGAGAAGCTGCAAGAAGAAAATGCAATGAGGTTGGAAGCAGTGTGTTATAAAGATTAAGATAACTATATTCAATTATCTTACTTGAGTATTCCCCTTACCCTATAATACCCCTGTCCTCGGACCAAAACTTAATCAGTAGTTTTAAAACCTGAAAATTTCTGGGAATTCTTCATGTTGCCTTATTTTTGTGATTTTTTAACTCTGCAAATACTATGAAGAAATCAAGAGCATTAAAGTATAAAACAGTTTTTCTAAAAAAAAATACTAAGAGAAATAAAGTATACTGAGGTGTCTTAAAAGAAATCTAATTCTTATTAAAAGTTCTATGTATATAGGGTTTCCTTTGTTAAAACCAACAATCATCTTTCCATTTAATCCCATAGCCAGAGTAATGAGAGGAAAGCAGCATGAAAACATTAAAGTAAGAAATATGAAAATTTAGAAGAAAGACATAAATTTGCATAATCAGAACGGGGAAAATCTAATTAGAAGAAGAAAAATAGTAACAGAATCTTCAAGCAGTTTTCTGGAGAACTTTATATAAAGGTAAAGATGAAATAAGAAACCATTTAGCACAACAGGGCAAAGAAATATTGATTAAATCCTGACAGTTCTTACAAAATAAATATTATAAAAAGAAGGAAAGGAGAAAAGTTGTTCAAGTTTAGAAATGAGAGGAAGACTTAGAAAATACACTTTTTAATTCATAACTTTGAATGTATACCTATGTAACAAACTTTAAAATGTATGTTTACACTGTAATTAGTTTCTTAAGACCTTAGTTCACTAAAACAACAATGAAAATATCACCATTACCCTCCTTCACAGTTACTTGTTAAACACAGCTACATAGCAGACACTTTCTAGACCCTGAGAACCCAAAAAGTGTAAAATATGGTCAAGTGTTCTAAGTAATTACAAACCAGTGGAGTGGAGAACTTATCATCTTATTTATTCATTAATTTATTTCTTTATTCAATTTGTATCAGTGCAGTGAGTACCAATTTGGCACAAAAGGCCACTAGAGAGGAAAAGATGAATACGGTAGAGTTACTGGCTTCAAGGAGCTTATACTTCAATAGGGAAAATAAATCATGTGCATTAATTAGGTACAATATAGAAGACATCAAATGATGAGTTACTCCTCTGTTAGCTGCAGAATCAAGCACCGGTACTGAGACAGGCCCCTGAACATTTCTGGAAAGAATATTGAGTTTTCAAAGAAAGGGAGAGAGGATGTACCACATAATGTCAGTGTTAGAACTATGACTTACAGATGATGAGAACAAGGAATGTTTTCTTAAAGAAGTGGCTTACAGCTGCCCCAGTGGCCTAATGGATAAGACACTGGCCTCCTAAGCCAGGGATTATGGGTTCGAGTCCCACTTGGGGTAAGGTAACGTTCACTGTTGTTTGTCCAGTGACCTTTGGCCAGGCGTGGTGGTTCATGCCTGTAATCTCAGCAGTTTGGGAGGTCGAGGCAGGTGGATCACCTGAGGTCAGGAGTTCAAGACCAGCCTGGCCAACATGGTGAAACCCCGTTTAAAAAAAAAAAAGTGGCTTAAAAGCCAAGTATGAAAAAATTAATAAGGTTTGAACAGAATGAAGGGAAGGGTCATGTGGCAAAGTGAAGAGCAGGGACACTGAGATAGGAAAAACAGGAAAAGCATAGGGGAAATGGAAATAAAGGTGCCATGGTTTGGCTTGGGTATAAGAATGCATATAAGGAGATATTTAATACAGGTGGCTGTGAGTTCATATATTAAAAATACACACTCTATCTCCTGCTAGCTTATGGATTTATAATGTATGAACTCACAAGCCACATGACCATCAATAATAGACTGGATAACAAAAATGTGGCACATACGCACCATGGAATACTATGTAGTCATAAAAAAGGATGAGTTCATGCCCTTTGTAGGGACATGGATGAAGCTGGAAACCATCATTCTCAGCAAACTAACACAGGAACAGAAAACTAAACACACTCATAAGTGGGAGTTGAACTGAGAACACATGGACACAGGGAGGGGAACATCACACACCAGGGCCTGTTGGGGGCTGGGGAGCTAGGGGAGGGATAGCATTAGGAGAAATACCTAATGTAGATGATGAGTTGATGGGTGCAGCAAACCACCATGGCACGTTAACCTATGTAACAAACCTGCATGTTCTGCACATGTATCCCAGAACTTAGAGTATAATTTAAAAAAATACTCAAAACATACCACACACATGCACACCCTGGCAAACATCAAACGATGATAGATAAAATATTTCAAAAGAGAAAACAGTCAGATGTAAGAACAAAGGAACATTTCTGTGAACCAGAAACTGTCAGAAATATAATCAGTAAGTGCTGAAGTAGCTTGTCTCCCCAAGTAAGAAGAAGAGTCTAGGAATTCAACTGGTGCAATCTAATGGAAATTACTTTCACCACTGGAGGAAGGAGATTATAGCAGGTATTGTTGCTTGCTGGCTGAGAAGTGTCAACAGCTGCCCAGGCTGACCTGTGACTGTGCTGCCATCTAGAACATTCCCTAGAACTAGAGTCCAGAGAGACCACTAGTCCAAATTGAAGATTCTGAGATCCTAAATACTATGTAAGAAAGAGTGGAAATTGACTGAGAAAAATAAAATTTCACTCGAGAGAGCTTCCAAAGTAAAATTTCAAGAGACAAAATAAAATAGAACACTAGGAAAGATAACACTCAAACAAAGTGAAAACAGA
This sequence comes from Ateles fusciceps, assembly GCA_036589455.1. Lineage (NCBI taxonomy): Eukaryota > Metazoa > Chordata > Mammalia > Primates > Atelidae > Ateles > Ateles fusciceps. The sequence goes on along the minus strand of JAZHEH010001266.1, from coordinate 5,942,542 downwards.
AAATAGAGCACATGGAAAATATTGAAAAATAAATATGTTTAAGAAAGTTAAATAAATATGGATAGGAATATCATTAAAATAGAAAATTAAGAAAAAGAAGTTAGCAGTTCGGAATAATGAAAGAATACATATGAAAAACAACAAAGTAGAACTCATGTAAATAATCACTGAAGAAAAAGATTACTGCCAAAAAGAGGATTACTAAGTTGAAGATGGATGGGAAAATTATTCAGAACACAACTTCAAGAGATAAGGTTAAAAATATGACAAAAAAGGCAACATTGTAGCAGAATGACGAGAGAGAATGATAGAGAAACAACAAGCACAGAAATAATGACAAATAATTTTCCATAATTAAAGAAAACCTTAACCTCTCAATTTAAAAGAAAACACAGATTTTTAAAATGCCCAGACACAATGTATGAAACTGTAAAACATTATAAATAGAAACACTCAAACGTATCAAGAAAAGGAAGAATACTTACAGTAGACACATAGATCAGCAGCACAACTCTTACTAGCAAAAAAAATATGCCAGAAGATAGAATAATAGCTCCAAACCATCCAGCTAAACTTTTAAATGCGAGCACAAAATGCACACTCGCAGATTTATAACAAAGCATTTGTCACTCATTGGCCTTCACTGAGAGAACTGCTAAGGGACTACTGATACTTCAGCAAGAAAAATTGCCATCCCGTTCATTCCATAGCTAATGCTTTACGAGCACAACCTATGTGGTAGACATTGTTCATATGCTAAGAATAGAATGGCCAAAAACAAAAGCAAAACAAAATGCAAAGTCCCTGCTATCAAGGCACTTTTATTGAAGCTGGCGAATGGTACAAACAAAAAGTAAATTACTTGCCCTCAAATAATGATGAGTACTATGAAGAAGAACAATTAAGCAGAGTAACATAACAAATAGTGAGAGTCTCATTGGTCGGCAAGTAGCAGTCAGTAGTCCTTGACAGTTTTTAAACCCTTTTGGTCTCTAACGTTGCCAGCCCCTCACCCCCACCCTCAGGATAGAGACTGTGCCTTGATTAGGTCCCAGATCTCCCAGGGAGCACCTATGCATTTCACTGTTTGCCAGGGCTCCTGAATCCACACTTCCTTTAAGGTCATCCTCCTTTGCCATTTCAAAAGAAGGCTTTGAAGGATATGCCTTTCTTAGCCACTGAGCAACTTACTCATTCACTTTCAGAATGTAGACAATTGGGTGCCCAGAGGTGTTTTTGACCTCTCAAATGGATTCAAACTCTTTGTCCAGTCCATGCTGGCAATGTGGTTGCCAAGAGTTCTCTCAAAAACTTCACTGATTTTCCTTATATTTGATTCAAGTCAAATTCAAATACTAAAAACCACACTCACAATTCTTTTGGAGTCACACCTCTTTCTCTAGTCTTAAAAATGGTATTTAAATGCGTCAGATTTATGTGGGACCATTCCTTAAGCTTTCTGGGACCCCTTGTATCCAGCTGAAAGTAACCACCAGACTTAGAAAACATGAAGTTTGTTAATGTCTTAGTTCATAGGTCTTTCCAAAAGGTGTTGATAGCCACATCCTTGATTTGGTCTTTGCACTGAGACCATGTTTTACTACCAGTACCTGAATTTTGAGGCTTTCATAAAGGTTACACATTTTACGTAGTGAGAAACGATTTCATTTATCAACACTAAAATCTATGGACTCTCTATATTCTCTTTAAATTCTTCTTGCAAACCAGCCAACTATTTTCTGAACTTATCTCTGCTTTGTATTACCTTTTCAAATACAGCTAGTAGCTACCAGAGACAAAGTCTCATGGCAAAATATAGAAATTCCAGAGGGCAAACCCAATCATGTAACTCTCTGATCATGCAGTAATTCAGGTCTCTGATCACTTCACATCTTGTAACATCCCATTTGGACATCGTCCCATATGACCAAACTCAATGTCAATTGGACAGAGAAGTATACTTCTTTGGAGGTTGGGTGAGGAAGGGAGGAGAGAACATTTGTTGACCAATTATAATACAATCAACCATACATAGGAATAATAAGTAAGGTTCTAAATCTTCACAGATAGAAGACTATGTCAAAACAGATAGTACTGAGGCTGTAAAGAGTATACATAAACAGAGAGGAGGTTGTTGCAAAGGACTGTTTGACAATAGTTTGAAAATGGCAGGGGTAGAAAAACACATGCATACTCCTCTTTATGGTCTCAAAAAAGAGGAGGCAGAAAACAGTAGCTCCTTTTAGGGAGGATTTTAAAATAATTTGTATATACAAGGAACAGCCATTACATATATTCATATACATATGTCCATGAATGTTGGACCTAGAAGATTTTAAAGCTGAAAAATCAGCTATTCAGATAGTTACCATCTATCTCCACCTTCAAGTAAGAAGTCTCTTTTTATTCTGGGTGTCATATTAGTGGTCCTTTAAATATGCAGATATAAGACAAATGGATATTCCCAGAGATAGGAAGAAGGTTAGGCCCTGAAATGTGGAAGCTATAGGAACCTGACTCAGTTGTTTTGATGTCAAATTTGAACAGGTGGATTATGAGTGGACACTTCTTTTCCTTTCTTCCCACCTCTCTCCCTCCTCCCTTTCTCCCTCTCTTTCTCTGCTTCTGTTTTCCTTCCTCTATTCCTTTTTTCTTTCTCTGTTTGTTAAAAAATATTTTATTATGAACCATATCTATCACATGTAAAAATAGGAGAATAGCATAATGAGGTCCCATTGCACCTGTCACTCAACTTCAGCATTTTCATTTCATGGCCACTGTTATTTCATCTATACCCCAGCCATCTTCCTTACCCCAAGATTCATAGAGAAGTAACCCTAGATGTACTATTATTTCATTCTAAATAATTCAGTAGAACTGCCATTTCTGATAGTTGTATCTTATTTACTTTATCTACAAGCTTTCAGTACAATTTTGTCAAAAGTGAGACTTCAGTGTGTATTATGCCATGAAAAATTATGATGGTGGCATGTGTCTGTAGTTCCAGCTGGTTGAGAGGCTAAGTGGAGAGGATCACTTGGGTCCAGGAGCTATGATCACACCACTCTACTCAAACCTGGATGACAGAGAAAGATCTTGTCTCAAAACAAACAAGCAATCAAAACACAAACCAAAAGCAAACAAACAAAAAAAAAAAAAAGAAAGAAAGAAAGAAAAGAAAAGAGAAAGAAACACTTGTCCATCTTCAGAAAGAGTAGCTAGGGGAAATTGAATCTTTTACAGGATTGGAGTGGTGTTGTTAAGACAATTACCCGGAAAAGAGTTTTGTGCATGACAGAGAGGGATCTTAAGAGGGAAGGGCGTCTCAGTAAGGCAGCTGTATGGGACATGAGAAGACACACAGAGTTGAGGTCCATGAGAAACAGGCCTCCTGAACAGTACTTTTCAAACTCTAATCTGCTGTCCATTAGTGGTAAATAAAAGTTTCCTGGGTAACACCACCAAAAAATAAAATAGAATATGTTAGAATGGACTAAACTAGAATAGAAAACGCCCATACACATAATGTGTTTTAACCTACATATATGTTTTAAGCTACATAACATGTTTTAACTACACTATTGTTTTTATAAACTCTCACATGGGTATACTGGGTCATGATTTACAATACGTTGATGACTGACAACTATGGCTACAGATGTTTGAAAAACATTGCTTTAGAAACTCTGAGAAATTGCTGGGGTGCACTTTGAGAGGACCTGGAGTTTATGACAATATAGCCCGTAGAGACATGTTGAGTTGGCTTCCTGAGTATAAGGACTTACTTTGCTCACTAATATTTTCCTGGCTCCTTGCAAAGCATCTGACACACAGTGGGTTCTCGATAAATATTTGCTTAATAAATGAATAAAACAAATAAATGTATTTATGATTAGCTAGTGACTTGCCTTCTTGTGGTCATTTAAGTGACATAATTCTGTGATTCCACTAGTTCTCTAGGGCCTCATTGTCAACTGCATCTAGCTGCTGACAATGAGGCCCTCATTGAAAAGAGCCCAAGTAGACATCCCTGCTCTTTAAAGCCTAGGCAAGATCCAGACTCATGTCTATTCCAAAGTGTAAAGGAGGCTGGAAAACAGAGTTCAGCTGTGTGCCCAGGAAAAGAAAGAAGTAGATTCTCTAGGCAAATGGCACAGTTAAATAAAGTCTATATAATGGCACAGTTAAATAAAGTATACATAATACAGACCAAATAAATAGTGTGGTGAATGTTTTCTGTTCCAGTGAAATTGAGAGTGCGGTTTGAGAGGTTAATTGAAAAGATGAGTTAAAGAGAGAAAATTTCAAAAAGCTAACATATAAATATTAAACATTGATTTTTAACTTAACAATGTAATTTTTTTTCGCCAATTTTCAGTGCAATTTGAACGTTTAATATAGGTCTTCCATTGGATATATCTTCCATCTAAAAATAATATCCATAGGGCAAACAATTTTCAGGTTTTTTCTTGAAGTTGGAGTGAAAACTTGTGAATCAACTTGCATGCAGAATTATTCTAGATTTTTATGATTTTTCAAACTATTTTTTTCACTCATATATAGACTGACATCATATTTTTTTAAAAGAACTCTGATTAAATCTTTTGATTATTTTCAGTGTTTTAACAGAAACAGTTCTCTGTTTTTCTATGTTTATTTCATTAGCTTAACATATGAAATTATATCATTACAATCTGCACTGGAAATAAGCACATTTGGGAGCAAACATCACTTATTCTTTGTAGGCATTCAAATAAACTTTGGGGTTCATTCCTGCTGGTAACCTATTAACACGAATATCCAGCATGTTGTAGGGAAAAGTCAGTAGTTTTCACTGAAAGAATGGTGAGCAATAGAGAGTTGATTAAAGGGAGGCTGATCGAGATGGCTTCATCTGTTCACGATTAAATATTGCTTATATAATCAATCTTTGTTGCTACACCCTTAAAATGCTCTTATAATATCTATTGTATATGCATAAATATTTAATGTCATATATTTAATATTTTCATGTTTTCTCTTTTGCTATTCAAACAAAGCTGCATTATATTAGAATCAATCTTCCTGGCTCACGACTGTAATTCCAGCTACTGGAAAGGCTAAAGCAGGAGGACTGCTTGAGGCCAAGAGTTCAAGGCTGCCTGAGCTACAGTAGTGCCACACCAGCCTGAAAAACAGAGCAGATCCTGTCTAAATAAAAAATGGATCTCTTTGATGAGTAAATTTGTTTAGTGTGTAGCTATTTTTGGTTATTAGTGAGGTTGCATGTAAAGTCTTTTCTTAGTCTTGATAATAATAATAACATAACAAGGTATTTCTTTTACACTTGGTCCCCAGCTAAGTATTATATATGCATCAACTCTTAGAATACTCTAAGCATCCTAGGGGAAGATATATTAGTAGTCCTATTTCATAAAGGAGAAAACAGGTTTGAGATGCTATTTTGTTATGATCACAGAGCTAGAGTCTAGGTTTAAACTAAGATACTTTGATTCCAAAGTCAATGCTCTTAACCGCTAAGTCGTATGTTTTAGTCATAATTGCTAACTTTGCTTAGGCGCCTCATGAATTGACTCAATTATTTAAGTAAGTTCCTGCTACCTAAATGTAAAATGCGGTACTATAGGCTGAAGAAACTATTTGTGAAGTCAATTATTTAATCTTCGATAGGTTTTTGATTATCATTTGATACACCCTCATTTAAAACATATAAATAATATATAACATTTCTATGTCAAGAAATTGTTCTGATAACCCTTTAATATGTAACCTTTACACCATAATCTGTAATCTAAGAGGTCAGGAACTGGATCTACTTTTGTTGACAGCTGAATTTCTTATTTATAGCATAACACCTGTTTCAATAAAGATTTATTTAAGAACGCAGTGAGAGGCAATCTCAGCACCTTGGGAGGCCCAGGCGGGCAGATCACCTGAACTCAATAGTTTGAGGCCAGTTTGACCAACTTGGTGAAACCCCGTTTGTATTAAAAATAAAAAAATTAGCCAGGCTTGGTGGCGGGTGCCTGTAATCCCAGCTTCACAGGAGGCTGAGGCAGGAGAATTGCTTGAACCTGCGAGGTGAAGGTTGCAGTGCAGTGAGCTAAGATCACGCCATTGCACTCCAGCCCAGGTGACAAGAGTAAAACTCAGTCTCAAAAAAAAAAAAACAGGAAACAGTGAGAGAATGAATGAATTAATATTTATTTTTTTCAGTATAATATAAATATTTTCTAAGAATGGAATAGCATGTCTAAGGTAAGAAATTGTGAAACAGCCGTAAATCTTTTTAGTATCAACTGATATCCTTTTTAATCTTTTGAAATTTCTTAAGACTGATTCAGCAGCTAAAATATAAAACCTCAAATATTATAAAACTTATGAGAAGTAATATACCTGAAGGCTTATTTACACTAAAATAAGGTTAGGCCTTAATAAGCATAAATAGATAATTATGTTATTAATCATCTAAAAATTTATTCCATAAATCTGTCCAGTGACTATTTAATGCCAGTTTTTACCAAGAGCCATTACAATTTAGAAAATTCAGGATTAGTAATTGTGTATGCTATATTTAAATCACACCTACTTTCAAAATGAACAGTCATGACTTCTATCTGAAAATCCATTGATTTAAACCAATATACATTTGGTATTCTATGAGTAAGGGTTTCAGGAGATAGCAAATGTCACACTAATTGAAGACAGTCTAATAAAGGGACTCTTTAGAACAGCATGTTTAGGGTTTAAGGGAACCACAAGAGATATAGTGCCCCAGCATGGTAACATGTGTACCTTACTAGTAATGGCCAGTAACTAGTAACGACACTTTAAATGTTACCCAAGGCCTGACAGTGCGAGAGGTAAAGGCAGTTCTGGAGGGGGCTCTGGGCTGAGGGCTGCCTTGAAGGAGATCTTTGGCCTTCAGATGAGGGATGCAGCTTTCCTTGACAACCCTACACTGTCTCATTCTCATCCACCTTTTTGATCATCCACTTACGCTTCCTGTATGCCTAAGCCAAAGGGCAAGGGTTCTCCTTGCTACTGTCAATACATGACAGTTTTGCCTTTGAAGAGCAGGGTGGGTCATGGTTGAGGGTAGACTGGTTGGCACAAGCAGAAGAGATGTAGCATGGGGACTAAACAAAATTTTAAAATTATTTTAAAAAAGATATTCAACCTTATTACTGTAATTTTAATTTACTCATTTATTTATTTATTTTTTCTCTGTAGAGATGAGATCTAACTAAATTAACCAGGCTGGTTTCAAACTCTTGGCCTCACAAAGTGCTGGGATTATAGGCTTGAACAACTATGCCCTGGTCAAATTTTCTTCAATTTAAGAAGTCCCTTATAAACTGTATTTAAAGTATAATTTCTTAGCAAGCATGTAGATTTTATATTGTGCAAACCAAATGGGAAAATAAACACAGCAAGCCTATTTATAAAGGTATTTTTAATATCATTTACATGTACATTATTATTTTAAAGTGTTTGCAAGGGTGTAGAGAAAATGAAAGTCTTGTAAACTGTTGGTCAGAATGTAGATTGGTACAGCCATTATGGAAATCTGTATTGAGATTGCCAAAGAAATTAACGATAGAACTACCATATCACCCCACAATCCCTCTTCTAGGCATATGTGCAAAGGAAATTAAATGACTATCTCATACTGATGATGGCATTCTCAGGTTCATTGCAGCATCATTAATAATAGCCAAAATATGGAAACAATCTGAGTATCTGTTGACAGATGAATGGATAAAGAAACAATGGAATATTACTCAGCCTCAAAAAAGAATGAGATCATGCTATTTGTCACAACGTGGATGAGCCTGCAGGACATTATGCTAAGTAAAATAAAACAGACACAGAAAGAAAAATGTAACATGATCTCATTTATATGTGGATTGTTAAAAATAAATTTAAACATATAAAAGTAGAGAATTGACCAGGTGCAGTGGCTCACACCTATAAATCACTTTAGGAGGCCGAGGTGGAGGGATCACTCGAGCTCAGGCGTTTGAGGTTACGGTACGCTGTGATTGTGCCACTGCACTTCAGCCTGGGCAACAGAGAAATGCCCTGTCTTATTTAAAAAACATGGTAATAGAGAATAAATGGTGATTCTCAAGTCTGAGGGGTAGGTGATGTGTGTAGGTGGGAAGGAAATGGCAAGACTAGGTCAGAAGATACAAAGTAGCAGATACATAGGGAGAACAATTCCAGAGATCTAATGTGCATGAAGACTATATGCAATAAAACCTCACTGTGGTTGAGATTCCTGCTAAATGAGTAGATTTAGTTAATCTTGCTACAAAAATGAAAAAAAAGGGTAATTGGGAATAATGGAGATGTTAATTTGCTTCCCTATATAGTAACCTTTTACTATCTATATGTATCTCATAATATGTTGTATATCTTAATATACATAATTCAATTTATTTTAAACTATTTTAAGTGATACTTTTGAAAAAGGGAGTGGAGAATCATTAATTGTTTTTAAAGACAAATTTATCAATTTATTTATTTTTAATTAACAAGTAAAAATTGGATGTATTTATAGTGTACAATATGATATTTCAAAATATGTAGACATTGTGGAATGGCTAAATCAAGCTAATTAATGTAGGTATTGCCTCACATACTTATCATTTATTTGTGAAGAGAACAATTAAAATAACTAATATTGATGAAAGAAATAGTACTTTGCTTGCCTAATCCACAAGGTCACAGTGGGATTAAATAAAATGTCTGTGAAAATGATGAAAATGCTGTGCAAATGTAAGTTGTCTTTTGTTTTTAAGTGAAGAAGAAAGCAATGCTGTAATTATGCTCTTCATTTTTCTTCTTGCATTAACATTTCCGAGAATGCACAATATGTTTTTCTAATAATCCAGTTAAAATGCAATCAAATAATTATGATATGATGTGGTAAGTGTGGGAGATTAAGTCTACATCTGGATGAGGCCAACCTCTGAAGTAAGGCTTCAGAGAGGAGGTGACATATGAGTTGAACTTTGAAGGCTGAATAGGAATTTAGGGGGATGGCCAACAAGAGAATTTCAGCAGGGGAAGGAACACAAATAAAGGCATGAATGTATGTCACTCCTCAGCTTATTTGGGAAAGAAGGAGACCAGGATTGCTGGCATACAAGGTATATAGGATGCATGAAGTGGCAGGAGAGGCTGAAGAAGAAGATGTATTAGGGTTCTCCAGAGAAACAGATCCAATAAGAATATATGAAGAGATTTATTATGGGAATTGCTTCAGGTGGATATGGAGGATGGGAAGTTCCACAGCTGCAAGGTGGAGGCCCAGGAAAGCTGATGATGTGATTGAGTCCAAGCAGAAGGTCTAAGAATAGCAGTGGGATGAGGGACTGATGCTATCTTGGGTCAGAAAGCCTGTGAATTAGGAGTGCCAATGTCTGGGGGCAGGAGAAGACAGATTCCCAGCTAATGGAGACAAAACAAATCACCCTTCCTCTGTCTTCTTGGTCTATTCAGCCTTCAACAGATTGGACAGTGGCCATCTACATTGGTGAGGGCAGCTATTTCTTACTCAGTCTACCAATTCAAATGCTACTCTCTTCTGGAAACATCTCCACAGACACATCCAGAAATGTTTACCAGTTATTTGAACATCCCTTAGCTCCTCAAGTTGACACATAAAATTAGCCATCAGAGAAGAATTGCATCCAATTATCCAGGATCTTTTTTCCCTAGATAATTTATATGACATTACTGTATATGTAATAATATACTATATTACTGTGTATATAATATATAATATACATTTGTATATAATATATAATATACATTTCTGTGTATACTACTACATGTTATATATATTTTACTGTACAGCAGTGGTTTTAAACCTAGGCTTCATTTTAGAATTCTCTGGGAGCTCTTAAAAAATACTAATGCCTGTGACCAGTTAAATTGGAATCTTTGGAAATGAGGACCAGACATAGTTGTTTTTTTTTTTAATGATTAGGTGATTTTAATATGCAACTGGCGATCAGAACCTGTACAGCTGAATGACTAAGAAAACACATCAATATCTTCAGTCAAGCATTGTTTTTCTCGAGCAAATAGGCCTGAGCACCAGCTGCCTCCTGCGTCATCTTCAAGCATACATCATCCCGGACCTGGAACAGATGCCTACCTCACATTCAGAATTGCATCATCATTTCTCACCATGTCCCAAATACATACTTTGTATAAGATTTTTATTCTGGTTAATGTCACCAAAATGCATCCAGTTCAGAGATCCCTTAGTCATTCTTGAGTCCTTTCTACCACAATCACCAAATTCTTTTTGTCTGTCTCTTAAATACTCATCCAGGTTGCCTAAGTTTCCCCTTATTGCTCCGCCACTCACCTAAGCCAGACCTCTGTTTCTTTTCACCTGGACAGTAACTGGCATCCTAGCGGCAATTTTGTCCCAATTCAATCAGTTTTCTATATAATTGCCTTAGTGACATTTCTGAAATATAGATCCGTGAGTCATTCTAATATTGAATACAGTTTGATATTTTCTCATTAAAGAAATTCAAAACATTTTAACATAAATTGAAATGCCTTTAAAACTACTTCACTTCCTGCTCTCTGCCTCTTTCCCTTTGTTGCACTTCTCAGTGGGATGTCCACGTATGCCGTTCCTCTCTCATGGAAACCTACACTTGCTATTCTGTACCTGAATTACTCAGTTCATCCTTCGGCTCTCCTTCAGGTATTCATGCTTGACTCTCTGAGACCACAGAAGCCTAGAGTACTCTTATCAAGACACGTATTGGGCTATATTTTAACTATTGATTGAGTTTAATATTTTACTCACAGGATATAAAGTTGTGTAGTTCAAGGAAAATATTTTTCTTGTTAATCGTTTGTGTCCTTAAAGGATAATGCAGTTATTGACACAGAGCAGGCATTGAGCAGTTGCTGAATGAATGTGCTAATCTTGGGGGTATAATGATACAATGATATGCAATACTCAGGTCCTGTCTGTTAGAAGTGTGCAGTCTAGTGGGAAGCAGACAAGTGAATGGAAAAACATAATGTAATGGGGTAAGTACTATTTTAGGTAAAAGCTATGGGTTTCTATGGAAGCCACAGGAGTGGCATCTAATTCAGCCGTGACAGGGGTTAAGAGAGGTTAGTGAAACATGATTTAGGTGAGAATTTAATATCTAAGCTTATCCCCAAAGGAAAAGGAGTTTGTGAAGAGCAAAACTTATAGTACACAAAGGGCAAGGTGCTAAGCAAAGTCCAAGAGAAAGAGAAAAGCAGCACAAGGAGGAAGAACTCCAAGTATTGAAGCATGGCTGAGAATTTGGAGGGAAACAGTGGGGAGAGAGAAAGGGAAAGAGCTAGCAGATCCCATATAATGAAATGGATTTACATTTGGGACTTGATCCTGACAGCTAAAAGCTAGTAGATATCATAAGCAGGCACTTGACATGATCTGACTTGAGTTTTTGGAGTGATCACTGACTGCCTCCCAGATATTTTTCAAGAAGGGAACAGCTGGAGGATCAGTTAACAAACCTGGGTGGTTCAGGAGAAAGGTAGTTCCAGTGGAAAGAAGATGCATTCAGCTTCGGGCCATTTGCAGGCAGAAAGGTTAGTTTGCACATGGGATATAATTATGGGTTAAATTGTGTCCCCTCAAGAAACACTTGTTGAAATCTTACAGCCTACTACCTCAGAATGTTACCTTATTTAGAAACGTGGGCATCGCAGATGTAATTAAAATGGAGTTGCACTCATCCTGGGGTAGTGTATCCCTAATCCAATACAATTGATGTCCTTATGAGAAGATGGCCATGTGAAGACAGGCACAGGTAGGCCACCATGTGAGGACAGAGGATTGTAGTGATGCATCTACGAGCCAAGAAGCACCATCAAGTATTGCTGCAAACCATCAAAAGTTAGGAAGAAGCAAAGAAGGATTCTCCTCTAGAGGCTTAGGAAGGAGCCTGGCCCTGTCAATACCTTTATTTCAGACTTCTAGCCTCCGGAACTGTGAGATAATACATTTCTCTTGTTTTAAGGAATCCAGTTTGTGATATTTTGTTATAGCAGCACTAGGAAATGAATATAGAGTTTATGATAATACTATTTAATATTTTTGAACATTTGCTGTGTGCACATTTCTGTTCTAAGTGATTTATGTGTGTCAGCCAGTTTATCCTCCTGGCAACTTTATGATGTAGGTACTAATGTTACAAAATATTAATGACATATAAATTACTATTAAAACAGGAAGCAAAACGAGTTGAGGAAGAGAAGGAAATTGTGGAAAAGGAAAGGAATTGGGTTGGTTTTGTGTGTTTTTGGTAACACTTCCTTTTGAGACAGTTGAGCATGCCTCAGGAGCTGCTTTGGATGACAGAGGTCAGCAGGTTTCCTTTAATGTAAAAATCAAAACAAACAAGGAACTCTACAATGAGTGATACCTAAATCTACCAACTGTATAATGTAACCATTTGTGTCCATGTTTCTGGTTGTCTCACCAGGTGCTGATGACAGAGACCAACGTGGAAGGAAAGGAGTGAATTCTCCCCTCCAGGTGCCAGAGATGACATCGTTTTAGATGGATCTTTTGGTTTGCTTTTATGGTAAGAAATGAAAGGGGCAGCTGATGCATTTAGATGAAACACAAACGAGCATGTTTGATTGTTTGATTTGTTTGAAAAGTTGTCAGCTTTATATCCATGTGGCTGATTTTCTTGAAGGACAGAGACTATTCCTGCCCCTCTGCTTAGCACTACCCACAACCAAATGAACACTTTAGGTATCCCCCATGCTCTGTGGGTGGTTGCCTTGGGATATGATTTCCTTCCTGCCTAACTGTTAGAGAAACACATTTTCTAAGAAATAAATCCCTACCATAAGTGTATCTATGAGTTGAGTCTGTAAAGTTATGAGATGAATTTTTTCTTGTGGCTTGTGGAATCAGTTTTAGAAGCTGAGGAAACAACGGAGGTGATTTAGGCTGCCCAGATGGATAAGTTATAAGAGATAATTTATGTGATGCTGAGATATGTGATAGAGTTGAGATGATGTAAATGAAGAGATTTTGTGAAGTAGAAAGGACTACATAAATATATTCCAACTCAGAGTGGTTAATAATCACTGTGTTATACAGCACACTGACTGGGAATTAAATTATTTTATAGAAGCCTTGTGTTTCAGGTTAAACGTTATCTGAGAGAGCATTTTAGGAATTGATTTCTGTTTCATCTGGAGTAGTCTTCTGGTTTTCATTATTATTTTAATATTATTGACAATGCATATTTGTTTTAGCTGAGGAGGATGTACACAGTGTTACTTGCACTTTTTCCAGAGCTGTTGCAATGTTCTACAGGCAAGCATTAATTAAACTTTGCTAATGGATATAAAGGCACAGGAAAGTCGAGAGTGCTGCTTGACATCACACAGCAAGGCAGCAACAGCAGGATAAGGTTAGAACACAGAAGACTTGACCTTCACTTATGTGCTCACATCTCTTGCACATTCCCTCTTTTACTAAACATTTTTAAATGTTGTATTTATACTTAAATAATGGTCTAATTAAAGAACTCAGAGCTCAATTTTCAGCTTATAAATTCTCCTGAACTCCAAGTAGAGCCAGGAAATGATCATACTTGCTAATAGTTACAGCAAATGGAATCATGCTATTGTGCTCATTAATATATGGCTGACAATGAAGATAATCACAGGTTTATGTACTTTGCATTAAAATTTTCTTCTATAACTCTCTAATAACAGATATTGGTATATTCGTATTCTGGGAACACATATGTTTACGTGTCATTCTGCTTTTTAGCAATGATTTTTAATATCCAAATGCCCAGATATTTCTTTGGGATGTGTGTTCAGAATCTTGAAAAGTGAATTTGTGGGTAATCGTGAACGTGGAAGTAAGGTACCATTTCGAGTTGATGTCTGAGGAAGGTATCTTTAGGAAAATGGCATCACCAACTCTGGCTGCAAATATATTTTTATTATTGTTTTGTGATGCAATTGTCCTGTCCAGAAGGAATTTCTATTTACATTCACCAAAGAGACTGTAGCAGAGAATAACAGGAGTACTAAGTACTAACTAACCAAGAGATTTTATTTGTATTTATTTATTTATTTACTTATTTGTGGACAACTGGCATACTTGATTATCCTGTGTAGGAATGTTTTGTCAATTGTCAATGTGTTTGCTCTACTTTCATGAATGAGTATATAACATTCCAAGCATTCAAAATTAACATGATCATTTTCATTTTTATGTTGTTATTCATTTAAGAATAAAAACAAATAAAAAACAACAAATAATGAGTTGATGTCACTGACACTATTTGGCAGGGATGGGGTGGGGTGAGAATCCAACTGGTTCAATGAGGGTAATGTTACATTATTACTTTGAAATACGAACAGAAAAGTTTGGGGGATAATTAGGTACACACTCCAAAAACTCTCTGGCTTCTAGAAACAACTATGTCTTTATGTTATACTACTTTGAAGCATCCAGCATTATATTTGTCATTGAGGAAGAGGAAATTATTATAAATTATGTATTTATAACTTTAAAATAGCTTCAAACACAAATACTAATGATATGAGTAAACTAAGCTAAAATAAAATAAAATTGCATATTTACATACATGCATACATACATATATTTCTTCTCTTAGGTTGAGTCATCTTTTTGAAATGTTACCTTCTAAATCATACTAAGAACAGCATATCTTTAGGTTGTGGTTTATTCTTAACTCAGGAGAGTTACAAGTTAACATTGATTTTAAAAATGGAATATTCCCTTTTCTTCATAATCATTTCACTTCCACTAGCTAATAATACCAAAGCATATAAATGCCCATGTTTCAATCCTAAAATTACTGTTGCCTCAGGTGAACTCCAAAATATGCACAGATCTGTGCTATCAATCAAAGATGAAAATGTTGGTATTGATAGGCCCTACTCTAATATATTTTAAACTTATCACAATTACATTTTAAGGTGTTTGCATCTCACTTAACATTTGTATTATAATCAATAATCTCTCAAAACCTGTCAACAGTATTGAAATGTACTTTGGTACTATGTGCTGCCCTGAATTTGGGAAGAATTTATTTAACTGCGAAATGGCAAATTGGTACAGTTATTTTAGTGAACCTTTTCGTATGCCTTCTCATTTCCAGTACAACAAATACTTGTATGTCACACCTGATGCAGCGAAAGATCCAAATAAAACTCTTTAAGTTTTCAGTGTAACTGTCATGAACATAATAAAATTATATTCCTTCTGCTTCATTCATAACTCTGTAGATTGAGGGATCAGAATTTAGCTGGACATCATGCATATGATATATGAGAACACAATTTAATTTGTAGTACACTGACTCTACAGTGCTGACTAAAAAAAAATCAACTGATTTACATATTAAACTCATTTATCCAAAATAAAAATGCACAGTGAGGACGAAAGAAAAAAAATGCTTAAAAAGATTCAAAAAGTTAAACAAATTGCTTTTAATTATAATTTAAAAACTGCCCAGTTTCCTCTAACCTGTCAGTTCAGACATAATTATTAGAGTCATCTGCGCTGCCTAAAGAGGAAAAGTATATCATCATTACTGAAATCACCTCCTGAATTGAGCGTGAAAACTTAGACTCTGTCCAACCAAACTTGTCAATTCTGAAAGAATAACAAAATCAGTTGAGAGCAAAAATTAATTAAACAAGTATTTGGAAAAGTACTAAACACTCTTTTTTTTGGATTTTTTTTTCATATTGTTATATTGGTAGGGTTCTTGATACAACCTTAGTTTCTGATTTTTCAAAATATGCTACTGAGCACTATAGTTTGCAAAAACCAGTATCAGTCACATACCAAGGAGGTATAAATCCTTGGCCCTACCTAGGATGTAGTTATCCTCAGGAACCAGAGCTATGAATACTAGTGTGTTTTTAGATGAAGTGGCGGTGGCTATGCAGCAATCCTGATGGATTGATGCACCACTCACCTTTGATGTCAAACTCTAAATATTAGCTAAGCTATTTTATCAAATGCTCCATCTTTAATGGATTTTCTCCCTTTCCAAGACAACTTTTGAGAAAAACATCTTCTGTTTTGCAAAAGCCTGGATAGGTTTAAAAAATATCCATTGTTGTTTATGTTAGCTTTTTGCTTTTCAGAGCAAATTCCCTATGGCAAGTATATCATCTAGATGACTTCTGAGTGTATGAGTGTGTGTATGTGCATGTGTCTGTGTGTATGTGTGTGTATGCTCACACACAGATATTTTAAATTACTCTTTTCCTCAATTTCTAAGAAATCAGAAGATTAAATGATTTAATTATACAGGCTCCTATTTCCCAAAATCTTATAAAATGTCAGCATCTCCTATTTGGTCTTTGCAAACTTGAAGTCTCTTATTCTTAACCCATTTATGAACATGTCTGTTTTGCGTGGCCCTTTTAGAGTTAACCATAGTCACACAAAGAACCTGTTTCTTCAGTTAGACATTCGTTTTTACATGCTGGTAATTATTAGGTTATAAGAGATGAAATTAGAGAAGTGAAAAGATGAAGTTTGGCTAGAGGGGTGCTTTGTCCTGTTTATTTATTTAATTTTATGGAAATTAAACTGTACCACTGACTCACTTAGTGCTCCTTAATACTGTGGACTGCCTTACTGAAGGGTTTTCCCTTGTTCTTGCATTACGCACACACACACACACACACAAACTAGATGCTCAGTTACTATTTATAGACTATCATCTGCCAGGGTCTTTGAAATTTCTGTTTTGCATTAAAGACAAAGAATTCTCTTTCTGACTGCTCATTGAGGGTTTCCTGATACAAGAATATAATTAACTCTTTCCTGGCCTAACTAATTTGTGCATTTTAAAAAGTAGCCAGATATGACAAAAGTGGAGCACTCAATCCACAGGGTGGCCATTAACTGCACTCCGTTACTGTATGTTCTCAATTCAGACCACAATTACTGTCAGGGAATTGCACTGGAAGCTCCTTCTTGTACGCAAACAGGAATACTATTCATTAAAGAGCACTTTCAATAAAATACAATCTATATTTTTTAATGAATATTTGAGAAAGAAAATACAATCTTGGGTTCAGAAACCTGGAATATGGTTATTATTCTTTTAATAACATAGACCTTCTCATGTACATATACTGACAGATGTAGAAGAAGGAAGCAGAAATGAGACGGCGGGCTTTAACTCAGAAAAAATGAAAAAGACGAGCCACAGTAAACTAAGTCAATGTTAAATAAGGATTTCCTCAACCACCTACAGCAGACACAGCTTTCTATGGGTTTTATTGATGTCCGTGGGATAGTAGATTCCACTTAAATCTTCCAAGCCCAGTTAAATATGGCAACATGAGGCACTTCAGAGACTGAAAAAAACCAAGAAGCCCATTGAAGACTATCCCCTGCTCTAGAATTTGCCACTCCACGCCAAATTCTCTTTCCTCTTAATGTATTTTTAATTTTAGTGACTGTAATTTTCATGTTTTCAGACTGTTGGTTCTGATAAAACACCTAGTTGCAGTCCCTAGGACATGTTTAATGCTCAAAACAGCCTACAATTATTTCCTTTTAATGAACTTTAAATACGAGTCAGTACTAAAAAAAAAAACAAAGACAGAAATAGCAGTGTGTGTGTGTATACACACATTTGTAGGTACACATACATATGTATATACACACATAGATTTGCAAAAAAAAAAAAAAAAAAGCTACTAGACTTGTGAAATGCAAGAGTAGTTTGCTCTGCATTTGATAATGCAGCTGCACTGCCCATTGCTCCAGAGAGCAAAAGCACTCCATAGACTGAGAGTGGTTCTTCTTTGACCCCCCGCCCAAAAAAAAAAAAATTCCAAGAATTCCGCTACTCAAACAAATCTTTCTTTGAAAACCTAAATTGTGCTTTCCAGAAAACAACTGGATTACAATTCTTTCAGGAATGAAAAACAGGTGGATATAACCTATAAAAGTATAATAAGCTGCCAAGGGGAAAAAATGCAACATCTTAATAAAGAAAAGACAGATCACTAATTTAGAGTCCCCTAAAGAAAATTCTTTCATAAAGTCCTGAATTCACACTGGGTTATATCATTGAAAATCATATCATGCAGCATTCATTCCCCGACTCCCCACAAAAGAAATTGAGTGCCAGTAATCAAGATTATTATCAATATCCTAGTATTAGTTTTGAATTGTATTTTAACAAAAAAGATGAATAATTGTGAAGTAAATTCCCTCAAAAAGAACATGGTGTTTCCTTTCTTTTGTTTTTAGTTTGGTTACCTAGGAGAACCAGAGTTCGATAATACACTGACTGAATATTTGAGGATAGGGACATAGTAAAAATGCCTTTCAATATTGCCTAAAGCAGGTTGTTTCTCCTCTTGCCTGTCGTTGGCAAATGGAAAAGGATTTAGAATTTCAGAGACAGCCCTTTGCTCATGTGTGCCAGTCATGCATGGAGTGAAATGTGTTAACCTTTAAACAATTTGGGAGTGGATGCAGTTAATAGGTAAGACAGATAGTTACAATGTCCTGATTAACTACAGAGAGCATAGACATGTGGAAACTTGTATATGGTGAAAGGGAAGAGACAGCAAGGATTATTTACCGTTCTAGAGAACAGGTCCCTAGGAACAGAATGAGGAAATTCTGAACAGCAACATTGCCCTCTTTGGTAAAACAGTGTACAATGTGTTTACCTCACTTGCAGGTGAAAGCATTTCTTCAGGACACATTTTCCACATTAAGAAAAATGACACAAACTAAAACAAACCGCAGAGAGGAAAAGAGTTCACCTGTATGCCTGTAAGGTGGACGGAGTTTGCATACAGAGTGAAGACACTTGAAGTAACAGGTTAACAAAGAAGCTTTTAGACTCAGTCTTTCTGGGGTCCAGTTTCAGTGACTGCGGGCTTCTTTAACCCTTGTATTTATCCTTGACTGCTTCAAGCCATCTGCGTTGTAATCAGAATCATGTAGCACTCGGAATGTGAACAAATAAAACAGGAGCTAGTTCCTTTTGAGTCCCCAGTGCTTAAATATGCAGGGAGTCTGCAGCCTGAGCGGAAGTCACTGAATAAAGAGCCGTATCCCGCAGAAAAGACATCCCCAGCAGTTTGTGCTTTGTGGCTCTAATGAAGCCTGCGATGATTTAGGACAGTGAAGGAAAAGGGGCCTGATTGCATCAAAAAAGGAAAAGAAAACTGTCAGGAGAAGACACAATGTTAAACTAATTACTTTTATTCATGCTGTAGGTGCCAACGGCACTCTTTAAATAACACTAATTTCAGGCTTGTCTCCATCACTAATTTCCTCTGTGTTTTTCAAGTTAGAGTCCTTCTCTCGCTGAATCTTTGTTACAGGATTTTTCTACCTCATACTCCTGGAATTTAGGAATCTCTAGTACAAATGCAGATGCATTGAACCAGTTTAGAAGATTATTTATTATATTTTTATCATCCTGACTAGGAAATTAATCACCATTCCTGCTAGTCACCTTTGGTAGCTTACAGGCTAAATATATTTGAAGGAAGTTATCAGTTCCCTTTAATGATCACAATCCTTTTAGGGACTAGGACAAAGCAAGTTCATCTTTTCCTCAATAGTTTGAGAAAAATTTTACTTCATGAAAGGAAGGTAGCATTATGTTCCATTCTTTAGCATTTAATTAATTCTCACTAAATAAAATACTAGTAAAGAGCAACAAGTTTCTGCAAGTGAAAATATAACTGTAAAATAAGTAATTACAGTCCTGGAGTAGGAAAGATAACTCATATTTGTATTTATAAATTGATTTTTCTTCTTCTTTTCATTCTTGTGATTTGGAATACCTGGATCATTATGTGTATGTTATCAATATTTTCAGAGAGTAGGATTTGACAGGACTCAAGAGTTTAGTGTTTAGGTCACATTTTCTTCATAGAATTCATTTGCCAAAAAATGCTTGAATCACTTACCATACCAGGACATTAAATTACATAAAAATTCTGAGAAACTCCTTTGAGCTCTTTTGCAATTAATTTAGAAAATCTTAAGTCAGTTAATGCTATTAGTGCTAAAAGTTTACAAACTGCTTTTATATAATAGCCAGTAAGGTAATTTAATTACCAGTAAGGTAATTAAAGATCTATTATTGCCTCCACTTAGCAGATACAGAATTTGGAGATCAGAGAGTTAATACGACTATCTAAGAGCATACAGAATGTTGATGGTGAGGTTGGACTCAAACCCAGAGTTCTAAATTTAATTTTTGTGCTCTTTTACTTTTCCTCATATGTGAGCTGGTATAACTTATTTCACTACCTGCCTAAAGGCAAAGCTAATGGAAATCTAGCCCTTAAAGACTCCAAATAGCACGTAGAGATTGAAACTAAAGTGTACAGAAACACTTTAAAAATGAAACTGAAGTTGGGTCTTCCTGTTCATTCCTGTTTAGACAGATTTAGAACTGCAACATTATCTCAATGGAAGCACATTTTATAGGAAATCACATTCCACGAGACGAAAACAAAGTTTTTACTTTCTCAATTCCATCTACAATATCAGCATACTTTGAAGCCAAAATAAATCTATCCATTAACATCCTTGTTCTGTCATGATCAAACTGACATCTCTCCCACATTCAGTGGCACCTCTGTACGTTGTATCTATCAGCCTTTGCAGGATTCATACCTGAAGAAAAGGAAGCTAATTTTCCAATGGCAGGATTTGAGGGGACCCTAGGTGGCAAAAGCAATTCTATAGGTCTGCCACCAAACACAAACAGCACTACCAGGTAAGCTTTCCTAGACAGCATTGTTCAGTTAGACCGTATTTTCACTGAATTCCCCTTTGAACCTAAGGAATTTGCTTACTATTACCTGTAGAAGAAAATGTCCTTCTGCAAATTTCTCCTGGCCAAAATATGCAAGCCTTTATCATAATAAGAAAGAGCCAGTTCCCTATAGTCACCTATGGCTTTCTGCATGAATGTGCTCATTGACCTTTGAGGCCAGCAACGTAATTGGGGAGTGGGGGGGGAAAAGAACATCATTTCTTCCAGAATAAAATAAGAAAAAAAATCAGTAGTTTGCTGCTTTTTACATCTGGAAAGAGAAAGAAAGAAATTTTTCCTGTCTCTGTGAGTGCTGACATCCACATACACTATAGATTTAGAGTAACTTGTGGGCTGTTTCATTTTCACATAGGAAATATAATTCAAGTAAGATTCAAGTGACATTTTCCAGCATGATGCTCAAGTTATAAATAATAATGGTTCCCAGCATTTTTTTTTTCCAAATCAAAATGAATCCAAAATGATTCACATAGGTATTGCTACTGTAATTTAATCCATTGGTCAAATAGGAGTGCTTCTGTTGAAAAAATTGTTAGCATTTTTTTCTTTCTTTGTACATTTGGATCCTGGATACAAGAGGTGTCAGGATACTATTAAAGGTTACGGTCACAGGTTTCTTTCAAGAAATTACAAAATGTCTTATTAGTGTATTCTGTAAAAATTGTCTAGTTTCTTATGAATGCTTTAATTTCCTGATTTTTGAAATGTCCTCAGACATTCTGATAAGTGGCCAAATGTTTTATATATATATATATATATTTATAAACACACACACACACACACACATATAGTTATTGTCCTTCTTAAGCTTGGTTGGTTTCTCTATGCTACTTTCCACTATTTTTATTAATACTAATTTTGTCTTCTGGTTTAAGTGATCAGTTTGAATAACAATTTATGTCAGGTGAGGGAAAATAAACGAACTTTCAAAAATGAGCGGTACTCACTGCAAAATTGTTTGGGCTGGTGAATAATTTGATTTATTTACATACGGAGTTGCAGACTTTATGATGCCTAATGGTATCAAGCCTCAGTGGTTTTTCAACTATGTGTATAGGCAGTCCCCTCATTCAGAATGGGTTATGTTCTGAAAGTTCATTTGTAAGTCACTTGCGTGGAACTCAGAATGCATTTTCTTCGGCAACAATATTATAATGGTAATTAAGACCCCAGGCTAACCTCTACCAATGTTTTTGCAATATTGTTTTACATTTTCACAAAAATCCTGTAAAAATTGTCGGTGTTTTCATACTAGTAAGCAAATAACACAGGAAAATAATAAAATTGAAAAGGATGGTTTTTGAAATACTGGTGCTTGAGGAAAGCAGGTTTAATTAGAGGAGGATGAGGATGTGGGTGGAGACTGTTGTGGAAATTCTGAAGGAGACTCCTGGGTACACTCAAGGGCTCTTGCAGTGCACGACACTGGCTTATGATTGTGTCTAATTTCACTTCACAATGTGAGACTCTCCTACACTCTATATTACAGGTGTATCATGAATGCTTATAAACCATAATTAAGGTCATTGTTTCTCTGTGTGTTCAAATAGAAGGAATTTGGAAGGAATTGCTAAGGGGAAAAAGATTATTTTGAGGTAACTGCGTGAGAGACAGGAGAGGGAAACCAATATCCACGGCAATGCCACGACAGCCACAGACTGTTTCCTGAGGGGAAATTGACGAGTTATAAATGGTTTCTCAGAAGGCAAGATGAGCAGAGCACCATCTAGTTCCCTGAAAGTAGGAGGTGTGCTTTTTTTACCCTGGTTAGTGGATATTCTCTAGAGAAAGCTAGGGGAAGGGAAAGATAGAATGGCTTCATGTGCATAGGCTGAGTTAGGGATTCTTTCCCTGTTGGACATTTATGAAATTATTAAGAAAACCTGAGCCCAGAGTTAGCACCTAATGGAGAGGGCTGATCCGATATGCAGGAATGAAAAAAAATTAAAACCTTTGTAAGGGTCAAATGAACCTACAGTTTCATGAGTGGTCAACATTCACCTCCAGGTAGAAAACAGTTGAGTTTTCTCTAAACAAATGACCTGAAATTTCCATTAAAAAGATGTATAAGTTTGCAATCAGTTTTTAAAAATGAGAAATTCGATGATAATCTCAAAGATATTCGCAGAGAGAAACAGAAAGGGAGAGACAGAAATTGTAGAAAGGGAGGTTTGAGAATATAGCAATGCCGTTAACAACTAATCAGGACTGGAGCCGGAGGAGAGAAGGTTGTAGGGGGAAGTTTTGTGGAAAAAGGAGTTAATAAATTACATGGTATTATTAAAAACTGGAAAAAAACATGGCTACAAAAAAAGAGACAAATTTAAATTTTATTTTATTGTGATAAGACAACATGAGCATTAATACATTTTTAAGTGTACAATGCATTATTGTTGACTATAAATATGATGTTTTATAACATATCTCTAGAGCTTATTCATTTTTCTTAAATGAAAATTTATGGGGGTAGTTTTTCCCCATAGTATTGTTTTTAAAGACAGTAAATTTTAGGAAGAAAATCATGATCTCAATATGAGATAACTGAAAATATGAACATTTAAATTTGTAATTTTATTAATAGCATAAGAAAAGAGAATCCATTGGTATTGTTTTTAATGTAGAATTGGAGTTGTTTTTTTGAGGCAGGGTCTCCTGTCACCTAGGCTGGAGTGCAGTGATGTGATCATCACTGACTGCAATCTTAAATTCCTGGGCTCAAGTGATCTACTTCGATCAGCCTCCTGAATATCTGAAACTACAGGCCCATGCCACCATGCCCAGATAATTGTTAAAAATAATTGTTATAGAGACAGGTAATGCTGTGTTACCCAGGCTAGTCTTGAACTCCTCGCCTCAAGTAATTCCTAATCCTCAGCTTCTCAAAATGCTGAGATTACAGGCATGAGCCACCATGCCCAATCTAGGAACATTTTTTATTGAGTCATCCAGAGTCATGACATTGGACCAAGAGAGAAAAAAAATAAACTCCCAGCCCACTAATTGGCTCAGCAGTGAAAAATTTTTACATAGCCATAATAATGTTATTCTTTATATTGTTTTTCAACTTGTAAATTCATGGCCAGAGCCAGGAAGACTGCCTTTCTTGTAGAAGAAATGTAAATGTTAGCAATAATAATGAGGTAAAAATTCAAGTGTAACAGACAGGAAGTAGTATATACGAAAGGTGGCAGAAAAGGTAGAGGAAGAGGTAGAAGAGCTAACATCTTTAACAAAGAGGGGAACAAAGAGATATTATGGAAAATGACCATCTCAGATTTAAAACCAAGGCAATATAAGGCCATATATCTAAATAGCCTGTTGTATTCAAGCAACATAGCAATTCTTGACAATATTGGTTCCATGATCTTCTCCCTCAAACCCCTCTGAAAAAGTCTAATCTCCTTGAATTTCACAGTGGTAAGAGTGATCTAATTATCAAGTTGCTACAATCACTTCTATACCAAACTGTGGCAGGCAGGATAATGTCCGTCCCCAAAAAAGATGTCTGTTGTTTTAAAATGCTAACCCTGTGATACTTTGTTACAGCAGCAATAGGGAACTAATTCACAAGCCAATTTACACAGTTCATCAAGAGAATGGATTTCTGCCATTTCTCTGTCCAAGGTCACTTTCAGGCCTTGTGGCAAAAATATACTAGAGAACAACAACAACAACAAAAAACATGGATGTGCAACTACATGATGTTTATTCATTCATTCTTTCTGAGTAGTATTTCAACCCTAGTTGCACATTAGAAGCATCTGAGGTACTTTAAAAAATAGCATGAGCCAGGCCTGACAGGAAAACAATTAAAGCAGAATCTTTGGGAGTGAGGCTTGGGCATCAGTATTTTTTGAAAGGTCACTAGGTGATTTTATTGTGAAGTCAGAGTGGAAGACTGGCAGTCTACATGACTCATGTAAGTTACTGAGAGACACAAGAGGTCGTACAATACATGTACCTTTAAACAGGCGGGACCGGTATAAGACCTTATTAATAAGTCACATTCTCCCCCTTGTTCCTCTCATGCACTGTTGCTAGATAATAAGTTGCTCCACCTAAATTGCTATATACTTTTATTTTCACGCAATTTCCTCCCTATAATTATTTTTAAAAATGAGAGTCATTTTGTCAAGACATCTATGAATACTGAATGGGCAATTCTGAATCCTTATCTGAACTTGATCAAATCCTACTGAGATCTTAGTTCTCCTCACTTTTTACATCACAGGAAGGGAAAGTATCCTTTTAGTTCTGGTGCCTTCCTCTCTATCGATTAGATCCTATTAATGTGTACTGTCTTTTCTAAATTTATTAATTTATCTCATTTCCTAATAACTCAATAACACGCTGTTTTTCTCTCCGTACAGCTGATTCTTTATCTGGAAGTCTTCTCTGATTAATTATGTACAGAAAAAGATTAAATTACAAGGACATAACCATACTCAAAAGCAAAGAAAGCCTCAATGTGAAACTGAACCAGAAGAGAAATAAAAAACCGCAAGTGGGGCAAAGGCTGTGGCTGGCTGAGTATCACAGCTGTCAGTTGAGGAATGTTCAAAGGTAAAAGGATGAGAGGAAAGGCCATGCTTGAAATCGGAAAGTAAACTAAGGCATCTTCAACCCAGAAAGTAAGCTGAATAAAGTTGTAACAGGTCACTGACTGGGACCGATGCCTATATGAATTAAACTGGATTTCTAAGAAAAGGGAGGAGACTCAACCTTGCATCCAAAACCTGGACCAAGCTACCCACTAAATCAAGGATCTGGAATTAAAATATTTACAATTACCCTGAAGCACAGGGGGTAGCATTCTTCCAGGACAGCTCATGTTCTGGCCTGAAGGCCTCAGGCAAAAGTGATGTGTAGTCAACTTAAAACTTCACACAGGGAAAATTGAGGGAAGAGAAGTACACAGTAAGATAGAGATAGAGTATAGTAAATGCTCAATCTAGAAATGTCTGAAAATTATTATTAAAAATAAATGCCCAAAAGACAGCCAAGAAAATAAAAATCAGTTGCTGGGAGATGAATTCAATGTAGACAAAGATGAAAATTATCAAGTATCCCCAAAAGACTTCACAAACATTTTGAGAATCTCAAAAAGATAAAAGACTGAATTATATTTACTAAAACAACCCCTAAGAAATTATGAAACAAAAAACGATCATAAATTAAAATTATTCTTTTAAAAATTCAAAAGTGATATTAGGTGGACATGAAAGAATCAACTAGAAATGCTGAAGTTATTTTTTAAAAAGAGAATTAAAAAATGTAGCATCTATACAGAGATGAAGAGAGAATTCATGATTCAAGAGATAGCACCAAGGATTTAGTCCAGATTGCAACACAGAGAAACTGAGTTAAAAAAAATACTAAAGAGCAGCTAAAAAAAAAAAAACATGTTTAGTTGTGTTTTTCTTCACATTTTTTTAAATGCTAAAGTAATGTTTCTTTATAAATTTAGGAAATATGGAAAATTAAAAGGAAGAAAAAATTCACCCATAGTTCCATCATACAAATTCAATTTCTGTGTGTTTTATTTTTATGTGTATAATCTTCCATTCTTCTTCATTTTTAAAATTACCATGTATGGGATTCTGGTTGGTTGCTTTTTAAATTTCTTTTCACATAATTGTAATCATGCTGTATACAAAATTCTGGTTTTAAAAAACATTTCAGTAAGCTGTTCAACATCTTTAAGTCCTTTTGACAACTATGCATTTTTTTTTTTTAAATAACGATTGTGCTTATTTATTCAACAAGTTGTCCTGTGAACTAACGGTAGTTCAGGCACAGACTGTTCTAGGTGCTAGAGACAGAGCAGAAAATCATCTTCCCTCATGGAGTTTACACACAAGTGGGGAGAAATCCACACTGAAGATAATAAATGAGTCACTTACATAGGATATTAGAAGATGGCAAGGGAGATGAGTGGTATTGGGGCAAGTTTCCAACACTAGGTAGGAGAGGAAGGCCTCACTGAGAAAATGACATTTGACTGAAGATCTGAAATTGGTAAAAGTGATGCTCCCTATTGACATCTGTGGGAAGAGTGCCACAAGGGCAAGGGAACAGCCAGTGCAAAGGCCCTAAGGTGGGTGCATACCTGGTTTGTACAAGGAAGAAGAACAAGGTGGCTAGACAAGGGTGATCATGGTGAAGAATACAAGAGCTTAGTAATATAATGGGGGTGGGGGAGAAACTCGCATGAGATCCAAGGTGTTAAGGTTTTGACTTTTATAAGAGAGAAAGGAAACCAAACTCACTGAAATTTGTTTTAGTGGAATTTGGAGCAAAATATTTAATACTAAAGAACTAATTGGAGAAAACACTATATACTGTATTATATAAAGAAAACTTTCAGGTCATTTCAGGAAGGACTGAATAACCTTTCAATATTTTACTTCTGACATTGCATTCTGTATAGTAACAATCTATTCAAAAATGCTTTCGGAAAAAAAAATGTAATCTAATGGTTTGTCACTGAGTTATGACTCAGCAGGGTATTTAATCTGCCCTTGATTTAATCTTGAGACGCTTGATGCCAGGGCACACTGACTATGGTCTCTGTTATGGAATTCTCTGTTCAAGCTATCTTTTAATTTAAAATTAAATTGGAAGGTATCAATTTGCTGCTGTTTTCAACCTCCTAAAAATGTAGAAATGTATTACCGAGCATCCTGCAAAGTGTTCTTGGACTTATCTATTCTTTCTATACATTTTGCTTTTGGGTAACAAGCAGTAAGGTCAACTCGGTTTTGGCTTTACTATACATGAGAGTCATACATTTCTTGTATTTTTATGCTTTGGTTTGCCTTAATGATACTTGGGATAAATACATACACATAAAGAATCTACGTGAATATATTGAGTGTGGTAAAAAGGATACTCATAATCCATTGCGTCTTTTATGGTGGATACAACTTTCATTCAGTTAATATTTACTATGTACTTACTCTGTGTCTAAGGCTGTTTTAGGCACTGCAGGCACAAAAATGAGCATTTATGATTCCTGCCTTTAGAGCATTTGAATAAGCAAGTCAACATCATGTGATAAGTTCTATACTAGAAGTACAAGATGCTACATGAACAGATAGAAGGGTCATCTCAGCCAGCTCTGGAAGTGCAGTGTTATTTTGGGTATGTTTCAAATGTTTAAGTACACATGCATGCACACACAAATACAAGCTTAGATGTTTTAAACATCTAAGACAGCTGCATATGGGGTGTGTTTCCTAGCGAACAGTCATTTGTAACCAGAGAAATTGGTCCTGTCCTCATTATAAAGTGAAAACCAGGGGATTTCCTTGATAAAATAAAAGGAACAAATATTTATCATCTCCATAGATTTTGCTAAATTTAGATGATCTGTGCTTTTACCACATTGGAAACTTCTTATTCATAGGAGAATTCTAGCCTGGAAGGTAATTGCAGCAGCTACTAGCAGATTTGCAGTTATCTGAAATCAAGCAAATGGTTTACTACATCATCTTGGCTACTAGCAATTGGTACAGAAATTGCTTTATAGATAGATGCTACATGGGTAAAAGTTGAGAGCCATTTTGAATATAAGGCTTAAAGTTCTGCAAAAACAATAATAAAATTGATTGCCTCCAATAAACAGGTTGAACAGCTGAGATTGGGGCTGTCAGCACAGGTGTTTCAACAGCAGCAGGGGACAAGCCTCTGGTTTTCCCTGTCTTTGGGTATGCTCTGGAGATTAGTTGTCATTCCACTATATTTAGGACCAATGGTGATAGAAGAAATTGTTCATAGTTTTTTCATTGTCTACCTAGTCTGCAGCCAGGAACTTAAGTTTTCCTAATGCATAGGTTTCCTACATTAACAATCATTTTCCCCCACTAGAAAACAGGAACTCTCTCTCTCTCTCTCTCCGTGTTTTGTTGACAAGTGGTGAAATTTTGTTCCAGTAAATTTATAAAGTTGAGACATTTAAATCTCATTCCCTGGAAAAGAGAAAATGAATCAAATCCCAAGATGAAGACCCATTCTTGCCATGCTGGAGGGAGTTAGAACAGGTTAACACTTTTGAATAAAAGTACTTCTATTGGCTACAAACAAATGCAAGAAATCTGCAAAAGTTTCCTGGAGGAAGAGTCTAAAAAAGCCCTGAAAGATGGGAGGAGTTAGCCCAGGAAGGAGTAGTAAAAGAGTTTCAGGCAGAGAAAACAGCTGTGTTACCTGGAAGCTAGACGTAACATGAAACCTAGGAAGAAATGAAGAGATTCAGGTTCAGTATGGATTGAATGGAGAACGTGAGAGTACAATATGTAGCTGTGCACTAAGAAGGGCTTCATGACCATTTGTAGAAGAAATAGCTGTTAAATATACAGGTTTGTCTTGGAGAGTTGCAACTCATCTGAGTTGTGATTATGGAAAATTTGTGATTTTCAAAAGAACTGGCAGACCTCACTACAACCATTTTTCTTTCTAGAATAAAATGAGATCCAAATTTTAACTCTTGCCTACAAATTCAAGTTCTAAAGATATTTTCTTTCATGGAATGTCACTATAAATAGAAGGGTAAATATTATTTAGCCTTACAAGTATATTTTTGAAGACATTTTATGTGGGTAAATATACATTTCAAAATGTTAAATATATGAAACTCTAAGAAAGCAGTCTTCATGGTCATATTATATGAAATAAAAAGTTCTCAATGTCATAGTAAACAATCTATTTGTAATTTTTTTCTAATATTTAGATGATGCACTATTCTTGACTTAATTTTTCTCATGTGTTACTTTTTAAAAATCAGATTAATTTATCTTTCATGTATGTTGAAGTCATATACTAGGTCACCTTAAACTGATCCTTTTTTTAACTGAAAATATCATCTTAACATTTTCAGTGGAATTCCAGAGAGCTGATATCATTTCTGCTTCTATACTCTGTGCTACATGCTTGCCTGTAATGTATATGCATATGGTGGTCACTCATAGTAAAGAACAGTGCATTTGACATTAGGCTGGAGGGCTGCTATCTTCCTGATAATTATAGGGTTTTTGACACATGGCTTTAGATATCTTACATGGCATTGTGTGCTAGAAAGAACATGAGCTCTAGAGACTCATATCTGAGCTTGAAACGCAGCTGTTTTATTTAAGACTACAGAAACTCGAGAATATTAATTGTCCTCACTATGTCTCAGTTTCCCTAATATGTGATCGGAGTAAGTGCATCACGCCAATGTGATTTTAAATGTTAAAAACGTAATAAATGTATTAAAGTACCTGCAACATGGTTAAAACTTAATAAAGAATAGTTGTTGTGGCTAAAATAATAACTAAAAGAGTATATAAACTAGCAGCAAGTATTTTATGGAGATTGGACAAAAAAATTAGAAGTCTTAAGGAAATATCCTTAAAGAGATATGTGATACTTTGTAATGATAATTTAAATGAAATTAAGAGAGAAATGATCGAGTAAAATTTTATATATTGTGGAATAAAAATCCAAATGCTTTCAATTATACTTGAGTAGTTGTTGGGTATATAATGAAATAAAGTATAATTTGATAAATCTTAACTTTTTAAATAAAACCTAAAATATAGCTTTATTGCTTTTTTGTTTCTGGAGTTTCTTCTTTTAAAATTCATATTAAACTCAAAATTTCCTGTAACTACATTTCCATGTTCATTGGTCAAAGATTATAAAAGTAATTTTAAATCAATAAGCATAATAAAAATGAGTATATCCTATTCTTGGTATAATGAAGTTTATGCATTTTTAATAATGTACAACGCCATTATAGTACATGGTATTATAAAGTAATATCCACTTAATAAGTCATCTAAATTGTCATCCTAATCTCAGCTGGGTTACTGTGTCCTACATCATGAACTAGAAAGGAACTTGAATTCAGAATTTAATTCAGGACATTGACTTCTTAGAATAAGTTAAGAGTTATAGTGTAGTGTCGATGAACATGCTATGTCAAGAACTATTAGGAATAACCCTAATTCAAAAGAATGGTTTTTTCCTTGGATGAAATAAAAGCTTGAAAATTTATATGACCTTGAAAATCAAGGGAGAGTCAAAGGCAAATAATATGAATTTGCAATAGACAAATACAAAAGAATACCAAAGAAGGGAAAAGCCTGAAATAAACAGACATTACAGTGTTACAGACAAGAAACTGAAATGTATAAACTATAAAGTATATTATTTGACTTTTTAAAATCATGCTGAAAAAATTCATACATACACAAAAATAGACAAAATGCTATAATAAGTCCCAGTGTTAACATTCAGCTTCAGTAATTATCAACTACTATTCAATTTTGTTTTATGCCTCATCCACTTTCCCTCTTTTTCTAGACTATTTTGAAGACAATCTCAGGTAGCATGTAATTTCATATGTAAATATTCAGCATAAAAGGATATTTTAAAAAACATAACCACAATACCATATTTCACTGAACCAATCACTAACAATATATTAGTATTACCATAAAACCAATAGTGTTCAAATTTCCCTACCTGTCTCATATATATGAAAGTATGTGTGAATTTATGTGTGCATACGTGTAGACATACACACTTATATATACATTTTTACGCAAATAAATATACTGTTTCTTTAAATCAGGATCTACAAAGGTATTAACCATTTTATTGCAACTGGTTGATATATGGCTTTGTTCCATGATATTTAGGCCTAGGATCTTGATCAGATTTAGGTTCATTTTTAGTGTAAGAATAGTTAATAAATTGTGTTATGTGTTGTTATATACGTCTATCAGGAGGCATATACTCTCTTGTTATCTCTGTCTCTGATGTTAGCAGCCATTGATAACCATTGTCTATATCAAACATAAACTATGGTCCATGGGCCAAATTGTCTTGCAGCCTCTTTTGGTAAAAAAAAAAGTTTTATTGGAACACAGACACATTTATTCATTTATGTTTTCTCTATGTCTTCTTTTATGCTATAACAGACACCATATGGACCTCAAAGCCTATAATATTTACCTTCTGATTCCTTACAGGAAAAGTTTGCTGACCTCTGGCCCAAATCCATTATTTTGATAGATTATGAAAACAAGCATACTTTAGTTATGTCATTTCTTCTTCTAGATTGTACTACAGTTAGTATTCAAGTAGCTGGACTACTTTAATAAAGAGAAACTTTCCTTCATCAACTATTTGGTTACCTTTAGATGAAGATTTCTTAGAAAAATCATGTTCAACATTTGATTCACTAGTTTAAAAAATGAGTTGGTTTCTCACTATCTTCTAGAGGACACCCATATATTGTTTTTTTCTTTTAATGTTGCTATAGACTCATTGATTTAAATCTTTTAGATGATTTTCAATCCATTGCATGTTCACACCTACTGATGCTAGATTGTCTCAGTTCAGGCTGTTGACAATATCTTCAAGTCGGCTCCCACGGCATTTTATTATTACCTTTGTTTCTTCGCTTTGGTATGACAAAATGTTCCAGGGGCCTCTTGTATATATTCTGCTCAAAATGTGGAATCAGCCATTTCCTAAGAGATTCTTATATTCTTTTAGATAGAAGTGCTATTTAGAGACCACTTTGAGGTCTAGAGATTTTATTTGATCATTGCTTCTAGGATTTTTCAGTGGACAGAGCTAAGAAATTTATTTTCTTTTCTTTAATATATCATGGATACTTGTAATTCGTATTCAGGATTATAGAGTTTTTACTTAAACTCATCTATCTGATATCTGTATCCTGTTTCTCCCTTGTCAAAACTCCCTGGTTCTCAACAGCACCAGCCTAATAGTGTATTTGTTTTTTATCCCATAATACATACACAACAGTCTGAAATAAAAATACTCATTAAATAAAGACTTTTTTCTCCCCTTAGTTATATTCCACTAGATATAAACAAATATTACAAGTTTTAGAATTATTTGGAATAGTGTTTTGTATTTTGCCACAAACTGGACCACAGAGTTGAGTTTCATATGTTGAGTGATGTTTTACTGTCTTCTCTAACCACATATTTTGCAGTAACTCTGGCCAGTCATCTTGGAATTTTAATTTTTCATCTCAATAGTACCAGGATAGAGAGTGTTTTGGGCTTTTGACTCTCCTTTCCCCTTTCAAAAAGTATCTTCTTTCCTTGGCATGAGCAATTAACCACTGAGCATATATTCATGAAATGGAATATATATTTTTCCTATATGGGGATAGCCAGACATATTGGATAGGACTGTTTGTATTGACATCACCTTTAAGCTAAGAATATACTAGGAATAAGGGTATATATGGAGATAATATGTATCCTTTCTTAACTGGAGAATCTGGCATCCTAGAATGATGATCTACTCTGTGCTACCACTTTTTAAAATGTAGGAAGGAGACCATTTAAAACATATTAGATAGAAACAATGAAAACTCATATGATTTAGAATAACACGTGGAACATAACATTTGATGGACCCAATGGTCTTAACTACTCCAAATAACTTTTATTTCTCATAGTCAACACAACATGTAGGTAAGATTTTACATGTAAAAAATTTTAATTCCTAGAATTTAAATAAAATTTGTCAATGTTAAGGCAGAATGATAAAGTGGCTATTTAACAGCACTATGCATGCCAATAAATCACAGGGAATCTCTCTCTCCCTTATTCACTCTCCCCAAACATGGTTTGTTACATTCAGAGAATATTACATACCGTAGGAATAATCAGAACATATTGTTAGCTCCAATTTTCCATCATTTATTTTTCAGTGCCAAACAAAAGTAAACCTCACCACACAGTTTAGTCATGGGTAGAAAGAGAATTAGCCTTTTAATGGGAGCTGCTGTTTTAAAAAGTGGCTCTTAGAGGTAGAAGATGGAAGGAAATACCATTCATATTAATGCACAATTGTTCATTGTGCTTACTAATGCTATAGAAAAGCCTCTTCAAAAACTTTTCATTCCTACCTATTTTGCATAATGTCTATATTAAAAATCAATGTACTATTTGCCTCTGGAACAACTACAGCTAATCTGTAAGCCGGTTTGGAAGAAAACTGAACTCAATAGACAAAGACAGATACTTCATCCATATGATATGTCATGCCAACAAATGGTTTTTTTGTGCACTCTGTCAGTGTCTTAATCAGTGTCGACAGCCCTCAGCACTGACACAGCTCTGAAAGCTCTTCTCACACTTAATCCTTCAACTTGTATATGTTGTAGAGACATTCAGACGAAGCATGATAATACACATGATTTACACGGTCCTGTCAATTCTTGGATTTGTCACACATCAAAGTCACATAAGATGATTTTCTTCTTTATTGCTATCTAAACTACTTAAAGAATAAGTTGCAAAGATAATTCTTAGCATAATTTCTATGCAGAACTATTTATTGTAACTTGAGGTTAGAATTTTTATAAAAAGAGGATTTTATAAACCTGTTAGTAAGATTTTATAGTAATTCAGTTCTGTTGCATAGAGGTTTACATTTTCATTGTTTTCTTGTTTTTTAACTACTAAATATATACAAATTATCACATGGGGTTATGTAAATTAAGGCTGAATAAGTATTTGCTTTATTAAATGGACTTTATAGAGCCATGTAAATTTAAAGGCTTTTGGCTAATGCATACATATAAATGAAAAAATTTTGATTTAAAACTTGGCGTATTGTCTATGTATTTCAGATTAAACTAATATTCTGTAAGAGAACACAGTAGCATACAGTGGAGCAATGTACATTTACTGGATAGTTTAAAAATATAGATTGATTAGTGGCTGTCTAACAATGGGCCCAAGAACTGCACAGTTGGATTAAAATTGGGGAGATATATCTATCCCCCCAAAAACATATATATATATATATATATATATATATATATATAAATTGGGGATATATACATATACATACATATAGAAATATATATATTTCTATATGTATGTATATAAAATATATACCTATATATGTATATATTTTATTTTTTTCTTCTTCAGAGATAAAGATACCAAGAATTTGGGAAGAATAAAGGAGACTTTCTCTGTTCAGTTGAGAAAGGATGACAGGTGTAAATAAAAGATTTTATCTACAGTATGAGATATAAATGAAGTAGCCAGAGAAGCTGTAAAAATAACCTAAAATACTTCCAGAACTAACAGAAGAGCTCAGTTATGTGACAGGATGCAAATAAAAAAGTTTTGATGTAATATTAAAATTAGGGTCTTATAATTATGGAATTTACATTTAAATACTTTCTTTTTTGTTGCTGTTGTTTTTTCTTTTTTTTTTTTTGGTGGCAACCTCCACTTAGATTTCAGAGCATAAATACTTTCTTATAATCTATAGCATCATAAATAAGTTACTTAACCTTTCTACACCTCAGTTTCCTTATCTACATCATGAAGCTAGCATTAGTGAGTGCCTCACAGAAATGTTGTGAAGATTACATTATAAATTTCATGAAAGCCAATTACCAGCTAGCATGTTAGATGTGTTGAATAAATGTAAGTTATTATTAATATTATGATTATACAAGTATTAAATTATTAGAGAATATAATGAAAACTGATCTCATTAATATGAGAAACAAATATTGTATAAAATACTGGAAAATAATCTCAACAAGAAATGTATGGCACACATGGAAAGAATCATTAAAATTGTGCTTAGGTAAATAAAGAGGAATACTTAGCATTTGTAAACATGTCATTTTTTTTCTCCAAATTGAATTAAAGTTATATCACAGTTTTATTTAAAATAAAGGGGTATATTTTGGGAAATCTGACAAATATTTCTAAAAGAAAAAAAATTTTGACATAGGCATAGGCGAGGACTTCATGACTAAAACACCAAAAGCATTAGCAACAAAAGCCAAAATAGACAAACGGGACCTAATTAAACTCCAGACCTTTTGTACAGCAAAAGAAACAATCATTAGATTGAACCGGAAACCAACAGAATGGGAAAAAATTTTTGCAATCTACCCATCTGACAAAGGGCTAATATCCAGAATCTACAAAGAACTAAAACAGATATACAAGAAAAAACACAAACAAACCCATCCAAAAGTGGATGAAGGATATGAACAGACACTTTTCAAAAGAAGACATATATGAGGCCAACAAACGTGAAAAAATGCTCATCATCACTGGTCATTAGAGAAATGCAAATCAAAACCACATTGAGATACCACCTCACTCCAGTTAGAATGGCGATCATTAAAAAATCTGGAGACAACAGATGCTGGAGAGGATGTGGAGAAATAGGAACACTTTTACACTGTAGGTGGGAGTGTAAACTAGTTCAACCATTGTGGAAGACAGTGTGGCGCTTCCTCAAGGACCTAGAAATAGAAATACCATTTGATCCAGCAATCCCATTACTGGGTATATACCCAAAGGATTATAAATCATTCTATTATAAAGACACATGCACACGTATGTTCATAGTGGCACTGTTTACGATAGCAAAGACCTGGAACCAACCCAAATGCCCATTGATGATAGACTGGACAAGAAAATGTGGCACATATACACCATGGAATGCTATGCAGCCATAAAAAACGATGAATTTGTGTCCTTTGTGTCCTTTGCAGGGACATGGATGAATCTGGAAACCGTAATTCTCAGTAAACTGACACAAGAACAGAAAATCAAACACCGCATGTTCTCACTCATTGGCAGGTGATGAACAATGAGAACACATGGACACAGGGAGGGGAGCATCACACACTGGGGTCTGTTGGGGGCAGTCAAGGGAGGGACACCGGGGAGGTGGGGAGGTTGGGCCGGGATAACATGGGGAGAAATGCCAGATGTAGGTGACAGGGGAATGGAGGCAGCAGACCACATTGCCATGTGTGTACCTATGCAACAATCCTGCATGATCTGCACATGTACCCCAGAACCTAGAGTACAATAAAAAACAAAAAACAAAACAAAACACAAAAACCTCTTAGGCTGGTCCTAGCCCAGCAGAGGGGTTTGAGAGTGAAAAAAAAAGAAAAGAAAGTTTGAGAAAATACACAAGAAAACTAGTTCTTAAGGAGAAAAAAGGAGGAAATCAATGAACCCACTTTATCATATTATAAACAAACTATCATAATAAAGGAGAAATTAGAAATTAACAGAGTGGAATAGATGTCCTGATGCATTAGTTAAATTGAACTATCTGAAATTACCAATATTGAACTGTTTTTTTTACCTAGAAAACTGGCAATTTCATATGGTTCAATGTAATATTTTCTATGCATGAAGGTAGCATATAAGTGAATGGAAAAAGATAAAATAGTCAATAAATGATGCTTTATAAGTTAATTCGTTGGAAAAACATTAAATAAGAGCTTTACCTTAAATTAAATTTTAGATGAGTTTGAATTAAGTAATAAATAACATATGAGGTGTTTTTTAAATAGTAGCCAAATTTCTGTTTGCTACAAGCAATTCATGTATCTGATGGACAAGAATGCTTAAATTGCACTGTGTGTGGAAAGATATAGTCAATATTAAGAGTTATTTGGGAGAAAACTTAAAATGTGGCAAAAAAATTTTCACCTATAATTCTGGGAATAAAGCAAAATTTACTATTTTACATACAACCTGATTCAAATATAATATATATTTAGGGTAACTTATTAAGATCAATAAATTAATATAGTAAAATCTCCATGAAAAATATATTAAAATAAAATAGATATATAAATATTATTAGAAGGATAATCATGTTATGACAGTTATAGGATTTTTCTAGCATATCCATATCTGTTTTATGTTTTTTAAGTGGCAAAACATTATAGATAAGACTTAAGCCACTTCCTTTTGTGTCTCCTTCTCTACACTGAGGAAATCTGATCTTGAATTTAGGGTTTATCATTTTTATGTAGTTTTAAAAGTATCTATTAATAAATGGTGTATGTTCTTTTTATATTTTAAAAATTTTTATGTAAATAATGTATCATTTCTTATAGCTTTCTTGTGATAGAACTTATATAACAATGCTTTCATTCTAAGAATGCAATTCAATCATCTTTGTTACAAACTTGTGTTTCTCCTATACCATCACCATAATCCAATTTTAGAACATTTGGTTTAAATTTCCTAAGTTTCTTGAACCCCTTTGCACTCAATCCTGTCCCCACCCTCAGTACCAGAAAACCACTGATTTTCTTTTTATTTCTAAGTATTTGCTTTTTGGAACATTTTATATATACAATATTATAGAATAATATTTTGGTCTAACTTCTGGTACTTTTGTGGTCATTAATGTAACATAAATTGACTTTTAATTCTTTTTTAGTATTGAATAGTATTCTACTTTATACTACATTTTGTTTGTTCATTTACCAAATAACAAAGATTTGAATTATTTCCAGTTTTTAACTAGTACGAATAATGCTGCTATGAACATTTGTGTACAAGTCTTTGTGTGGACTTACATTTTTATTTCTCTTCAGTGGATTCCTAGCAGCAGAACTGAGACATCCTTTCTCCACTGAACATATGGCAAATATGTGTTTAACTTTTTAAGAAACTGCCAAACTATTTTCCTAAGTGGCTATAACATTGTACTTTCTCTTTATCAACCCATTAACATTTTAATTTCTCCACATCCTCACCAATACTTGTTATTGTCTCTTTATTTTATTATGGGCAATCTATAATGCCTAATAAAGTATCTTTTCATGTGCTTCTTAGCTATTCTTCATCTTGTTTAGTGAAACGTTCATTTAATTCATTTAAATTTTACCTATTTTTATATTGGGATTTTTGTGTACTTATGATTTGTGAGACTTCTTTACTTATTCTGGATGCAACACCTTTATGAGGCATGTGAATTGCAAATATTTTTTCATAGTCTTTTGTCTTTCTCTTTTCTTTCTTTTTTTTTTTTTTGAGATGGAGCCAGGCTAGAGTGCAGTGGTGGGATCTTGGATCACTGCAACCTCTGTCTTCCGGGTTCAAGCCTCAGCCTCCAGAGTAGCTGGGATTACAGGTGCCTGCCACCATACCTAGCTAATTTTTGTGTTTTTAATAGAGACGGGATTTCATCATCTTGGCCAGGCTGGTCTTGAACTCCTGATCTTGTGATCCACCCACCTCAGCCTCCAAAAGTTCTGGGATTATAGGCGTAAGCCACCTCACCCAGCCATTTTTTTATTTTCTTAAAGTATCTTTTGAAGTGCAAAATATTTTAATTTTAATGAAATTTAATCTATCATTTTCTTTTGTTTTATGGACTGTGCTTTTGATGTCATGTCTGAGAACTCTGCCTAACTCAAGTTCACAAAGGTTTTCTCCTACATTTTCTTTCAGAAGTTTTTATTGTTTTAACTCTTTTATTTAGACCTATAACCCATTTTGAGTTAATTTTCTTGATAGTGTGGGAGAGGAGACTAAGCTAATTATTTACAAATGGATAACTAATTGTCCCAGCACTGTCTGTCAAAAAGACCATCCCTTTCTTCAATTGAATTGCCTGGGTACCTTTGTGAAAAATAATTTCATTTCTTAAATTTCAATTCTGTTGGTCTATATTCCTATCTTTATGCCACTACCACTCTGTCTTGACTCCTGTAGCTTTAAAGTGCATTTTAAAATTGAGTAGTGGAAGTCCTTCAACTTTGTTCTTCTTTTTAAAAATTGACTTGGCTTCTGTTATCAGTTAGGGTTCACTCAGATGAGCAGATCCCATGCAGAATAAATATTAAGATATTTACTATAAAGAAATGACTTAGGACCAGGCGCAGTGGCTCATGCCTGTAATCCCAGCACTTTGGGAGGCCAAGGGTAGGCGGATCACCTGATGTCAGAAGTTTGAGACTAGCCTGGCCAATATGGTATAACCCGTCCTTACTAATAATACACAATTAGCCAGGCGTGATGAGACACGCCTGTAATTCCAGCTACTTGAGAGGCAGGCTGGAGGATCGCTTGAGCCCAGGAGGTGGAGGTTGCAGTGAGCCAAGATCACGCCACTGTACTCCAGCGCAGGTGCCAGGGAGAGGCTCTGTCTCAAAGAGAGAGAGAGAGAGAGAGAGAGGAAAAAAAAAAAAAAGAATTGGCTTATGTGATGATGGGGGCTGACTAGGAAAGTCCACCGTGAGGAAATGCCGTCTCTAACTCTTGGGCACAAGTTGAAGCTGCTGTCCACGGCAAACTTTCTTCTTCAGAGATGTGTCAGGTCTGATGTGAAGATCTTTCAACTTACTGAATCAATACTGCTGAGATTATCTGGGATAATCTTTCTTACTTAAAATCAAGTGATTATGAATTGTCATCACATCTACACAATACCTTCACAACAACATCCAGATTACCATTTGGTTGAATAGCTGGGGACTGTAGCCCAGTGAAGTTGACACATCAAAAAAAAAAAAAAATCACAGCTTATTTATTTATTATTATTATTATTTTTCAAGACAGGGTCTCACTCTGTCACCCAGGCTGGAATGCAGTAGCACAATCTCAATAATCTCAGCTCACTGCAACCTCCATCTACAGGGCTCAAGCAATCCTCCCACCTCAGCCTTCCAAGTAGTTGGGACTACAAGTGCACACCACCATACCAGGCTAATTTTTTTTTTTCGGTAGAGACAAGGTTTTGCCATGTTGCTCCAGCTAGTCTTGAATTCCTGATCTGCCTGCCTCAGTCTCCCGAAGAGATGGGATTACTGGCTTGAGCCACTGAGACCGGCCAAAGAAAAGAAAAGATCAGTAGCAGTTGCTCTATGTCCTTTGTATTTTTATATGCATTACATTCAACCTCTAAAAAAAAAAAAAAGCCTGCAGAGTTTTTTTCTTGTCATTGTTTAAATTAGAATTTCATTAAGTTAGCCAGGCGTGGTGGCTCATACCTGTAATCCCAGCACTTTGGGAGGCCAAGGCGGGTGGATCACAAAGTCAGGAGATGGAGACCATCCTGGCTAATATGGTGAAACTCCATCTCTACTAAAAAAAAAAATACAAAGATTAGCCGGATGTGGTGGTGCGCACCTGTAGTCTCAGCTACTTGGGAGGCTGAGGCAGGAGAATCCTCTGAACCCAAGAGGCAGAGATTGCAGTGAGCCAAGATCGTGCCACTGCACTCCAGCCTGGGTGACAGCAAGATTCTGTCTCAAAAAAAAAAAAAAAATTCATTAAATTGGTGTAGGTAGAATGGGCACTTTAACAATATTTTCTTCCAATCCACAAATAAAATATCTCAATCTTTAATTTCTCTCATCAATGTTTTGTAATTTTCAGTAAGAAATCTTACACTTTTTCGTTACATGAATGCCTAAGTGTTTTCCACTTTTCAGTACTACAGATGTCCCTGATTTATGATGATTCCACTCTTGATTTTTTGACTTTATGATGGTACAAAACATATGCATTCAGTACACTCCTTGGTAGAGTTACCTCTGGATGTTGCAACTATCTGTACATATGGTAAGCTGAAAACACACTTTCCACAGTTTCAGTTTAGGATATTTTCAATT
The DNA here is from genome assembly GCA_036589455.1 of Ateles fusciceps. Classification (NCBI taxonomy): domain Eukaryota; kingdom Metazoa; phylum Chordata; class Mammalia; order Primates; family Atelidae; genus Ateles; species Ateles fusciceps. Next base: position 5,901,199 of record JAZHEH010001266.1, on the reverse strand, counting down.
TATGATGGATTTATTGGGACATAACCCCTCGTTAGTCAAGAAACATCTGCATTGTAAATAGAATTTTTTAATAACTTGCAGTATATAGATATACAATAACTAGTGTATATTATATATTGCATAATATGTAAGTGATCTTTAGCAGGTTGAGGAAATCCCGTTTTATTATTAGTCTTTTTGAGCTTTTTGAAAATCACTATTTCACTTTTATTCTTTATTTTCTTCATTTATTGAGATTATCACATGAGCATTAGACGTTCATTCTATTAATAGTGTTTATTACATAAATTAATTTTCAGATACTATACCAATCTTTAATTCCTGGAATAAATCTCACTTGGTATATAACCTTTTTGGTATGTTACTGAATTTAGTTTGCTAATTTTTTTGTGGATTTAAGTATATAGTTAAGAGCAATATTGATATGTAGCTTTCTTAATCAGTGCTGTCTTTTTTTCAGCTTTAGTTTCAGTATCAGGGTAATGCTAGCTTCATATAATACTTTGGGGGAGTATTTCCATCTTCTCTATTTTTTTCCCTTTTTTTGAAGGAGATTGTGTGGATATTATTTGTTCTTTAAATATTTGAGAGGATTCGTCAGTGAACCCATGTGGGCCTAGAATTTCTTTATAGGAAGTTTATTTATTACTAATTTAATTTGTTTACGTGGTATAGATATATTCTCTAGTTTTTATTTTCTGAAAAAGTCTTACATTCCCTTTAATTTTTACGTTTTAAAAAATAAACGTATAATTTACATATAGAAGAAGTCATGCTTTTTATAAGAAAATTATGCGAGTTTTGTAAGCACCACTACGACCAAGTAAAAGGACAATTCCATCACATAAAAACATTTCTGGATTCTTGTTTTTTGTCAGTCCTTCTCTCTACCCCCAACCTCTGGCAAACAATGCTCTCTGTCTATAGTTTTGTTGTTGCAAGAATGTCATATAAATGGAAGCGTATGTACATACATCGTCTTCTGCAGAGAAGGAGTTCTTAAGTTTGATGGCGTCCAATTTTTGTGGTATATGGATCATGCTCTTGGTGTCATGTCTAAGAAATGTTTGCCTAATCCACAGTCACACAAATGTTTTCATGTTTTCTTCTAGATGTGTTTAAATGTTAGAGTTTACATTTAGGTCTACGATTTGTTTTGAATAAAATTTTGTATATTGTGCAAGTTATGATTTGAGATTTTTTTGCATATGAATGTCTGCTTTTTCCAGCACCGTTTGTTGAAAAGACTATTATTTTAACATTGAATTGCCTTTATACTTTTGTTGAAAAACACCTGACCATAAAGTGAGGATTTATTGTTAGACACTTCATTCTGTTTCATTGATAAAGGTGTCTTTTTTTTCTGCTAATGCCTACTGTTTTGCATACTGCAACTTTATATTCTTTCAGCTAGAATAAGTCCTTCTAACTTTAGTCTTCTAATTTCAAAACTATTTTAGTAAAAGGAAAAATATTCACTATCTTTTACCCTTCAACATAAATTTTATAATAAGCTCATGTATTTAAAAAGAAACTATTCTGTAAGAATTTTGATTGGAAGTGTATTCAATCTATAGGGCAGTTTGGGGAGAATTGGTACTTAAGTATATTGAATCTCCTCATCTATGTCATAGTATATTTCCTCATTTGTTTATTTCTTCATTAATTTCTGTTAGCATCACTATTTAGTGTTCAGTATACAGATAATGCACATATTTTGCTGGATCAATACCTAAGCATGTGATGTTTATTATTGCTGTTGAAAATTGGTTTCTAAAATTTTAGTTTCCAATTGTTTCTTGTGACATATAAAAACACAACTTATTTTTATCACAACCTAGTTTTTTGTGACCTTCCTATAACTCACTTATTAATTCTAATTGCTATGGTTTACATTCTTTGCATATTCTACATATACAATGAAGTTTGGTTCTTTATTTCCTATCTTTATGGCTTTTATTTCTTTTTCTTGCCTTTTTTCCTTGGCTAAGATCTCTAGTACAATGCTGAATTGAAGAGGTGAGGGTAAATACATTTGTCTTGTTTCCCCTTCATACTTAAAAGATTTTACTACTGGCAGAAAATTTGAAACGGACAGTTTCATTTTCTTTTAGCAATTTGAAGATGATATTCCATTTTGTCTTGTCTTTCCTATTTTTTTCTCTGTGGATTTTCTTTTAATCTTTCTTCCTTTGTACTTAATATGTTATTTTTTTCTCTGATAGTTTTAATATTATCTTGTTAATTTGTTTCAATGTTTTGAGTGTGATTTTTCTTAGTTTTATTTGTATTTATTCTGTTAGAATTGGTTGAGCTTCTTGGATGTGTTGGGTCATTCTTTTCGTGAAATATGGAAAATATTCAGTCATATTTTTCTCTTCCTCCTCCCTCTCCCCATTTCTGAGACTTCAATTACATGAATGTTAGGCCCACATGATATTGCTGCATATCTATGGGATCTCTGGGTTTTTGTTTGTTTGTTTGTTTTTAACTCTTTGTCCCTATTTTGGATAATATCTAATGTCACGTATTCAATTTGTTTGGACTTTTTTTCTATGTCTACTTTGCTATTAACCCCATACAGTGAATTTTTCACTTCAAATATAACTTTTTAAACTCTAGAGGTTCCATTAAGTTCATTATTGTATCTTCCATTTTTCTCTTCATTATTTATATTTTCCTTTAAATCCTTGAGTATATTCATAATATTTATGATACTTGAAAATTCCATCATCTTTCTCATTTTAGGTTATATTTACATTGGTGGATTTTTCTTTCATTTTTGGGGGATCACATTTTCCTGCTTGTTCATGCATCTAGTAATTTTTTTATTGGATGCTGGACATTGTTATTCTTACCTTGGTAAGTGGTGGATTTTGTTGTTTCTTTAAACCATGTTGGAATTTTTTCTCTTAGGTAGTTGGATTACATGAAAATGCCTTGATCCTTTTAAGAATTTCTTTTGAGCTTTTTTGCTGTAATTGGTTTATAGTAGTCTTTACTTGATTTACTTCCATTACTAATGTGAAAACCTTCTTGGGTCTCTTTGGAATACTCTGTGTATTCAATAAGGTCTCCCTATTCTGACCATTGGGTATTCAAACAATTCCCATCTATGCGCTTGGAATTTTTGTTTTTTAGCTTAGAGCTTCCTGTGTAATTGCTCTTTTTTTTTTTTTTCTTACTAGTTGCTGATTAACCCAGCCTTGTGGAATTTCACCCTTTACATGTCCAATTTTCAGCTCAGTGAAGAGCCCAGTCAATGCCTCTCTAATACCCTTCCTGTGCAGAATCCAGCATCTTTTTTTCTGCATAGTTTCCTTTTCTCCAGTACTCTGCCATGGGCATTGTAGCCACCTTGGGTTCTTTGAAATCCATTCTCTATATCCTCAGTTCAATTCTTCACTTTTGCACTGCAAACTGGAAATTACATCTAGGAGAAAACTTTTGGTCATTTTAAGACTCACTGAATTTGTTTCATGTCTTTCACACAACGCAGAGTACTAACGACTATACGATCACGGCTGTTTCATGTCTTTCAAAGATCACAGTCCTGAATTTCCATTGTTTCAATATCTGAAACCAGTTTTTTCATATATTATGTCCAGTTTCTTACTTGTTTATAGTGGGAGACCAAGTCTTGATGAGCTTACACATACATAGATGGAAACCACAATGCCTAATTTTATTTATTTTCTCTGTTTTTCCGAGCTTCTGAGTGACTTTCTTGCTAATATCTTCTACCTCATTAATTGTTTTCAACCTTGTTCAGTCCAGGGCTTAACCTATCTATTTTGTTTCCTTATTTGTTTTTTGTTTGTTTGTTTTTGTTTTTGTTTTCTTGAAATGGAGTTATGCTCTTGTTTGCTCAGGCTAGAGTGCAGTGGCACAATCTCAGCTCACTTCAGCCTTCAACTCCCATGTTCAAGCTATTCTCCTGCCTCAGTCTCTAGAGTAGCTGGTATTACAGACACCTGCTACCACGACAGTCTAATTTTTTGTGCTTTTTTAGTAGAGATGGGGTTTCACCATGTTGGCCAGGCTAGTCTTGAACTCCTGACTTCAGGTGATTCACCCACCTCAGCCTCCCAAAGTGCTGAGATAACAGGTGTGAGCCACAGCACCTGGCCTTCTTATTTGTTTTTTTTTGTGTTTTTTTTTTTTTAATGTCTATATATTTTCTTTTTATTTTCAGTGTCACTATTGGGACTTTTGACATCCACTCATTTTGATTTTGTATCTTGCTGTTTTTTACATCTTTTTCATTTTTAATGGATGCTTCTCTTTAATTATCTTTTTGAGCATCCCAATGATAATAATTAATTCTATCTGTGAACTAACTTTTAATTTACAAGGAATTACATAGCAAGAGTTTATTTTGTTGCTGTCTTTTTTATTATTAATTTTATTCACATTTTATAATTTTGGTTGGAAATGCTTTTGTCTATTTTCGTTGTTGTTTAACTTTATTTTCCCTTCCTACATGTCTGGTAAGTTAGAAAGTGTGCAGCTTCCTACATCCTTCTTTGTGAACCTCCATCCAGAAGCAATTTAAAAAAAAAACAACAACTTGTCACTTGGTTGCAAAAGAAGCAGTTCTTGAAATGACTTAGGAGTCTCCTTTCTGTGGTTACATCAGACATAATGTAGATTTTTATTATTGTGTTTAGTGGGTAATAAACACAGTTTGCATCACAAGCTATGCCATTTTTCTCTTTTCTTCCCAGTTCTCTAACGTTTAAAGCATCAGATCACAAGCAGTTATGTTTTTGCCAGATATTTTGGTTTAATTTTCTTTGCTGTGATGGCAGTCCTGGTTTTTCATTTTGTTTGATGTATTTTTTAAAATTAAATGGTTTATTGATGTATAACTGATATTAATTAAACAGTGTATCCTTAAAGTGTACAATTTGATGAGTTTGGGCACATATATATTCACACTCCTGTAACCATCACCACAATTCTAATGGTGAACTCTCAAGTTACCTTAAACTCTTTGCAATCTATTCCTCCATCCATCTTTATTACATAATTATAGGTTAGCTTTGTATCTTTTTAGAACTTTATATAAATAGAATAATATAGTGTAAACCATTTTGTGTTTGGCTTCTTTAACTTAGCAGAATTATTTTTTTAATTCTTTCATGTTGTGCATATAATGGTTTCTCTTTGTTACTGAGAAGTACACTGTTATATGGATATACTACAATAGTTCATGGATTGGCTTGTTGATAAACATTTAGATTGTTTACAAGTTTTGGCTATTACAAATAAGGCTACTATTAATACCTGTGAACATTTTACACAAACATACTTTTGTTTCTTGGCAAATACCTAGGTGTATAATGGTCATATGAGTGTATGTTTAACTTTAAAAAACTGCCAAAACGCTGGGCACAGTGACTTACACCTGTAATCCTAGCACTTTGGGAGTCCAAGGCAGGAGGATGACTTGAGTCCAGGAGTTCAAGACCAGCCTGGGCAACATGTGAGACATCTCTATGAAACATTTCTAAAAATTAAAAAATAAAATTAGCCAGATATGATGGCACACTCCTATAGTCCCAACAACTGGGTGGCTGAGGCAGGAGGATCCCTTGAGCCCAAGAGGTCGAGGCTGCAGTGAGCTATAATTGTACCACTGCACTCCAGCCTGGGTGAAAAGTGAGACCCTGTCTCAAAATAAAATAAAAATAAAACTGCCAAAATGTTACCCAAAGTGGAGTTTCCTATTTATGTTTTCACCATCAACGTATGAGATTTCCAATTGTTTCACATCCTTGTCAACAATTGTCTGGTCAGTCTTCTAAATTTTTGCCTGTATAAATAGGCTTATACAAGAATCACATTATGTTTTTAAATGGCATTTTCCCAGTGACTAATGATGTTGATCTTGTGTGAGGTACTTTTAATACATGTGACACCAGCCAGCTTACACCTTTAGCCACCATTCAGTGATTTCTTTTTGTTCTTCTTCAGTTCTCCAGACATATTCACAATGATTTTAAGCCTGGTAATTTTTCCTCTTACTATCAATTGCTATGCATTCAGGGTAGAGAACATAGGCATGTTGGTGAGTCAATTCACTGAATAATCTAAAAATTCATAAGAATAGTTGATAAACACAAGCCTGATAGCTTGTTAAATGTTTAGGAGTTATCAAAACAAGAGTGATCATCGTGAATTTCAGAGCAGAAGCAAATCCATACTATTTGTTTAATGATAATTTGAAAATGCTTGGTAATAATAATTTGGTTACAAATAATATATATTATTTTTTCTTAGATTAAAGATAAATTCTAACAAATCCCAGATAAAATATTTCTCAGGGCTTAAAAAATCTACTTTCTCTAAATTATAAGCCAACTTTTACTAGAAATTACATCTCCAGGTAGGTATTCTCTCCTTAGGAGTGAGTATTACTTATGAAAGGTAGTCATTATACAGTTATAGAACCATCATAAATTAATACATTTATTTTGTGATATTTTGCTTTATGTTAATAAATTTTGTGTAAATACGCATATGTGCAAGGAAAGTTGTGTATTTTAATGTCTGATGCAGATTTAAGGCCCATAATGTTGAGGAACCAAATCCTAGAAAACATAAAAAGTTGCCAGAACTGCTCATATTTTCATTTTTTAAAAACACATTTCCTCCACTGACTGGTAAAAAATGACCATCTACTTTTCTATTTCTGCACACCAAATGACTTATACACATTTCCAATAGTAAGTAAATTGGTTGTATGATTTCCCACATGAAGGCAACTTAAAAATGTTGCTACAACACTGGATAATAAGGCATACAGAGAGAATAAGCCTGAGACAGAACCTAATGCTATGTATACAATTCAAAAAGTTCAAAAACATTTAAATGAAGTATAAATTTAAGAGTTAGAAACAGGGAATGCTGTAGTTCTAATTCTCATTGTATTTTCTGGGTTCATGCACTCTTTTTGTTATGAACATAGTATCCTGGGCTTTTTAGTGAAACTTGTAAAAGTACAGTAAGTCCTCACTTAACCTCATTGCTATGTCCTTGAAAATTGACTTCAAGCAAAATGATGTATAACAAAACTAATTTTAACACAGGTGGTGTGGTTTGGCTCTGTGTCCTCACCCAAATCTCATCTTGAATTGTAGCTTCCGTAATCCCCATATGTCATGGGAGGGACCCAGTGGGAAATAATTGAATCACAGAGGGTGGTTTTTTTTTTTTGGCGGGGGAGCTTTTCTCTTGTTAGTGAATAAGCCTCATAAGATCTGATGGTTTTGTAAAGGGCAGTTCTCTTGCCCAGGCTCTCTTCTCTGCTTCCATACAAAGGAACATGCCTTTGTTCCTGATTTGCCTTCCACCATGATTGTGAGGCCTCTCCAGCCGTGTGGAACTAGAGTGCGGCACTGTTGTAAAGATACCTGAAAATGTGGAAGCAACTTTGGAACTGGGTAACAGGCAGAGGTTTGGACAATTTGGAGAGCTCAGAAGAAGATAGGAAAATGTAGGAAAATTTGGAACTTCTTAGAGACTTGGAGGGCTCAGAAAACAGGAAAATGTGTGAACATTTGGAACTTTCTACAGACTTATTGAATGGCTTTGACCAAAATGCTGATAGTGATATAACAATGAAGTCCAGGCTGAGGTGTTCTCAGATAGAGATAAGGAACTTATTGGGACCTGGAGTAAAGGTCACTCTTGCTATGCAAAGAGACTGGTGGCATTTTACCATTGCCCTAGAAATCTGTGGCGCTTTGACCTTGGGAGAGATGGTTTAGGCTATCTGGAAGAAGGTTCCTTTTATTTTTTTAGACAAAGTCTCGCTCTGTCACCCGGGCTGGATTGCAGTGGCACTATCTCAGCTCACTGCAACTTCCACCTCCCAGGTTCCAGCAATTCTTATGCTTCAGCCTCCCAAAGTGCTGGAATTACAGGTGTGAGCCACCACACCTGATTTGGAAGAAGAAATTTCTAAGCAGTAAAGCATTTAAGAGAAAGCTGAGCATAAATGCTTGGAAAACTTGAAGGCTGTTGATGTTGTAGAAAAGAAAAACCCATTTTCTTGGGAGAAATTCAACCTGGCTGCAGAAATTTGCATAAGTAATGAGGAGTCAAATTTTAGTCACCAAGAAAATGTAGAAAATGTCTCCAGGGTATATCAGAGACCTTCATGGTAGCCCCCTCCATTACAGGCCTGGAGACCTAGGAGGGAAAAATGGTTTCCTGGGCTGGGTTCAGGTTTCCTCTGCTGTGTGCAGCCTTGAGACTTGGTTCCCTGTGTCCCAGCCGCTACAGCCATGGCTAAAAGGGGCCAATGTACAGTCCAGGCCATTGCCTTAGAGGGTGCAAGCCCCAAGCCTTGGCAGTTTCCATGTGGTGTTGAGCTTGTGGGTGCATAGAAGTCAAAAATTAAGGTTTAGCAATCTCCATCTAGATTTCAGAGGATGTATGGAAACGCCTGGATGTACAGGCAGAAGTCTGCTTCAGGGGTGGAGCCCTCATGGAGAACCTCTGCTAGGGCAGTACAGAAGGAAAATGTGGGGTTAGAGCCCCAACACAGAGTTCCCACTGAGGTACTGCCTAGTGGAGCTCTGAGAAGAGAGCCACCATCCTTCAGACCCCAGAATGGCACATCCACTGACAGCTTATACCCTGCACCTTGAAAAGTCACAGACACTCAATGCCAGTCTGTGATAGTAGCTGAGAGAGGGGCTGTACCCTGAAAAACCATGGGGGCAGAGCTGCCTAAGCTGTGGGAGCCTACCTCTTGTGTCAGCATGAACTATATGTGAGATATGGTGTCAGAGGAGTTTACTTTGGAGCTTTAAGATTTTACTGCCCTGATAGAATTCAAAGTTGCATAGGGCCTATAGCTCCTTTGTTTTGACCAGTTTCTCCCATTTGGAATGGGTGTATTTACCCAATGCTTTCATCCCCATTGTATCTAGGAAGTAACTAATTTGCTACTGATTTTACAGCTTATAGACAGAGGGATTTGCCTTGTCTCAGAAGAGACTTTGAACTTGGACTTTGAGTTAATGCTGAAATGAGTTAAGACTATGGGGGACTTTGGGAAGGCATGATTGGTTTTGAAATGTGAGGACATGATATTTGGGAGGGGTCAGGGGCAGAATGATATGGTTTGGCTCTGTGTCTCCACCCAAATCTCATCTTGAATTGTAGCTCCCACAATGTAGCTCCCTCCCAGGTGTTATGGGAGGGATCCAGTGGGAGGTAATTTAATCATAGCAGGTGGTTTTCCTGTGCTGCTCTTGTGACAGTGAATAAGTCTCATGAGATCTGATGGTTGTATAAAGGGCAGTTTCCCCTCCAAATGCTCTCTTGCCTGCCACCACATAAGCCTTTGCTCTTCCTTTGCTTTCTGCCATGATTGTGAGGCCTCCCCAGCCATTTGGAAAACTGTGAGTTCATTCAATCTCTTTCCTTTATAAGTTAACCAGTCTCATGTATGTCCTTATGGCAGCATAAGAATGGACTAATACAACAGGCTAATAGACATAAAAAATAGTTAAATTCATATGGCATATTTCTGGTTATAAAAACATCACCAACTTCTAAAAAAAGACTAAACACTTCTAGTACTAAACATCGAGGTAAATATGAGTTATTGTATTAGTCCATCCTTGAATTGCTATAAAGAAATACATAACACTAGGTAATTTACAAAGAAAGAGGTTTAATTGGCTCATGGTTCCACAGGGTGTACAGGAAGCATGATGCTGGCATCTGCTTGACTTCTGGGGAGGCCTCCGGAAACTTACAATCATAATGGAAGGTGAAGGGGGAGCTGGCACTTCACATGGCCAGAGGAGAAGCAAGAAACAGAATGAGGGGGGAGGTGCTACACACATTTAAACAGCCAGATCTTGTAGGAACTAACTCATTATCATGAGAGGAACAGCACCAAGGTGTTGATGCTATACCACTCATGAGAAACACCTCCATGATCCAATTGCTCCCACTAGCCCCCCTGTGCCACATTGGGGATTACAATTTGACATGAGATTCAAGTGGGGACACAAACCCAAACCATATCATTCTGCCCAAGGCTGTCCTTCTCACATTGCAATTCAATCATGACTTTCAAACAGTTCCCCAAAGTCTTAATTTATTCCAACATTAACTCAAAAGTTCAAAGTCCAAAGTCTCATCTGATACCTGTGAGCCTGTAAAATAAAAACCAGATTAGTTGCTTTCAAGATATAATGGGGGTACAGGTATTGGGTCAATACTCCCACTCCAAAAGAAATCAGCAAAAAGAAAGGAGCTAACTGGCCCCATGCAAGTTCAAAGCCCAGCAAAGAAGTCATTAAATTTTAAAGCTCCTTTGACTCCATGTCCCAAATCCAGGGCACTCTAGTGTGAGGGATGGGCTCCTAAGGCCTTGGAAAGCCCCATCTTTGTGGCTTTGAAGGGTTGAACACCTGTGGCTCCTCTCACAGGCTGGTGTTAAGTGCCTGTAGCTTTTCCAGGCACAGGGTGGAAGCTCTCAGTAGATCTGCTTCTGATGTCTGGAGGATAATGGCTCTCTTCTCACAGTTCCACCAGCGAATGCCCAGTGGGGACTCTGTGGGGGCTCCAAATCCACATGCTTCCTCCTCACTGTCCTAGTAGAGGTTCTCTATGGGTGTGCCGCTATCTAGGTTAAGGATCCCAAGCTTCCACTCTTGTACTCTGTGCATACACAGGTTTAACACCATGGGGAAGCCACCAAGGATTATGACTTGTACCCTTTAAAACAGTGGCGAGAACTGTACCTGGGCCCCTTTTAGCCATGACTGGAGCTACAGCAGCAGGGATGCTGAGAGCATAGTCTTGAGGCTGCCCAGGTTATTGGAGCACTGAGCCTGTCCTAAGAAGCCATTCAGTCTTCCTAGGCCTCCAGGCCTGTGATGGGAGGAGCTGCTGCAAAGTTCTGTGAAATATCTTTGAGACCTTTTTACCATTGTCTTGGCTATCAACACTTGCCTTTTTAGTTACACAAATTTCTCTAGCAAGTGGTTACTCAGTAGCCCACTTAAATTCCCCTTTTTATACCACATGGCTAGGCTGCAAATTTTCCAAACTTTTACTTTCTGCTTCCATTTTAAATAAAAGTTTCAACTTTAAGAAATGTCTTTGCTCATGCATATGAGCCTAGAATGTTAGAAGCAGCTGTGTCACATCTTGAATGCTTTTCTGCTTAGAAATTTCTTCCATCAGGTACCCTAAATCATCATTCTTAAGTTCAAACTTCAACAGATCTCTAAAGCAGAGACACAATGCAGCCAAGTTCTTTGTTAAGGCATAACAGAAGTGACTGATACGGTTTGGCTATGTCCCCACCCAAATCTTATCTTGAATTGTAACTCCTACAATTCCCATGTGAGGCCCATGGGTCATGGGAGGAACCTGGTGGGAGGTTATTGAATCGTGGTGGCTGGTGTCTCCTGTGCTGTTTTTGTGATAGTGAGTGGGTCTCACAATATCTGATAGTTTTTAAAATGGGAGTTTCCCTGCACAACTCTCCTCTCCTTGCCTGCTGCCATCAATGTAAGATGTGACTTGTCCCTCATTGCCTTCTGCCCTGATTTTGAGGCCTACCCAGCGATGTGAAACTGTAAGTCCATTAAACTTCTTTTTCTTTCTAGTCTTGGGTATGTCTTTACTGGCAACATGAAAATGGACTAATACATGACCTTTGCTCCAGTTCCCAGTAAGTTTTCTTATTTCCATTTAAAACCTAATCAGCCTGGACTTCACTGTCTATATCATTATCAACATTTTGGTTACAATCATTTAACAAGTCTCTAAGACAGTCCAAACTTTCCCCTACCTTCCTATATTCTTCTGAACTCTGTAAACTCTTCCAGCCTCTGCCCATTACCCAGTTCCAAAGCTGCTTTCACATTTTTACATGTCCTTATAGCAGTGCCCTACTTCTTAGTGCTAATTTTCTGTATTAGTTTGTTCTCACATTGCTATAAAGAAATACCAGAGTCTGGGGTAATTTATAAAGAAAAGAAGCTTATTGGTGCACAGTTTCTATGGAACCCTGAGCCTATTGTGGGAGGCCTCAGGAAATTTACAATCATGGCAGAAGGTGAAGGGGAAGCGTGGACTTCACTTGGCCAGAGCAGAAGCAAGAGAGACAGTGAGGGGAAAGATACTACACACTTTTAAACAAGCAGATCTCATGAGAACTTACTATTATGAGAACAGCACCAAGGGGATGGTGCTAAACCATTCATGAGAAATACTTCCACAATCCAATCACTCCCACCATGCCCCACCTCTAACATTAAGAATTACAATTTGACATGAGATTTTGGAGGAGGACACGGTTCTAAAACATACGAGCTATACATACGTTTACAACAGATTAATAGAAACAAGTAAGATAATGATCTACCTAACTATTTCAGTTCAGGTTGGTGGGTGGCTGGCACCTATCTTGACAGCTAAGGGCACAAGGCAGGAACCAACTCTAGAAAGGACACCATTCCATTGCAGGGTGCACTCACACACACAGTCACTCAGACTCGGACAGTTTGGACATGACCACTAAACCAATGTGCACGTCTTTGGGATGTGGAAGGAAACCAGAACACCCAGAGAAAACCCACATAGACATGGAGAGAATATACAAACTCCGCATAGAGACAGTGACCCCACCTGGGAAGTGATTTTTTATTTCTCATCAAAGTTACAGCAAAATGATTTTGAACAAAATAACTTTATTTGAGGAACTGCTATACCATTTTTGGAAAAAAATGTAACTTTATGGAAAAAATGGATCTGAAATTTCTAGAACTTACCACTTTGTTAAAATAAAGTGTTATCTACTATAATTATGAAATGCTTAATTGTTGCTATTAAATTGTCTTCTATTTTATTTTGGTTAGATGGCAATCTTCAAGTATGCCATCAATATGTAAAGAAAACAGGGGAGATGAGAACAAGTGAGGGGCTTGCTCTACTGTTCTTTTTCTTTTTGGCATTTTATTTGATCTTTATTCTTCTGCAAAGATGTGTCCTGTGATGTTTTAAATAATCACAAAATACACTTCTTAAATCCCATAACACTTATCCAGACTCCAATTTATAACCTTTAAATGGCTGTTGAACATTCTTATTTGTATCCTGAGCTGTGCCTCAAACTCACCATGTTCTGCATGGAATTCATTAAGAAGCACACTTTTCTGACATTGTCATTTATTAAAACGGCACCATCATTCTTGTAGTTTTATAGACTCAAAATCTACTATATTTGGCATCTTCTTTTCCTCCACCATCCTCTTCCCTCCTTTCATTTATTCTACTAACAACAATGTATCACATTTTGTCATGTGAATTTTTGAGTTAGCTGATCTTGAAGAGCCATTTGAGTTCTAATATCCTATAATTCTTATACTGAGATTTTTAAAATGTATTTGTTCCCTTCAAGTTAATTGCCCCTGTTATAATCTTAGTTCTAGTCCTTCCATTTTAATGAAAATTAAATAAATTGCCACCTACACAGTCTTCCCTTATTCCAACCTTAGCCACATCCCCATGCCCCAACTAAATTAATTCTGCATATCATCTCCTGATTAGTGTTTATAAGACAATACATGTATCTTATGTTACTCTTTGACTCAAGAACCTGAAAAAATCCCAAGTTTCTAGCACAGAATTTCTGGAAATATATCCCTGGTTTGATAATAGTTACTTTCATTCATATCATACATGCAAACACACAAATACACATATGCACAGTTCTATAGTAAAAAGCATCTAAACAAGTAGGTTACAAAAATTTAAGCCCCTCATTTCAAATGAAGAACTTCTTGGGCTCCTTGAGCTTTTTTATATATTAATTATCTAGAGGGAAATTACGTAGAAATTCAGCATTTCTCAAATATATTTTAATCTTTTTTTGGTCCCAGAGTATTTTGTGGCACCAAGTGCTTCAGGTAAATCACACAGGAAATGCTCTATTAGAACATTAGTTCTAACCTCCTATGTCTTGCCAGTGCATCTTATTGTTGCGTCCTAATATATACTTCCATCTCTTTCATGCTCAAATTAGGCAAGGATATCTATTGACATTCTTTGAGAAAAATTGTTGACTGGCCCCTTTATGATGCATTCCAACTCCCTTTTGCCTTTACTTAGTCTCCCAAAAACTTTGTATTCCTTTACCAACTGACAACCTCCCTTGTAGCTAGGCACTGATCCTATGACAGAGTCCTTGCAGAAAACCAAAGTTTTCAAGTTAGGAAAACTCAAAACTTGAATGAAAATACAATGCCTCACTAGAAGAAGACTTCTGTCTCTCTACCTAATCGCTTCTTCTTCCGGCCTAGAGAACGTGCCTAGCATGTCTGGAGGGGTAGAAAGGATCTGCGTTTGTGAGGTGGTAAGTGTAGAGAACTGTGCCCTGAGCAGTGTTAGCCCAAGGTCCAACGCCATTCACTTACGGCATCATGGAATTGTGGAGTGTGGCAGCCCCAGCCTCAAGATCATCAAGCCTCTGAACCAGTTGTAGCAATTTCTCCCCTCTGAATTAGTTTTAAATGAGAAATACTGGTCTTTGCAGAAACTGGAGTTCCATTTTCTTGTGTAAGGTCCCTTATTAGGGTTTTCTCTTATTTGTACCAATTGTAATTCTAGCTTAGGCACTTCCTATCACACTGTACCATTGCGTGTAACTTTGTATCTTTGCATGCAGTATTTACCCATTCCCTGAATGATAAGGATCCTCCTAATCAACTTTCTGAGTCCTGCTCAAGCACTACCTATTTATGAAGTCTTTTCTAGCAATTTCTACCTGCCATGTCTTATTAAATAGTTTGTCCTCATTGTTTGTACTGTATGATTCACGTCTTTGTACTGCCATATGATGTAGAGCCACACTACTTTGGGAAATTATGTGCATGTTTGCTTTTTCCTAGTTGGATTCTCAGTGTTCATGAGAGTGATAGTAGGAAATTGTTATATACTTCTTTTTTACATTATGCAACCTATATATGAAAGGGATTTGGTTAATTAATTTCAGGATATATTTTACTCAAAATATTCTCCATTATCTTCTTTGTCAGTTTGTTGATTAAACAACAAATATCTGGAATAGTCACCAAATTTAATTCATGCATATAACAAGTTTTAAAAAATAGCTTATTGAGATATAATTTACAAAGTATATAGTTCGCCTATTTAAACTATATAATTTAATTTTTTAAGTATATTTAAAACATTGTACAACCAATATGGTCTTTAAAAGTTTTATGCATTTCTTAATTAGTGGAAACATAGGTAATAGTTTGTGACTTGATGAGTCTTTGTTAACGATTTAATGATATAAAATACAAAATTAAGGAGTCATATAGGTAATCCTGGTATACATAGAATAACTCAAGAACAAGCACATTACAGACTCTTAATCTAGTTGACTTAATGGAAACGTTGTTTAAATCATAAGCTAGTAATTAAGTAAATGTGTTCAAATATTCAGATATTTATGTCACCACATGAGCAAAATATGATTGATTTAAAAGTTTACTTTCTTTTGGGTTTTTCTCTTGCAGCTCTCTGATAATTCACTTTTACCTCTATCCCTCGAATATAACTTGAACTTGCTTTCACTTCATACTGTGGGCTCATCTCAAATTATTTCTTGCGTGAGATCCAAGAATCCTCTCTTGGGGTCTGGATTGGGACCCCATTCTAGTAACATGGGTAACCTGAGGACCCCATACTTGCAACTGGTATCTGAAGTGAAGGCAGTCTTGTGGGGGATGAACGCTTGAAACTGGATTCTGACATTAACTCCTGGTAGTTAGTGTCAAAATTGAACTGAATTGCAGGATACTCAGTGTCAGATTATTGGAGAATTAGTTGATGAAAAAACCCTCTCAATATACTAGATTCCCTTCTTTTGACAAATAACTAGAAATACTAAAGAAAAAATAAACATCCATGGAGGAATAACAAGAAAGGTGTCTTTGGTGAACTAAAAATTACAGCAAATTTCTAAAGACAAAAAGTAGATGGTGTTGGATTTATAAAGTAATTCATTCTCTAAAATATGCACATTTTAGAAACTGTTTTAAATAGTTTAAGAAATTGCTTAAATAGTTGTAATGCTCAATAACCAGAGGTGGGAGTTTTAGAGGGTATGAGAAAGCAGCTCCTTAGAACAAACATGCTCAGTATGGTTGAGCGCATTAAATGTATAATAGCTGCTCAGTTCACCCATTTCCTTTAACTCCAGCATTTGTCCTAGGTAGTATCTAGGACACACTAAGTGTAAATGCATGGCTTGATAGAAGAGCCATGCTAGTTTCCATGCATAAATATTATTTATCTTGGTCTTAACTTTTAAAAATATACAATATCTGGCATTGAATCAAAAATTATCAGACTCACATACACAAACACACAGAGAAAGAGAGAGATAGACAAAGAGAGAGAGAGAGAGAGACAGACAGAGAGAGAAAGAGAGAGAAACAAGAAAAAATAACCTTATGTTAAGAAAATAGAACCAGACCAACAGATGATCCAGCTGTTAGAAACCGTCTATGTTAATATGTTAAGAAATTTAGTAGAAAAGGTGGGCACATGCATGAAAAGATAAAAAATTTTGAAGGAGCTGCAAACTATAAAAAAAGACAAGTGAAATGCTTGAAATGAGAACTACAATATCAGAGATACATAAGCCTTTATCAAAGTATATGGTAAATTGCTAAGTGTGACTCACAAACACCTAAATTGATGAAAATCAAACCTTTTTATTATGAACTTTTTTTTTCTTATGATTCCAGGCTTTTAATATACACATTTGCACATTTCAACAAGAAAGAAACTGTAAAACCTAAGTGAGTACCATTTCACAAGGTTAGTTGCTAAGAAGTATTCTGTCTTCCAAACTTCTGACTCAAATGCCAGGTGCGTGAATTCCTCTTTTCTATGTATCATACCCGAAGCCACTCTGCCAGGTTTTAAACATTACTTTCCTATTGTGCTCTGAAATATATAACCATAGCCAGCTTTGCTGAGCATACCAAATGTGAAGTCAAGCGAGTCTTTGTTTGACATCCAGTTTGTCTGGCATCTGACATTAGCATTGCTAAGTACCTAATTGCTAAGTGCTACCAATTCAGATACTGTACATCATTCATGGAGTCTGGCAACTATTTTATTTTAAAGGAAGGTAATAAATAGCATTTTACAGAATATCAGGTATAATGAAACAAACACTTGGCTAGTTAAGTGAACTGGTTTCAGATATATACACATACATATATTCACACATGTAGATATATTTAGTAAATAAATTACAGGAAATGAAAGTTGTTAAATATTGAAGTGGTTTAATGATAATATTGGAATTATTTTTAGATGTTTTAAATATAAATTTTTAAAATACTTAGGCTGGATTTTTCAATTTTGTCTGAAGAAAAGAGCTAAGGTTAGATATTTTCTCAAACTCAGTCATCTAATAGTATAATAATAAAGAAAATATTATGCACAGAAGAAATTCACAAAGGAAAGAGAAAAGTGCAATGTGACATTACAGAATAAAATGTAAAATGAAAAAACTAATTTGGTAAAAATCCTTCTACATGCATGGACCAGTGTGTACAGTAAGTTGTATACATAGTGTAATCCTCAAGGTTGCAAGGTTTAAGGATGAGAGCATGTGCACTGAAGCTTGCCTGAAAAGATTCTGCTGGGAGTGGTGAAACAGGGTTGGCAAGTCGTGATAGGCCATGGTTCAGTGAAAAAGACCAGTCTTCACAGAGTGAGTGTAAATTGGGGGCCATAGGAGAGTTTACTTGACTACATCACATGTGAGCCTCAGCTTGTAGAGAATGAAGACAAATATGTGCAATCTAAAGATGGGGTTAGGCCGGGCATTGTGGCTTGTGTCTATAATCCCAGCATTTTGGGAAGCCGAGGTGGGCGGATCACTTGAGGTCAGGAGTTGGAGACCAGCCTGGTCAAAATGGTGAAACCCCTTCTCTACTAAAAATAAAAATATTAGTGGGGCATGGTGGTGGGTGCCTGTAATCCTGACTACTTGGGAGGCTGAGGCAGGAGAATACCTTGAACCTGGGAGGCAGAAGTTGCAGTGAGCTGAGATTACACCATTGTACTCCAGCCTGGGCAACAAGAGCAAAACCCTGTCTCAAAAAACAAAACAAAACAAAAACAAACAAAAAAAGCTTGTGACAAAATACTTGAAACAAGAAACATCTGGAATCGGCTTTACGTTTCTGAGATTTGCAGTGAAGTGGCTAAAACAACATTTGAATAGATTACTTCAAAACGTGTCTTTCCTTCTTCAAAATTCTGTTCATCTCTATGATTTCTATATTGAGTGGTTGTTTACTAAATCCCTGACAGAATAAATCCATCTAATTTTTTAAAAATCATATTACTTTCAAAGGTAGAGTTGAAAAATTACTGGTTCAATTTTTCCATAGATTTGTTTGTTGTGTTTCCATTTTAAATTATAAAGACAAAGTTTAAGATCTAAATCTGGGAGACAGTGATGACATTGTGTCAGTGTTTAATGAAAAAGGAAGACAGAGAGACAAAGAAATGGAGATAGGGAAGGGAAAGGAGGCGAGGGGTACGGAGGGTAGGGAGGGGAGGGGAGGGAGGGAAAGGGAGGGGAGGAGAAATAGAAATTGGTGAAAATAATCAACTGCATGACTTGGGAGTGGACTGGGACATATGCTTTGTCATGTGTAATTTTCCTCATCGTGGAGCACTCTTGGATATCATTTGAAGTTTAGGTTTAATCTGTTTTAGGAGTAAAAAGATGAGCTAAACAACCTTTCAATATTCTTTGCATCCTATGATAGCTTGTGCTTTCATCTGTACTATTATTTAAGGAAAATTACAGCAGGTGAAAAGAGGGTGTATACATTCTAATAACTACATATTTTGAGATCCTGATTTTGTCCATCTTCACTTACATAAACACGTCTAAGAAATATAATTGTATTTTAATCACCCTCCAAAATAGCTATTTGCTTCTATAAAAAACTTACGCCGGTTAGTGCAATAGTTAATTGTATCTTAATTGTCAATGTACTTGCCACTGAATATGTACGTTTTCTGCAGATGGGAAAATAGTATTTCTTTTGAAAACTTTACCCTGTGTTCTCAGGAGTATATTTGGGCAAAGGTAAAATGTCATAACCCAAAGGTCTCCAACAAAAGTATGCACTGCCTAGAGACACCATTATTGAAGAAATATGGCATTGTGGACTGCCAAGGAAAAATTCAGCATCCAAGTCTGAGTGAGGATTGTTGTATTTCATTGTGTATGAAACGTGCCCACCAGAGGCTCTCACTGCATGCATACATTTCACTATGAAAACAAGCTCTCATTCCTCTTATCTACTTCTTCCTTCTCAAAACAATAGAATAAAGAATTAACTACCAGAATAAAATTAATAAATCTTGTGCAGGCACTTATCTATTCTTATTTATTCATTGATTTGGCAACTGTTTATGGAGAAAAAATGCAAAAGTAGAGGTTATGAAACTGCAAAGAATTTTAAGACAAAGTTAAAATATAGATTGAAAGATAAGACACATAAGGAAATTTGAAAGGCAAATGAAACTAGAAATTTCTATATTACATAGATTTTCTTTTTCATATCATTGCCTAATCTGAATAAAGAATTGGCAAGATTTTAACAAGTGTGTGTTAGGTCAATTAATGCTAGCTGATATAACAAACAGCTCCCCCCAAATCTCAATAGCTCAACAAACTAAAAATTTTTACTCATTCCACAGTCTCATGCAGGCCAGGCAGCTCTGACTGACAGGTTTTACTAAAATAATAGGTAGAAATAATAAAATACAGCATCAACTCTCTCTTTAGCATGGTCACAATGAGAACACATGGACACAGGGAGGGGAACATCACACACTGGGACCTGGGGGGTGGGGGGGCTAGGGAAGGAGTAGCAGGGGGATTGGGGAGAGATAGCGTTAGGAGAAATGCCTAATGTAGGTGACGGGGTGATGGATGCAGTAAACCACTGTGGCACGTGTATACCTACGTAACAAACCTGCACAATCTGCACATGTACCCCAGAACTTAAAGTACAATAAATAAGTTTTTATGAAAAGAAAATTTAAAACAATTTGTCTCTTTGAGGAATATGGTTTCTGCAAGTGAAAGCCATGGCTTGGAAATAATGTCTCTGCTATGGAAGTTAAAATTTATTCAAATATTAGACTCACTTCTTGATTCCAGGCTGCAGTCTTCCTCCGCCTCAGGTAAGGAGTGGTGACTCTGGGACCATAAGTGAAACACACAGGCTGGGAAGCCTTTAAGTCAGACTAAACATTGTCTCATTCCATCTACATTCATCCATGTCCACAATAGATGTTTGGCTATGGTTTCCAGTTTCCTAAGATGATCCTTTCTTTTGTTACCTAAATAAAAATCCCTGAAACCATGTATTTGGATGTTCACTGATATATTACAAACCAGTACATACATAAACACACACTACACATTTACAGTATGAGAGGACCAGCCTCTTTCTCAATATCCCTGCAGGTGCTTAACAGGTTTTTATTTACCTGGTCACGTCTGCTATATATTATTTTCCTACTTTATTTTTGATTCCTCAGTTTATATTACCCCTCTGTGGCCGTCTATCTTCCTCTGCCCTATATTACTCACCTAAAGGTGAAATAAGGTGAAATATTATCCTTCCCTTTCTATCTTCAGCAACGCCAATAGGTGAATGACATGTTAATAGCTGTTTTAGTAAGTTTGGTGCTGCCTCAATGAACATGAAGGGGAGGAGAATTTGAGCACTGCATGGAGCAGGAAACAATTTAAGATTAAATATTAGAGGTCAATGTCTTAAACATATTAGCCATTTTCTACCATAGAGAATTTTTCACTTGCTTTGTCCTCCTAGGCCTTGGTTTACTGCCTTTCCCCCAATCTTCACCATAGTGACATTTCTCCTCCTTCTTTCAAATCTTCTCTGAGTTTCAGAGTTCTCCAATTCTTATCTAACCTACTCATAAGTAGAAACTAAAATTGCTATTTCCTCTCCCCTCTCCTCTTTTTGCCTCCTTGCCTTTTTCCCCTCCTTTCCTCTTCTTTCTCTTCTCCTCCTTCTCCTTCTTCTTTACATTTTTTTTTGCAAGACTTAATTCCCCTTACTTAAAACTTTTCTACTGGGCTGCCTATGCCTAAGAATAGAGTTCTTCAATTTTATAAGTAAAATCCATTATGGCGTTTTCCCTGAAAAAAATGAGTAATTGTTTCCATGAGTAGAATTCCACTTTATTCTTAGATCAAAACTCCTCCAGTTGTAGTCAACTTCTAAATTAACTGTTTTATCTTCATCATAGTTACATAGATAGATGATGGAAAGAAATAGATAAACACACACACACACACACACACACACACACACACACACACACACACACACACACACACACACACACACACACAGAGTTTTATTTTCTCTGTATCTGTGCCTGGCCTGGGGGATGGAGGAATCAAGGTATGCTTTCCTTGGGGCGTGATGCTGAAAGTGATTCCTGAAGGATAAGAAGGAGTTTGAGGAGGATAGCTGAACCCTTTGGAGTGGCTGAGGTCTTCAAAGAATCAAATTCTTGTTAAGCGAAGAGCTAGGGTTAAAAATTGAATTCCTGTCACCTAAAACTGGTCAAAGATTCTTGAGTTTGGAAAATTACTATTATTTATGGGATTGTAATAATGTGTAAACATTTTCCTGAAAATCTCTTAAAACAACAAAGAATAATAAATATATTTTGGCACTCAGAATTATGAAAGTATGCAGGCTCTGTTGTTATAAAAGAATTTAGTAGAGAGTTTGCAGAACTAATTTGGCCTTATCTGAACATAGCTGCAAAATGTCAGAGGTTCAGGAATATCGATTTTATACCGTGCGCTATGAAAAAGGGATAAGTCATCACACAGTGAGGAGTAACATCCATTCTGTTGAAATCTTACGCTTACTTACAATCAGTTCAACACATACTTTAAAGTGCATTATGCAATACATTAAAAATAATGATTTTGAGACAAATTAAGTCATAACAGCCACAAATCAGTTTGCCCACACAGTTAATATGTTGATTAATGTCCTGTTAAGACTGAGACACTCATTTTTATCTCATTATTCAACCCAGTGTTTTTCCACAGCTATTGAATAAAAATGTAATTATTGCTCTAAATTATGTTATTATTAACTTTCACATGGTGTTTCTTGATAAACAGCCACACAAAATAAAGGACCATGAGGATCAAGGAAGTCAGAATAAAAAGTATATGGATCCACTTGCTATTATGTGTTTCAACTATACCCAGTGCTGAAAAGAAGAAGGATAGTGTTTTTTTCTTATACAATTACAATCAAGGGAGTGTAATATTAAGGGTTTTAAATATTGATGTTACAAAGCCTGCATTTGTCAAATAAAATGCAAGTGATAATCATTCCAAATATTGAATTTTGCTCTAAAAATCTGTGACTCTAGGACAGGCCTCTTCTCACATGCGCATATTTATGGATTCTTGACAGAGTGATCAACACAAAGGTCACTCACCCCAATATTGCCATATTTTCTTCTAATATCTAAAGTTTCAAAAGGAGCATTTCTTGGTGACATTTACCTAAAACAAACATGACTTCAGAAACAGAGCTCTGGGATCAGATTCATACCTGTGCACTTAAATGGAATACTTTCTCCTTATATCTTGTCAGAGATATTATACAATGCAGAATCACAAAGCATTTTGGAATTCCTTAAAGATAATATATCAGTCTGCTGGAGTTTTATAACTAAGATGGACCTTTTCAGAGTTATGCTTTTGACATTATTGTTATGCAAAATGACAGTTTCATGCATTAATCCCCACAAGAACACTGTGTTACCCAGTAATGTTATCACATTCAATAAAAGAGATTGCACCAGAGTTTGATGGCTGCAGCACTTTTTTTTGCTTGATTATTAAAAAGGATAAAGTGTTAAAGGATTTTTATTTATATAGAAATGACTATATTTTAAGCAATTCTAGTAATACCCCAAGAAACTAATAATCTGACAAATAATCATCAATGCAGATTCCATAGCAGGTGAGAGTCAAGACCAGAAGGATAGCAGAGTTTAACTATGAAAAAGTCTGTGAACTAGGAGACCAGAGCACTGTCCAGAGATTCAGAAAAGCACTATGGGCAAGAGTGCCAAAGATGTAGAATGAGTTCAGCAAAAGGGGGATGGAATTATAATTATAGAAGGGGTACCTTAAACAATGCTCTTTTAATGCAAGGCTCAGAGAAGTTATGTGAATTGGGCAAGATCATACAATGATGTAGTGGGAAAGCCTTTTCTAAAGAACCCATTCCTCAGCATCATGTATAGGAGGCCCACTATAGCAATTAGAACTTGGTGATAAAGACAAAGTTTCAGGGATCAAGTAAATAACAAAAGACATAGCAAAAGAGATCAAAACAAATATATTTCTTGGTGCTTTGGGTTATATAGTAGGGTAACTATAAGCCATGCCCCAGGCCTACCGTTCTTGTCATAAATATTAATAGTCCTTCTTTTGTTTTCAAAATTTTCCCATGTTAGACAAGGAAATATATTGTCACCTAGTTATCCTGAAACTAGCATGAAAACTGGATAATTAGTTCTACCTCAGATATTTATTAGCTATATGATCTTGTCTAAGAAAAATGAACTCCATGCTATAAAAGGGTAATAGAGTTTGTATTTATTCATCACTTAGATATTACTGTTTTAATCACATCACATGTTGCAAATCATTCATTTCTCATGACAATTTTGTGAGGTAAGCATTGTTTCATTCCCTTTTGCAGGGAGGTTTAGTTGCCCAACTGGGATTCAAACTTAAGCAGATTGGCAGACTTAGCTCACCTCTCAACTACTATACAACACAATCTCCCTGGATAATAATATTGTAGGGGTGACGTAACAGTAAGAAGACATCATGTATAGGAAAGAACTCTAAACTAAAAAGAGTGAAACTCGGGTTAATGATAATTTATTTTTCTGGTATGAAATTTAATCCACAAATTTTAGTGTGTAAGAAAAGTAACTTTAAAATGTTTCTATGACAAATTAATATCTACTGTGAACTTCCATTTCCTCTGGCTTTATATACAAATTTTGGTGAACTTACATAGTGCCATAACCTTAAGAAGTTAAGGCTGTATCTGACCTTTGGTGTCTGCAACCCACACTGACATCCACCAAGGTGACTGTTACTCAATCTACTTCTCAGTGGTTTCAGGTCATTGCTTCTCAGACCCAAAGACCCTTCTACTACCTCAGTGCTTCTAGGGTATGGAGTGATTCTGTACAGATCATGCCTAACTAGATAAGGAAACTATGGAGCTGTCTCAGCCATCACATGGTCATTCTTACACTGGTATCTTGTCACCTTTCTTTATATTCATAGAGGAGAAAATCATATTTCCATCTGCTTTGAGATCCCCAAGCACTTCTGGACTTTCTGTTATTCCTCTCTCTCCACCCTAACAAGGCATGTTCCCTGGGATAAGAGTGGAGAAGAAGCCTCCATTATCAGGAATCCTGAAATATCAAGGACTCCTTGATTCCCTCGAACATACTCCTCCCCATCCAATCTTTTCTAATCTTGAGTCAAGAAGTGTTTCTTGTAAATCATCATATTCTTCCACATGCACTGTCTTCTTCAATTTTCTGAGAACATACTTTTGAAACACAAAATTGTTTCATCTCTAATTCTTTCCTGTGTCAATGAGCATGAAATTGTTTGGCCAACAAGTCATTCAGAGATAAAACCCGTTAACAGTAAATACTTTTTAAAAAGTATCCAGCTATAATTGTTTGGAAAGGCTGTAGTTTCTTCTTTCTTAAACTACACGGTGCTAGAAATTTATCAAAGCATCAGCACCTCCAATTGTTGGAAAAAGTAGCTTCAGGGAAATATTAAAAGCCTTTCACATAAGATTTTGGCATATGAAAGTTAACTAAGTTGATTGTGTTTGGAGTCAATTATGTCAATTAGACAGCTTCAAATTTCTGTACTATTAAATGAGTTTTAATTAGGTTTTTGTCTTCCCCCACTCCCCATCGCCACAAAAATCCCCAGAAGTTGTCTTGTAAAGAGTGCATGTATGTTTTCTTTTTTGAGATGAAGTCTCTCTCTGTCGCCCAGGCAGTGATGTGGAGTCTCGCTCTGTCACCCAGGCAGTGGTGCAATCTCAGCTCACTGCAACCTCTGCCTCCTGAGTTTAAGCAATTCTCCACCCCAGTCTCCAAGAGTGTGTTTAATCAATTGTAGAAGCTGAAAAATTTGGAAAACAGGTGAAGGAATATGAATAAAGTGAAAAACAATTTTTCCCTAATAAAACGAAAGCATAACTCAAAGTAAAACTCAACGTGTTATGTCTAATAGTGAAGAACCTATACATAAGATAATATAATAAAAACCTACCTACTTTTAAAATCCCTTAAATGTGATAGAATTTTATTATCTCATGACACTTTAGAGTCACATTTAAGGGATTTAAAAGTTTTGGTTGAAACTTGCATTTTGAGTCAATAAAAAAGACTTAGCCTTTTATTTGAATACAAAGGAGAAGATTGGTTGTTTTGTAAGTAAGCATATTCTTAAAAATCAGTTTATATACTCAGTTGATATTAAATGAGCCAAATTATAAATTTAAGCCAGGTAAATTATGTTTGTGGTTACTGGGCCCAAATATAATTTCACCACAATAGGGATGATCACATTAGTAATTTACATGGTTATTCAACTCCTTTTTCTCTGAGTTAGCCATAAATTTTCATGAATCTTTCGTCTTAGGTCTCAAAAGAAGTTGGATGAAGTTACAAAAGTCCTTTAAAAAATTTCAAAGCAAGCTGGGTGCAGTGGCTCAGCACTTTGGGAGGCTGAGGCAGGCAGATCACTTGAAGCCAGGAGTTCCAGACCAGCCTGGTCAACATGGTGAAACACCATTTCTACCAAAAAGATAAAATAAAAAATTAGCGAGGACGGTGGCACTCATTGTAGTCCTAGCTACTCAGGAGGCTGAGGCAGGAGAATTGCTTGAACCCAAGAGGCGGAGGTTGCAGAGAGCCAAGATCACGCCACTGCACTCCAGCCTGGGCGACAGAGTGAGACTCTATCTCAGAATAATATAACATAACTTAACATAACCTAAGATAACCTAACATAACATAAAAAATCAAAACAACAAATCTTACATAACAATTTTCTATTCTTGTGGTCAGTTTGCATTCCTCAAAAGCATTGCTTATGTTTGCCACACATATTTGCTCCTTACTTAAATATACAAAAAAACATGGCTCATGGGTGGGGGGTGGAAGTGAGGGATAAAATACAGTTTGAACATGAAACATGGGAGGCTTGGCTCTGAGAAACATCCTGTTTTATTTCCAGCAGAGGCCAGGTTCTCGGGTAAGAATGAAGGAATTTAAAAAGGGGCCCTCATACAGCAACAGCACAGATGATACATGCATTTGGATCAGGTCACTTCACAAATAATTTTTTATTCCCCAGCAATGCTTCATCCTGAACTCCTTTGGCCTCAGTGATGGATGGCCTCTCAAGATTCTAACACCAGCTTTCCTCCTCTACTCTTCTTACCCATGGCCACAGACTCTCTGATTCTTGGCTTGAGACCTTAGTTGGTCCCCCACTTTTTGACTTGCACCACCCACTTTAAAGACAGTGCCTTGCCTACAGGCTCCTCTAGGGTCTTCTCCTTTTCAACTCTGTGTTCATTCTCTGTAACATGAAGAAGATAAATTAACCAGAACTGATATCAACAAGGAAGCATAGTTAGGAGAAAGAGAATACTTACCAGGGGCCCTAAAATCAGATCCTGACCCTGTCATCAAGCCAGTACATGATGTTTCAGGGTAAACAAACCCTCTTTCCTTAGAATGAGATGGCTGGGATAGACCATAATTTTTTATACGTGATGTTACATTTATTTCTCTTGTGCTTTTAATAGACACACTGCCTCACTGGGAGGTACCACCAGCTATCTTCCAAAATTGAGACTGAGTCCCACAGGTGATTTTAATGTTACAGGAGAAAAAGATATACACAATTAGAAAGAAGCAGATTTTCCTAAAGGAGTTTTATTTACACATTCTCATGAGACTTCACAGCAGGGAAACTGAACCTTGCTTCTCTCTGTTAGAATACATCTTTGGATGATGAGACAGGATGTGTCATGTTAATATGTTTTGTACTTCATCGTTAGAGCTCACTAAGAATAAAGGCTAGAAACAACCTTGGTAAGAGCTTCTCAATGAGTCTTTAATAACCTTGTTTTACTTTATCTCCACACACCTGTGTTAATCATAACCCCAATGTTCCACAACCAGATAGTATACATTCTTTTAAAAATTACTTCCAAGATTTACACTTTGAAGAAGTAAATCAACCAATATTCTCCAGCTAAGGCAAAGTTGACCTTAGAGCTTCTTGGGTAATTTTCCTCCCTATAAAAAGCTGAACTACAGATATTAGCCATGGCAAGAAAGTCCTTCTGAAACTATATTGTCCTATTATATGGGCCTTCTTCAAATAAAATTAATTCATCTATAGGGTAGGGGAAAGAACGAAAATATAAGATTTTTTAAAGTAGAGTTAGTATATAAAAGTAATATTTTATGACTTCAATTTTGGATTATTTAAGAACTTCCCTATGCTCACATAATAGAAATTAACACAGCTTGCATTCATTTTTGGTGTCTGTTACGTATGAAATTAGTCTTGCTTTAATGTTATATATCCTTAAAATTAATATACAAGCTACTGAAACATGTGAGCAGTGCTGGGATACAGTTGAATTATCTGAAATTCATTATTGAAAGAGTAGTTTTCTGGCCCATTCTTTTTTATTCAGTGGGAGTTGTCATGTAATTAAATACCAATCTCACTTAGTACATACAATTTGACTTAGTACTTGGACTTTATTTTTGCATGTACTAAGAAGGCTTACATTCCATTTGTGTCAGGACTGTGAACATAAGTAGACATAAGTGTCAAGAATAAGCAATTCCTTTACTTTAAAATGAGCTTCTGATTGTAAGCATTTTGATCAACTTAAGGGTAATTAGCTTCATGCTGATATTTGAATACCAATCAAATTAAAAAAGTGAAATGATAACTTCAGGAAGAGTTAGTTTTCACTTTCATTATTCAATTGACTAAGACCTTAGTAAGAAATTCACAAAGATCTATTCAGTTAGGCTTATTTAAAAAACAGTTCTAGAAGACTTCAATTTACTTCAACAAAATCAAATCCATTTTCAGATGAAGATTTTTTATCCTTGAGGAAATCTAAATAATAACTTGCAGACTTGAAATTAATCCAGCAGAAATAATAATAACTCATTAAATGCTTATTGTTTAAATTTTTAATGCCATATTACTTTATAATTATACATCTTTTCTTTAAAAGCATAATACATGGTATCAAATTTCTGAGGAAGAATCCAGTGAAGAATCACTGAGTACCCACAGGTGTTCCTAGGCATGGAGCTGGGAAAACACTTTGACTGCACAGGGATGGCAGTGGCCTAAAATTCTAGCCCAGAAGAGTAAGCACTCCAGATGCCTGGAGATCTGCCTGAATATGGAGCAGAGAGGGACTCCCTGAATGAAGATCTCTGCACAGAGGATGTGGGCTGACTCAGTCTGCTAAACGAGACAATCAGGTCCACTTAATGGCTAGAGATCTGCCTTGGCATGAGAAGAGAGAGCCTCCCTGCACCAAGATCTCTGCACAGGAGTGGTGGGGTAGGCCAGGCTGCTAATCCAGATGAGCAGTGCTCTAAATGCCTGGAGATCTTCCTGCATGTGGAGCAGAGAGGGCTTCTCTGCACCGAGATCTTATAATCAAACAGGTGCCATCATGGGGGCTGTTTGCCAGTGTTCTCCTCTCTGGGATCTGGTAACCCTTTAGTTTAGTCATTGGAACACTAACGGCCACATGATGACATACAGCGAGTTCTGAGTTCAAGATTTTGAACAAAGTTTTCCTCACTCAATTAGTTGATTAACAATTCAATAACATATATAAGGAAACAAAAAATATGCACCTACAGAAGTACATTACAGAATTTAACAGTAGAAAATTCAAATATGCTAGATTCATTTCCTAGTAGTTTTTTTTTCTTTGTTTATTTTTTGTTTCATAGGAGACAGAGTCTCTTTATGTTGTCCAGGCTGGTCTTGAACTCCTGACCTTAAATGACCCTTTTGCTTCAGCCTCTTCAAAAGCTGGGATTACAGGCATATGCCACCCTGCTCAGCTGGTGAATTAATTCTTGACAGCTGAAGTACATATAAAAGATTTGAATAATATACTAATATAAGTTATTTATTGAGTATATCAAATTGTTATACCTTTTCAAACCTCTGTGAAAGATATGTTTTAAATTGATAACCTACTAGATCTTAAAAAAACTCAGTATGTTAAACAGCTAAAACAAGACCAACACAGTGATTTTCACTACATCCATGCAATAAAACTAAAATTTAATAACTTAAAGCAATAAAAATATTACATAAAAATTAGGATTTTAAAATATGCTATTGCAATTTTGGAATAAAAGGATTTAAAGCATACAAAAGACAAAAAAGAGACCATTCAGAAATGTATGACAATAAGAAAACTATATATCACAATTTATAGAATGTGTTTAAAACCATAGTCAAAAGAAATTTCTTAACATTAAAATGGGACATAAATACAAATAAATAGAGTTAATTATTATGATTATATAATTATATCCAAATAATGTAACATCATTATATAATTTACTATTGAATACATACTACATGATTATATAATGTATAATCATTTATAGCACATTATATAACATCATACTTATTAATACGTATAAGTACAGTATTCTATGTAAAAATCATATGAAGAAGAAAATAAACTTACAGCATGTAGTAGAAAAACAAATATAGACTAATTTAAACATTAGTAAGTAATAAAAAACCTAATTGACAAATTTGAGGCAGGATCTTGAAGAGATCTTAAAAAGTGACATATGTTCAGCACGAATTTTAACAAAAGTGAAAAAGAAACTATAAATTAACAATATTGCAAGTTAGGGAGAGAATATAAGTGTTGTTCTTTACATATATTTGTAAGTGAACACTATGCAAAACTTCATAACAAATTTGGAAGTCTTAAAAAATGAAGCCTTTTCTAAAACTATACATATCAGTAAAACTGGCAGAGAATTTTGACCAAATATATTATAGCTTAAAGAAATTTAACCAGGAAGAATTAAAATTGTCAAAGAACTACTTCCAAGAAAGAAATAAGAAAATTTCAAATATAATGTCCTCACACATTCAAGAATAGATTAACTACTAGATGTTTTAAGTGTTTCCTGCACAAGTACAAAAAAAGAAAGGTTTTCCAAGTTAGTTTTTCCTCAATTATAAGGGGGAGCTAAACAATGGGTACAAAAGTCACACAGAGTGGAAAAATAGACATCGGACACACCTGATGGTGTGAGGGTGGCAGTGGGATAAGATAGGGTACAATGTAAACTATTTGGATAATGAGCACACAAAAAGCCCAGAATTCACCAGCACACAATATATCCATGTAGC
The DNA here is from genome assembly GCA_036589455.1 of Ateles fusciceps. Lineage (NCBI taxonomy): Eukaryota > Metazoa > Chordata > Mammalia > Primates > Atelidae > Ateles > Ateles fusciceps. The sequence continues at coordinate 5,870,511 of JAZHEH010001266.1, read as the reverse complement.
ACAACTATAATTTTATCCCTAAATCCATAAAAATTAAAAATTAAGAAATTTAATTAAAAACATATGAGAAGCTTTAAAAAATGAAATTAGTATAATTCAGAATTTAATCTTAGAAATTTAGCATGAACAAATTTCACATGTAGATCATTATTACTTATGAATGTTAGCAAAAAGAACTAAATACTTACAAAAAATTTTATCAATATAATGTGCTATAAATATGTAAGATTTACTTGAAATATTGTTACAGGATCCTTGGGGTGTTACTTTGCCAGACGGAAATCTCTGTGGCCAGCAGTACCTTAACCTGAGTTTTGCTCGGGCCTGCTGGGCCCACTAGCCCTGACGGGCTGTGCTCGGCATGTGCTACTTGCCTGTATCCCATACTTGCCATGGGCAAGCAAGCAGTAGATGTGTGAGCAAGTGAGGGTTGGGTCTGGCTACTGCACACAGCAAGTCATGCTGGCTGTGGTGGGGTGGGCAGCTCCATGTGCCAGCCTGAGTGCCAGCTCATCGAGAGGCTGTGGCTGGACAAGGGGTACCATAAACAGCTTCCACCTGGAAGCTTGGAGATGCCAGGAACCACAGAGCCCCAAAGAGGGTGTCACAGCTCTGGCTCAGGGAGCTCCTAGGTCTGGGATTTCTGAAGGGGTGCAGCTCTTCTCTCTTCTTCTTCTTGTCATCCACAACGTGCCAGCATGGGGTGTGTTTCAGCCCTGCTTGTGTTACTGCTCTTCAGCCCCATCCATTTAGCAGGTCTCAAGTTCTTGTCCCATGTCCAGGAAGAATGAGGTACATGAACAAGTGGAGGGTGAGTAAAGTGGAGAGGAGCTTTATTGAGTAATAGAACAGCTCAGAAGAGACCTGCTGTGGGTAGCTCCTCTCCACAGCCAGGGTGTCACTGTGAGTATTCAGCTCTCAGCAGACAGGAGACCCTGAAATGGGTAGTTCCTCTCCACAGGCAGGTCATCCTATCGAGTGCTCATTTATCAGCAGAGAGGAGACCCTGAGGTGGGTAACTCCTTTCTGCAGGCAAGTTGTCTCATCGAGTATTCATCTCTCAGTAGAGGAGACCTTGGAGTGGTTAGCCCATCTCTACAGTTGGTAGTCCCATCATCGGCTCAGCTATCAGCAGAGAGGAGACTCTGGAGTGGGTAACTCTTCTCTGCAGACAGGAAGTCCCAACATCACTTCAAATCTGGCTGAGTCCAGGGTTGTTAAGGGCTTCAGAGGGGAGGAAGCACATGCTGATTGGCCCCTGTGTAGCCATGGGGGTGCCCAGAAAAAGCACCATAAGTTCCCACTCCTGTCTGTGAGGCTGGCAGCCTGGCCCCTATGCTTTAGGCCTTCCCTAGCTTGAAGGTGGGGCTTCACCAGGGACCCACTCCTTTCTGCCCGGGAGCCTGTCTGCCTCCAGCCTCTGTTTATGGTGTCCAGGCTGTTTGTGCTGGCAGGCCAGGGCTGAGCCATCCTCAGCACCCCCTCAGCCTCCCTCCTGTGCTCCTCTGTGCCCAAGTCTGGAGGGGGCCAAAGCAGCAGGGGGTTATCATGTCAGTGCTGCCCTGAGTGTGTGCACACGCAGCTGGATTGTGACAGTGCTGGGCTCGGCCTCAACTTTGCTCTGAGATCCGAGTGGGCACCAGGGGAGAGGCCAGACAGCAGAAACAGGCACTTCTGAGCCTGTAGGGGGAGGGGGCCTTCCTGGGGGACCCCAAGAGTGCAGAGTTGCCTGGGTGTGCAGCTGCAGCTTGGGTGGCTGCAGCTGTGTCTGAAAGGGTGGGGACCCTGCCTGCTTCTGGCCCCCAAGAGCTCAGGGATGCCTGGGTCTACAGCTGTGGCTGAACGGCTGCAGCTGTGACTGGGGAATGCTAGGCTCCACCCTGCCAACTCAAAAGGGGGTGGGGTTTCTGCCTGTTTCCAACTGCTTCTGGCTCATGGAGCACATGGCCCCCCTAGCAGTGGCTTCCTCCCCTGCATCTGGCATCATTGCAGCAGCTGCTGGGAACTGCTGCTGCTATCAGTATGGTAGGGCTAATTCCTATTAAGAAATCAGTAATTCATCAGATTTAACAGATTGATAGAAAAAATATTTATTATTGACTACACAGTAGAAAATATAATGTATGAAAATACAATAATCATTATTGATAAAAACAAAATAATGAAACTTCACTAAAATAAGAATAAAATAATTTTTAAAAATCTATCTCAATCTGGAAGCCAGCATCATGCTTTTAAAAAAATGAAATTATAAGGAACATATAGAAGTTTAGCCCTACAATTATTTAACATAATCCCAGGATTGTTCTCTAATGTAACTAGTCAAGAACATAAAATTAGAGATATAAATATTAAACATATAATTAAACGTTATGATTTATGATTCCTATGGTGGTTTATACAGAGAATCAGTTAAGGTGGCACATTGTGTAATGCAAGAACAATCATAGACATAACAAAAAAATCTGCATTCAAAATATGCTCCCAATCAAAACCTTTGGTTGAGGAGATAACTTGACAAAGCCATTTACAAAGGAACTGTTAAAACAAACTTTGAAAATCACTGGAAAATATGGATAAAAAGAGTGATGGAGGACATATCTGCTAATTATTAAAATATATTATAAAGTTAAAATAATTTAAAAATTAATGTTATTGTTGAAATAGAAAAAAAGTTTAAATATAGCTTTGTGTGTGTGTGTGTGTGTTTGTCTGTGTGTGTATTTATTTGTCAATCCCTTTTGAAGTCTCAATGAATTTCTACTTGAAATGTTTAACAAAACTTAAAATTATGCATCTCCTTTGATTCCAAAATTTCACATGGAAGAATCTAGCCTAAGGGGGAGAATCAGAAAATATGTCAAGGATAATTATCTGTCTTGTTTGTAATGCAAGGCGTGAAAATAATTAGTGATTCATAAAAAAAAATCATGAAAATCTATCAGTGGAATTCTATGGCTATTAAAAAAGTGATATAAATATACAGTTTTCGAAAGGGAAAGATGTCTACTTTGTACTAGTAAGTGTATAAACCAGTATATTTCAGTCCGATTTCATTTTTAAAAGATAAAATCAGCATTATATATTTTTAAAAGACTGAAAAGAGAGTACATATGATAGAGATGATGAAAATGTTTTATTTTCTTTCTATACTTTCAGATACCTTTATAGTAAGGTATTTTTAGTCTTATTGTGTTAGGCTGTTCTTTCATGCTATAAAGAAATACATGAGACTGGGTAATTTATGAAGAAAAGAAGTTAAATTGACTCAATTTCTGCAGGTTTTACTAGCATGGTGCCAGCATCTGTTTGGCTTCTGGGGAAGACTTAGGGAGCTTTTACTCATGATGGAAGGTGAAGCAGAAAGCAGGCTTGTCATGTGGCCAGGACAAAAACAAAGAGAGAGTGAGGGGGAGCAGTTGCCACACAGTTTAAAACAATCAGATCAGATCTCATGAGAACTCACTATAGCAAGGACAGTCCCAAGCTATGAAGACTCCAACTCCATGACCAAAACACCTCCCATCAGGCCCCATCTCTAACATTGTGGATTAAATTTCAACATGAGATGAGGGGAGACAAATATCCAAACTATACCACTTATAATCATAAAAATATTATTGGTACTGGTATAATTTGCGAGTAATAAGGATGTCATTTATGTTTCTCCTTTCTCCAGCTCCGTCTTTTAACTCCATTCAATGCATTTCAAAAGTGTCACTCTAGCATTCTTAAGAAGGAAATGACATTATGACATGAAGAAGAGGCCAGGGCAGAGTTACATGGCAGGATGTTTTTCCTGAGCTCATGTAAATAACTATTATCCTTGAATATTCCTGGAAATATCTGGAAAGACTTGTGAATAAAATGAATGCTTTCAAACTTGTGAAAGCTTATAGCTATTGATGTCCTGATGCTAACTTTACCTTGACTGCTTTTATATTCAAATTCTATTTGTGTGTAAGAGGTATAGGTCATTCATACATGAAAGAGTTTTAAGTCATCAAAATATAAAGAGTTGCTTTAATATTTGAATGATATAAAGCAAAAGTGCACTCTCAATGATAAATTATCTTGACAAAAAAGCAATTAGACAAATTTAAACTCCAGTATTACAATCACCAATATAAAAAATATGCATACTTGCTTTATTTTAAAAGAAAAACAAAAAAGCTACTTGTGAAGCAATAGGTTCAAGAATGATGAAGAAAAGACCATTCATGTAGAGTTTAAATGATTAGACCAAACCAATTATAAACTTTAAAGAATTGAAACCCTTTTAATGAAGCATAGTAGTACCTCAATTACCTCTGGCTTCCTAAAACCAGACCTGAATTAAAAAAAAAAGACCCATAGCGTTAACAAAATATGAATTTATCAAGCTGCATTTTATTGCCAATGGTTTAGATCGGTATGCCATTGTAAATGCTGAATGGATCTGTAAAAGCAATAATATTCAGAATGATGCAAAAATTATCAGGCATATTTTGAGAAACCATCTACATAGGAACAAAGAAAAAGTGCTTAAATGGACAAGTCTAAAAGAGCATTGAGAATATTTAAAACTATTTTATATATAGGCATTATTGTTTATTTTTTCATTGTAAAAGAAATATATGCATATTATTAAAAATTGGAAAATAAAAAAGCATAAAGAAGAAAAAATCTTTCACAATCTCACTGTTAAATTTGATGATGTTATATATTGTTTATAAAAATATTAATCATTTTCCTTCCTGTCCTTTTTCTTTTTGGAAATATACTTCTCCACCAAAATTAAGATCATACTCTGCATTGATTTTATTATTCTTAGACTTACTTAAGCATAACAAATGCTTATATCTTTACATTATATTAAATATTTCCCCAAGCCATAAAAATTCCTTCAACTACATTGCGTTTGTTGTTTTATATTCCATATTTTGCATGTATCCTAATACATTTAAATATTTCCATAAAGATAGGCATTTGGGTTTGTTTTTAGTTTTTCAGTATTATAAATAACATTTCAATAAATACTATTATACATACATTTTTGTCCACATTTCTAATAGTTTCCTTAGAAAAATTTTCTGAAAGTGAAATTTTAAAGTAAAAGGATATGAAAATTCATAGATTCTGGAAACAACTTCATTCCAGAAAGTCTTTACCAGTTTATGCTCACAAATGTGCCTGACAAAAACGTGGGGGGGATTTTTGTAAAGAATAGATCCTATTTTGTACCAAGAGTATCTGATAACATCCATACATGTTTCCATAACGTTATGTATTCGACAACAAGGGCAGTTTTCCTAAAGAAAAGATCAGAAAATTTTTATTTCTTCCCCCGAAACAAATTGTGGCAATTTCCTTTTTGAGGTAATCCCAATTTTGAGTTGTCAACTCTCCCCCTCCTTTTTTTTTTCTCTAGCTGTGGAAATCTCATCCAGAGGTTATGTGAAATCTGAACTAATTCATCTTTCACATATGATTTACTGTTTCCTACTGCCAGGCACTATAAATTGTGTTCTCAATTTAAATCTATGTGTTCCTAACCACAGAAGACATCTCGGCATGATGGAAAGAAAATAAACTCTGCCTTGGGAAAAGAGAGTTCCAGGCTCTCCTCTTGCACAGTCGAGGCTAAACCTTCTGAGGCTGAGCTTCTATATTGTAATATTAATCATGTCATCTCACAGGATTATTATAAAAATTAGAAAATAATGAGGTTAGTAGACTCTAATATTAATTAGCACTGAACACTGTCTTTATTTTGGTGAGGTATGAGTAAAAAGCCAAAAAATGTTACCTCTAGAACAAAATTAGATCCTTAGTGGATTTAGCACTAAATTCATCTACAACTAAAATAATTCACTCCATTCCTTATGTAAATTGAAATTCACTCTCATTCCTTAGTTAACATGAGTTGTACTTTGCAAACAAAAACATGGACTCTTGAAGTTCAAAATTTCTTTTCTTATGTCTTTTAAAAAAATCTATGTCTAGAAGAAAAGCACAAATTGAGAAGACACTTTCAAAAGCCAGACATTATTACTAAATCATGTACACAACTTCTGCAAAGATAGTTGCTTCATTTTGTGGTAAGTTCTGTATCAAAACTTTATTGGAATTGATTTTTTTTGCTTTAAAACAGAGTCTATGTCTATTCAAATTGCTTCTAATACAACCTAGGCATGTAAAAAATTTTCCATATTCTACTCCATGTTCTTCCTGTGGTGTATAAAAAGGAAATTTAGGACTTAAAATTTGTCTCTAATGGTTAGAAGACTGGAAAGAGAGATACTGTCTGAGGTGCACCAAACTGTTAAAATGTAGTTCACTTCAGCAACAATGGTATCCTTAATGAGTTTTAAGTGGAAGGAAACGGATTGTGAATAATTTCGTTACTGTCTTGTCTTTCACCAGTTGCTGCTAATCTTTTGAAAGGTTTTCTATTTTTGACCTACATTCAGACAGACCCTGCTGCTTGACAAAGCTTGCTTTCAAGTCTGATTCACAAGAGCATTGCAGGGACTCCAAGGACTGAAGATTATTCTCCTAGAAATATAAAAGTTGCAGTTGGATAATTAACTACTTCCACAGGAAACTTGAAGTACCTAGAAATCTGACTTTCCAGGACAGCATCATTCTATTGGTAGAGTGGAGGAAACAAAGCCCCTATCTCAGCATGCTCTTCACTGAAAACTGAAGTCAGTAGCCTGTGGGGCCGAGTCAATGGATCAGTGGGGCACGAGAAAGCTAAGACAAACACTGGGAAACAAGATGCAATTGCTCTGTGTCCAAACTAACCTCAGGACTCAAAATACTGATGTTTGAATGATCCCAGAAAACCATGTTGCTTGCAAGTGTCAATTGTAAAATGGTGCACTGTACTTAAGACCTGAATACTTGGTTGCTTAAGACTCCTGTTTTATGACTATTTCTGAGGGACTATGCTCTAATTCCTTTCCCATGTTTCTAATGTTAAAGGTCCACTTTACCTATCACCATGTCTCTGAGAGACTGCCTTCTCTGAATTATCAGTTTTTATGTCATTTAAATAAATGTGATATTCCATTTGACTTCAATATTGTCATATTTATTTGAGGACACCAATAGACTATTATCACTAGATAACAGATAAATTAATTTTTAGTAAATTGCATAACTAGGATTCTATACTATTATGTATACAAATGGAACTTGGATATTAACATGCCTTATTTCATGACCCATGTTATAAATATTTTCTGGCTCTCTCCATAGGTTTCCAAGGTGGTGCCTTAGGTTGGAGATCTCTAGTTAATGACCAGATTCAACCTACCCATGAGAGAAGTTCCACTTTATCTTTTAAATACAGTGTTTTCCTGAAAGATTTCTTTTGAAATAAGTATTCTGCTCCATACTAAACAAAACAAACAAAAACAACCAACAGTAACTACCTATAGCTTTTTAGTAGTTTTAACTGATGTTTAACTCTACATTTGTGTATTGCTCATTTTTGGTTTTAGATGTTTTTTAAGGCCCAGTTTAGTCAAGAGATAGAAATCATACCAACTGGTTCATCAGAAAAAAATTTAAAGAATTATTAACCAGATATAAATAATAATTGGCTAAGTAACTGCAAAGGCTAAGAAGAAAGTTAAGTTACCGAAAGATAGGGACTAAAAGAAGCAGTTACCCACCCTAGGGCTATTGGAAAAGATTGAAGATGTTAGAATTGCTAGAAGTTTGGAAGAGGGGTCCCATGGGTTTAGAACTCAGATCTCTGAGGAGGGGGATGCCAGCAGATTACTCGGTGCCTCTAAAAGCCCTTGCAGTAAGACTGCCTTTGCAAGTGAGGATGAAAAGGGAATAAAAGGCTGTTGCTGACGTGAAGATTATTATCTATTGTCTTTGTACTATGTAGGAGGAGGATTTAATTCTCTTACGTTCCCCACCTCTCCATTCCCCTGCCTACTTTGTCACTCCCTTCAACTTCTCCCGTCTCTAATATATACAGTATATATTAATACACACCAGTTACATCATTATCTTAGTCTAATCCATTATTTCAGTGTTTACATTATTTTATCTTTGTAAATATTATTGACAGCTGAGCCACATAATGGACTATGAATAGCTTGTGAATCCAATATTTATCATCCTTAGAGTTAATAATTTCTTGGGTATTTTTTTTTTCTTTGCCTGCTTGCTTTTCGGTGTTCTCCTGGATGCACCCTCTGACTCTCAATACACAAAGTTATTGGATGATATATATTTTTTCTTTGATGCATACCTGTGGGTCCTCCTGCTCCATCTGGATTTGTCATTCTGTAGTCTGCAGCACAGTTATCCTTGTGGGGTCCCTATCACCACTGTCACCTCTCAGTGTGGCTCCGCTTTTGTCTGTGGTCACGGTTTCTGGTATACTTGATTAACTACAAGCATTCTGAAATTTCACAATAATATCCACTGAGGTGGTCTTTTCCCCCTTTTCATGCTAAACCCTCAGTGGACTTTTCAATACTGAAATTCATGGCCTTATGTCCTGGAAATTTCTATTTTGCTATTTCTCTGATAACTATACAACCCTCTGCATTTTATTTGTCCCTGTCTTCTGGAACTCCTATTATCCATGTATTAGAACTCCTTAAACAGTTATCAAATTTTCTCTCACATTTTGAATCTGTTATTTTAGTTTCTGGGAGATATTTTCTACTTTGTCTTCTAACTTTTTTACTTATTTTTAAATATTTTCTAGCCTATGTTTAATATTCAAGATTTTTTTGGAGGGTATTGCTTTGTGAATTTTACTTTTGTACAACTTCTTCCATGGATGTTTTAAAAGCTTTCCATATTTTGTGAGCATATGCTTTCAATATTTTTTACTCTCCATCTCTGTGTATTTGTCTGCTCTCTGCTTTCTCTGAGTTGCTTTTCTGTTTGGTTTGGTTTCTGTTTTCATCTTTAAGATTTTCTTCAAATGTTGAGACATCTTTGGAGTTGGTTCATTTTTAAGAGCAAAAAACTAGACAGCTGATCTGATTAGAAGCTCAGATACCCTCTATCAGGCTTCACTGGAGAGTGATTGAGTGGGACATGGCCCTTTTGCTGAGGGTAGGGTACAAATACCTTCCCTTCGATCAGTCTGTCTATAGGAAGGCTAGCAGGGTTCTCGGTACCAGGTTGGGAAGCAGGGACTCTGGCTAGAACCCACTGTGTTCCATATGACTTCTTCCTACCTCCCAATCTCCACATTCCAAAAGTGAGATCAATACCGAAGGTTTATGTTCTTGTTCAGCCTTTCTTTATACTAAACCTGTAATTATATGTAAGCAAGAAGGCATCTAGATTACTAACTTAACTTATCCAGCCTTTCAGTCATTCCTCATGTTTTCAGTCCATCTTCTCCCATATGTGAATGTCAGGAATCTTTTGTTCCTGAGACTTTTCAGGGAGCTGTGGGGACACAAATAGACTTTCTCAATATCCTGTCAAATTAATCATCACTATACATTTGCTTTCTAGCTATTAATATTTTGTTGACCTATCTATTCTGCTGCAATTGCTGCTTCTATTTAAAAATTTTTTTACTTTATTCTTCCACTATCAGTGTAGTGGAGCATTTGGAAGTAGCAGCATTAAAAGCAAATGTTCAATTCATTCTCAATCTACTATAACAGAATTCTCAATTCAATTTATTTAATTATTACTATTTTGCTAAGTATTTTTCTTTTTATTGTGTTAATTTCTGTTTTTCAACTGTTTTACTAAAATTTCAAATGTCAGTATTGACATTGAGTTCTTTTTTTGTATTTTCAGTTAAATTTTAAGCCTTTTGAAAATTAATAATTATGGCCACATTTGTGTGGGTATATTTCAGAGTTTCAGTTTTGTTTCATTTGTCTGTATGTTTGTCTTTATGCCAGTAACTTTGTAATGTGTTTTAAAATTAGGTAATGCAAAGCTTCCAGCTTTGTTTTTTCTCATGATTCTTTTGGCTGTCTGAGGCCCTTTGTGTGTCCAAATAAATTTTAGCACTTTTTTTCTATTTCTATAATCATCATTGGGATTTTGCTAGGGACCAGATTGAATGTGTAAATTCCTTTGGGTATGCAGACATTTTAAAAAATATTGAGTCTTCTGATCCATAAACACAACGTCTTTCTATTTATTTGGCTCTTTTTTCTTAAACAACATTTTGTAATTTTCAGTATACAAGTCTTTTATCTCCTTGGTTAAGTTTATTCTTAAGTATTTTATTCATTTTGATGCATTTGCAAGTGAAACTTTCTTAATTTCTTTTTCAGATTTTTTGTTGGTAGAGTATAGAAAAGCATTTACTTTTGTATGTTGATTTCATATACTGCAACTTTGCTGTGTTCTTTTATTAGTTCTAACAGATTGTTTTGGTGGAATTTTTAGGGTTTTCTACGTGTAAGATTATGCCATCTGTGAAGAAGATAATTTTACTTCTTCCTTTCTGATTCAGATGCATTTTATTTCTTTTTGTTGCCTAATTGCTCTGGCTAGTATTTCCAGTACAATGTTGAACAGAAGTAGTGAGAGTGAACATCCTTGTCTTCTTGAGCTTAGAGGAGAGGCTTTCAGTTTTTTATCATTGAGTAAAATGTTAGCTGTGGGATTCTCATATATGGCTTTTATTATGTTGAGGTAATTTCCTTCTATTCCTAGTCTGTTGAGTGTTATTATCATGGAAGGGTATTGGATTTTGTCAAATACTTTGTCTGCATGTTTTGAGATGATCATGTGATTTTTGTCCTTTGTTCTATTGATGTAGTATATCACAGCAGTTGATTTTTACATGTTGAACCATCCTTGCAACCCAGGGATATGTTCCTCTAGGTCATAGTATATGATCCTTTTAATATGCTGTTGAATTTCATTTTTCAATATTTTGCTGAGTATTTGTGCCTCTATATTCATTAGGGATATTGACTTGTAGTTTTCTTTTCTTGCAGTGTCTTTTTCTAGCGTTGGTAACAGGATGATGCTGGTCTTGTGCAGTGAGTTTAGAAGTGTTGCCTCCTCTTCAGATTTTTGGAGAAATTGTAGAAGAATTGAATGATTGACAGAATTCACCAGTAGAGCCCTCAGGTCCTAGGCTTTTCATGGTTGGGAGATTTTTGATTATTAATTCAATCTTAATACTTGTTATTGGTGTGCTCAACTTTTATATTTTTTCAATATTCAGTCATGGTAGATTATAGGACATCAGGAATTTATCCATTTCTTCTATATTATCCTGTTTGCTGGTATATAATTGTTGATAGCAGTCCCTATGAGCATTGTTATTTCTGTGGCAAAAATTGTGATGTCTCCTCTTTCATTTCTAATTTTATGTATTTGCATCTTTTCTCTGTTTTTAAATTAATGAAGCTAAAGTTTTGTTCGTTGTCGATCTTAAAAAAAAACAACTCAATTTTGTTGATTTTTTTCTATTCTTTATTTCATTTATTTCTGTTCTTTATCGTATCCTTCTTTCTGCTCACTTTGGCCTTATTTCCATCTATTTTTGAATTTTTCAAAATGTAAATTTAGGTTGTTAATTTGAGTTTTTTTTTTCTTTTAATGTAGGCATTTATCGCTATAAATTTCCCTCTTGGTACTGCTTTCTCTGCATCCCCTTAGTTTTGGTATGTTGCAATTTCATTTCCATTTGTCTTGGGTTATTTCTAATCTCCCTTTATATTTTTGTGATGAACTATTGGTTGCTCAAAAGTGTGTTGTTTTATTTCCACATATTTGCGAATTTTCCGATTTTCCTTCTGCCATTAAATCTAGTTTCATTTCATTGTGGTCAGAAAAGACACCTGATATAATTTTAATCTTTTAAAATTTGCTAGACTTGCTTTGCGGGCTCAGATATGATCTATCCTGAATAATGTTACATGTACGCTTGGGAAGAATGAGTATTTTGCTGCTATTGCATAAAATGTTCTGTATATTTCTGTTAGGTCTCTTTGGTCTATAGTGTTGAGTTATTTGATTCCTTGTTGATCTTCTCTCTAGATGTTCTATCTTTTGAAGGTGAAGTATTGAAATCCTTACTATTAAGTGTGATTGTCTGTTTCTGCATTCAGTTCAGCCAATGTTTGCATCATGTATTTTGGTGTCTGATTTTGTAAGCATATACGTTGATAATTGTTATATCTTAGAGAATTGAGCCTTTATTATTATAAAATTATTATTATTATTTTTGTCTCTTTTGACATTTTTTGAATTAAAGTTTATTTTGTCTTATATAAGCACAGATGTCCTTGCTCTTTTTGTTACCATTGGCACAGAATATCTATATCCATCCTTTCACATTCAGCCTATGTGTGTCCTTACATTTATTTATCTATTTATTTATTTAGTTTGTTTTTGAGACGGAGTCTTGTCTGTTCCCCAGGCAGGAGGGCAGTGGTGTAATCTCAGCTAACTTCAACCTTTGCCTCTCAGGTTCAAGTGATTCTCCTGTCTCAGTTTCCTGAGTAGCTGGGATTATAGGCGCAAGACACCACACCCAGCTAATCTTTAATATTTTGGTTGAATCATGTTGACCAGGCTGGTCTCAAACTTCTGACCTCAAACTTCTGACCTCAAGAGATCCGCCAGCCTCGGCCTTCAAAACTGCTGGGATTATATGTGTGAGCCACTGTGCCCAGCTTTGTGTGTACTTAAATATAAAGTGAGTCTCTTGTAGATAGCATATAGTTGGATTCTTGTTTAAATCTGTTTAGTCTCTTATGTCTTTTAATGGGAAATTTTAATCCCTCAATTCCTCTGGCATTTGTCTATGGTATTGCAAATTCTATGGTTCTACTGCAGCAAGCCTCCCTGCTCACCCTTGTTTAGGCATCCAAAATATGCCAGATCCCTGTCAGTGCCCCAAGTCAGACAAAACAAATATCAGTCCTTTGGGTATCCTTCAAAAGACCTGGCATGTCAGATACAGTCTCCACCCATCTCCCTCCCTTCTATGGTAGGCCTTGAGTTATGGAACAATTACACCCAACTGCGCTGGCCACATTAAGCCTCTTCCATCACTTTTCCCCCTTCTTTGTTCTCAGTTTGTTCCAGGCATCCAAACAGGCCAGTTCCATCAGCACGTCAAATGGAGCAAGACAGAAATTAGTCCCGCAGGCAGCCCTTCAAAAAACCAAACATTGGACACGCTTTCCACTATTCACTCTCCAAACCAAGATGTTCTCTCCTGGTACTGAGCTATACTAGTTTGGGGTAGGAACTGATGTGGGTAAAATGAAACTGCTCTTTTTACTTATTTTATTGTGACTGTTCTTGACATTGTGCATGCCTGAGGTACTGCCTCTTAACTGGATTCTGGAATTCTTATAAAGGTATGTTATTTAATATATATTGTTAAATTAGTGTTTTTTGCGAGAGAACGAGGGTTGAGGATTTTTATTCCATCTTTCAGATGTTATCTCCCCTCAATCCTTTAATATGTAAGTTTAATGTATTTTATTTAATATTTAATTTTTAATTTAAATTTCTTTGCTTTTAATTTTCTGTTTTATTCCTTTCTCTTTCTACTTTCAGTAGAATTGAGTAATTTTGCTATTTTTATTACTTTGAAAGCTTTATGATGTTTTTCTATTATTTTAATTATTATATATATATTTTAAAACACATACATACATATATTTTTCTTAATAACAGTCTAAAGTTATTTATTATTTTATTCACCCATGCATGACAGAGACCTTAGCACATTTGAGTTCTCCACAGAGCATCTCATTAACACTCAGTCTTGTCAGCGTTGCCTAGAAATTTTCATGTTATTTTTCTTTTGATACAAAAGCTCTACTTGTTTTAAATTTATTGATAATTTTAATAAAGTTCTGTACTCATTATTATTTTTCCCTTTGAAGTCATTTAATTTTTTCCTAAGTAAATAATTTTATTAATACTAGTTCTTTCAGCAAAAATATGTAAGGGATTAATTTTCTGAATGTCTGTAATAATGTTTATTTCTTCCTAATTTTGAAGATAATTCAACTTTTTACTGAATTCCAGGTTGACAATAATTTTCCTCGGTACTTTAAAGATATTACTGTATTATCTACTGACATCTATTCTTGCTGCTGAGATTTTTGTTTCAATACCATTGTAAATAATACATATTTTCTAAAGGTTTTTAAATTTTTTTGCCTTGATCTTTGACAATGCATCATTATTGAAATATGACTGAGGATGAATTTATTTTTGTTCATCCTACTCGGAGAACTTGGTAAGTCTTAGAATTACTTTTTTAATTCTAGAAAACATTAGCTTTTATTTCTTTAAATATTATTCTTTTAAAATTTTCAAAATTTTATTCTGGAATTAATATTGGAGCTCCTCTATGTGCTTTCAGAACTGCTCTTTCAACCTTTAACTCTATTTTTCTATGTTACAATCCAGATAAGTTTTTTAGTATAATATTCCAATGTGGGCTTTTAAAAATTGTATCTAATGTAAAGTTGTAGTGTCTATTGTGACAAGTTAAAAACTTAGTAACCATCTATGTCAATTCCAAATTCTCTAATTTTTTTATATCCACTCGTTTTTGTCTCACAAGCACCTATTTTAGTATTATAATTGTTTGGTTTATTAAAATGAAAGTTACAACTATATCTCTGAGCACACTCAACTCAACATTTTTACTTCAAATTACCTTTCAAACTGTGACATAAAGTTAAATTTACTTAGGATCAACTTATGATAGAAGGCTATTGTGAATGAAATTTATGTTTGTTTGTTTTTCCCTTTCTCTTTCTCTCCTCACTTTTCTTTTAGCAGTGGTTTTTGAAGTTTTCTCACAAGGCTCCTATGACCTTATTACTGAAACAACACTTAAGGATTCCTGTTTTATTATAATGTAGAAGATAGTATTTATGCAGTCATCATTCTAATAAACTGCTTTGCTCAATTTCTGGGCCTCATCTCTAGGCCCAGCTTGCTACAACAGAATCCAAATGTAATTTAGCAATAGTTGACTAGTTTCAAATTTTAAAAAGTGAGTCTGACTCTTGCTCTTAGTCTAGTGGGAAATACTTTCAGTTTACTTTGAGCCATGGGTGCCAAACTCTAACTGCTTTTGCATACTTCTGGGTCGGCAGCCCACAAATCTTGTGGGTTTATCATTATTAGTTTTTCCTTTCCTGATCTTTAGCGATGCATACCTCAGTGCTAACTTTTATGCCTAACCTTATAGTTTACTGCTTAATATTGTGAGTAGATTAGAAATGTGCCTTAAAGTATAAACTCATTGGACAGTTTGAAGTGATGTTCCTGTTTAGCATTTTGTGTATCCTTTTTTGCAAATCCCATTTGATCTACCCAGTGGTAAGTGACTTCATTTCATTTTACTTCACTTCTGAACACTTGGGCAATACTGGTAACAATAGATGTCCATTTTAGCTTATGACTTTTTCTGTTTTTCAGAACAGAATTTTATTTCGTCTTCCTGACCCTCCCAAGCCTCTAAATTGCAAGGCTAAACACATTTCCAGAACCAGAAATACTTTAGTATGTAGGTAAACTTAATCAATAATCTAGAATAAGATTTAGTTTTATTGAAGTAAAAACACTTCCATCGCTTTTAGTTTTTAATAAAATCTCTGCAAAATCAATGTGGTAAAAATAACAACTACTATTTATTGAGTACTCACATGTCTTCTATGCAAAATTCATGTACATGTCATTTAATACTTACAACAAAACTTTCAGAGACACTTTTAAATATGGGGGAGAAACTATCATACCCTTAGCTTAAGCTATTTGCTAAAGAAAATTAGGAAGTTAGTAGCTGAACTGGAATTAAAACCCAAGTTTGTATGATTTCTCAGTCTACAATTTTAGCTATATTACTACCACACATTTGCCTAATGTTGTATAATTTGGAACTCTTTTGGTTATAATAAAAAACACTGCACAAACCAAGGGAAGAAAAGTTATTGACTCATGTAACTGGAAAAACTTGGAGTAAAACGGGCTTCAGAAATTGCTCTACGTGCACTCAAAAATCAGCAAGATGTAGATTCTCCCTGCTCCTGGTTGAACTCTCCTCCATGTGCTGGCTTTAATCTCTGGATCTGAGTAGCAGAATTACCACAGGAGTGTCAGCCTCACATTCTCTCAAGTTTAAGTCCAAAGAGAAGAGGAAGATTCTCCTCCAGGTAGCTCTTACACTTGCCATTATCATCACCCTGATTGGTGCAAGTTGAGTCTTACGCCTGTTTGTTTACAAATCGCTGAGGCCAGGAGAACTGTGATGATTGACCTAAGCCTAGGTAATATATTCTGTGTATACACTGGATGGAATCCAACCCAAAGGAGTGGATTACTACATTCAAATTGTGGGCATTTATCAGAAAGCAGTTGGTGTTTGCTAGAAGACCAATATATAAGCCACGTCCACCTCAGTTGTAACTAATAGTTGGGAAGATTTTACTATTAAAACAGATTATCCATTAGCATCAAATGGCTCCTAATTCCTCAAGAAGAAATAAGATTTGTAAAAATATACATATGAACCGGGAGAAATGATTGGAATTCAAAATATTCTTGGGATGACACAGCTCTGGAGGCATAGTATAAGGCAGTATTACTAATTTAAATTGACGCCTGCCTTTTACTCATGTGTAAGGAGAGATGTGGATGTGCAGCAGTTGGGAAGGAGGTGTGAGGGATGCTTAGCTTGATTGCGAAAGGTTAATTACATGTGAAATGAGGCTGGGATTCAGAGGATGTTTGCTCTAGATTTTGTGTAACGTTATATGAACACTGGGATTCTCTTTATTCTATTAACAAAATAAACTCATTTTGTTTGGTTTCATTTTACAGTTGCTTTCATCCCACTGAACATTTATGCTATTATTTAATTTTACTAAACATTTGTGGATAGTAATATACCTATAGAATTAAAGCAACTGCAAGATATTAAAGACATCCAATTCTTACAGAGATTTGATCTGCTAATTAGCCACACCAATTTTATGGATCATTGCATCTCACTTAAAATGTATTGTTATACGTTTATAATCTTTCCATAATGAGCTTTTATTGAGTGCATGGGCAACTTCTGTGTGATGTACAAGAAAATTCTCATTCCCTTACCTAAATAATACATTTGCAGACCTAGTAAATCACAATAACACTCCATTGAAAAATCGTCCTCTTGCTATTATTAAATGGCTTATTTGGGACTGAGATAAAAATTACAAATACCTAAGGATGGAAGAGCCAGAGTAGTAACCAAAGAGGCTCAAAGAGGTAACCTCAAAGAGATAATGAAAGAGACAGGTAGAGAGGAGGAAGGTTGTCATCTAATAAATTGATAGGCAATATAAATTTATGAAGAAAACAACTGGAGTCAAATTTTCTTTTATTATCACAATGATGTTATCTAGTCTTTTGCATTTCAGCTTTTCAATTATTTAAATATGATACACTAAAATATTCTAGTTTCTCAACTAGGCTATTAATTTTCAGAAATAATTACTGACTTTTGATATACATTTTAAAAACTTGAAGTTTGCTACTCCTTGAAAGGAACAGTTAGATTGAATGCTCCTGACAATGTTAAAATTTACCCTGAGCACTGTGCTCCTGGAGAACAGTGATGTGTAAGTCAGGGTTCTCCAGAGGGACAGAACCTTTGTATATATACACAAAGAAGTTTATTAGGGAGAATTAGCTCACAAGGCAAAGGCCGGAGATAGCCCGTCTGCAAACTTGGGAAAGAAAGAAACTGATAGTCGCTCAATCCAAGTCTGAAAGCCTCGAAACCAGGGAAGCTGAAAGTGCAGCTCTCAGTCTGAGGCCAAAGCCCTTGAGCACAAACAAGGCTGCTGGTTAAAGTCCCAGAGACTAAAGGCTGAGGAACCTGGAGTTTGATGTGCAAGGGAGGAGGAGAGAGAGAGAAGACTCAGCAAGCAAGCTGCTTACCCGTTTTCTGCCTGCTTTGTTCTAGCCATGCTGGCAGCCAATTGGATGGTGCTCGCCCGTGATGAGCATGAGTCTTCCTCCCCCAGCCCACTAACTCAAATGTCAGTCTCCTCTGGCAGCACCATCACAGACACACCCAGAAACAATGCTTCATCAGCCATCTAGGCATCCCTCAATCCAGTCAAGCTGACACCTAATGTGAACCATCACAAGTCATGATTAAGAAATTACCCCCAACTTTTTGTGTCCTAAGAAATGACTTTCTGCAAAGAACTACCTTTTCCTGTGTGACTTAGATGAAACTCACGAGTGCCTCCTTGTTTACTTATGGCAAGGCCAGACTCAGACCCTTCAAAATCTTTTATTTGTCCTATAAATGTTTAGCTAAACTGTTCAGTTCTACTGACTAATTTGGAAAGATGCTCGATAATTTTTATTTTATTTTATTATGTTCTGGGATACATGTGCAGGACATGCAGGTTTGTTGCATAGGTAAATGTGTGCCGTGGTAGTTTGCTGCACCTATCAACCTGTCACCTAGGTATTAAGCCTCACATGCATTAGCTATTTATCCTGATACTCTCCTTCCCTCCATCCCCCTGACAGGCCCCAGTGTGTGTTGTTCCCCTCCCTGTATCCATGTGTTCTAATTGTTCAGCTCCCATTTATAAGTGAGAACATGCAGTGTTTGGTTTTCTGTTCCTGCATTGGTTTGCTGAGGATAATGGCTTTCAGCTCCAATCATGTCCCTGCAAAGTATATGATTTCATTCTTTTTTAAAGCTGCATAGTATTCCATGGTGTATATATACCACATTTTCTTTATCCAGTCTATTATTGATGGGCATTGGATTGAATCTATGTCTTTGCAATTGTGAATAGTGCTGCAGTGAACATATATATGCATGTATCTTTATAATAGAATGATTTATATTACTTTGGGTATATACCCAATAATGTGATTGCTGGGTCAAATGATATTTTTGGTTCTAGGTCTTTGAGGAATTGCCACACTGTCTTCCACAATGGTGGAACTAATCTACATTCCCACCAACAGTGTAAAAACGTTCCTATTTCTCCATAGCCTCACTAGCATCTGTTGTTTCTTGACCTTTTAATAATCACCATTCTGACTGGCATTAGAAGGTTTTGCTAATGATCAGTGATGTCGAGCACTTTTTTTTCGTGTGTTTTTTGGCCACATAAATGTCTTCTTTTGAGAAGTGTCTGTTCATGTCTTTTGTTCACTTTTAATGCTTTTTTTTCTTGTAAATTTGTTCAAGTCCCTTGTAGATTCTGGATATTAGACCTTTGTCAAATGGATAGATTACAAAAATTTTCTCCCATTCTGTAGGTTGTCTGTTCACTCTGATGATAGTTTCCTTTGCTCTTTGGTTTAATTAGATCTCATTTGTCAATTTTTGCTTTTGCTGCAATTGCTTTTGATATTTTCGTCATGAAATCTTTGTCACCACATCAGTCTTATCAGTACTACTTACAGTGTTAGAGGAGACAGAAAGGTATTTTATTTGTCTAAGTTGCTGTTATTTTGGCATTGGATATAGAATGTATGTTATAGGCTAATATTCTCTCAAAAAATCCTCAAAGAATGAATGAATGAATAAGGTACTGTGTCATTAAAATTAACTATTTCCACTCTAGCTTGGCTTAAAAGACTTGGCATAAGTAGCAGCTGGACTAAGTATTTTAGGTAAAGGTAACAACCTGGAAGTTCTTGGACTTGACTTGTTACATAGACTCATATTGACTGGCTCATATATTGTTTTAAAACAGAATACTAGCCAACATTTATGTCACAGTAGATTTCACAAGAACATTCCAATTTTTGGATCTTTTAAAGCATCGTATGATTAAGTAACCTGCAGCCCATGTTCTGGCCTTGCCCTACATGACAGGAGTGGAGCTGTGCTCGTGCCTTTGGGTGGTGTGTGCATTCTCATGTTCACCAGCTCAGGCCTGCTACACTCATTTGTGTGACTGCCTACTCATGTGGCCATTTGAGTTTGGGACCTGCCATGGTGTATTCTAATAAAAATAGACTCCTATTACTGATAAGCTCATACTGCTTCACACACATACACACTATTGAAATGGCCAAAGTAAGGCTGTTTTACTGGAATTTCCTTCTTTTATGAGCTCTTTAAGGTCAGGAACTAATTACCCTTTACCCTTTGTCCTTTACATTCACTCTGGTGAAAACCATACTCCCAAGCTGCTTTATGGCTTCTAATTTAATTGAAGGCAACACTAGGGGTATCCTGCATGGGATTAATCTCTCAAGCAGGTCTCAGCATGAACAACCCTTACATGAACTGGCAGCCTTCCTCTCATGGGTTCTGTTCAAGCCATTTTTTTGGGAGCCATGTTGCTTGCTTCTCTGCACAATAAATAGACCATATTAATAATTCAAATCTTAGCCTAATCTGTCTTAATTGGGAGAAAGTCTCACCCTTCATAACCTAATAAACCACTTAGAAAATCAGCATCTATCTGATTTACAGCATCTATCTGATTTATTTCTTAGTATAATAAATAGTGACAATTGGAGTAATAATTAATGTATTATCGATAATTACCTATAAAAAGTTAAAATACAATTAATGCTTTTTTAATTGGAAGAATCAGAACATTTTTAAGAGCATTACCTTTGAAGAGCGGAATAGAGAAGGGAGGAGGGGTGATAACTGGAGGAGACTGCTTATACTTTATAACATTAGAATTCTTACCTCTTATATCTATAACATAAAAATGAAAATAAATTCATTAATAAAGAGATATCTGGATGAGAAGATTTAGAGTAATTAAATTTTTTTAAAGATGTAAAGTAAGATACAATAAGTTACATAATAATGTATATAATTATTTATGTAACAAAAACTTTATCTTCAAGTGTACATGTGCTCATGTAAAAGCATTGAAAATGGAAAGAATAACACAAAATTAAGATGACCAGTGAGAGGTGAGATATGACACAGAAAAGAAAAAGAGACCATCACACTCACTTTCAGTACTTTCACACTGCTTTCTTGTTTCTGAATTTCCTGTATTACTTGGGTAATTTTTAAAAGTGATTAAAAATTAGATGCAAGTCATAACCTTTGACCCAATATTTCTATTATTGAAAATATTCTTTAATTATTCTCACTCTAGTTGAAAAATAAAACAAGTGTCAAACATATAAATACCTCAGGAAAATATTTTAGTTTTGAAAAATTAAAAATAGTTTAAATATATAATTATGAAACACCTGTTAATTATGACAAATCTATAAAATGTAATGTTGCTTTGTCGTTAACAATCCTGACTACCAAGAATATGTAATGTCATGGAAACATTTGTACTTTAATAGCAAGTGAAAAAAAGTGGAGTGCAATATTAAATATTCAACTTGGTAATAAAATGAGACAATTACAAAAATACTAGAGGACACATCAAAAGCTAATGTGATTGTGTTTCACAAGGCATGATTTGAAATAAGATCTTTTGATACCTTCCAAAGTCATCTGGTCCTTATGCATCCTGTAACAAGAAGAACACAAACTATCATGGGGCCAAAGGATACCAAACTGTTGCTTTAATATCTAGAGAATCAGATTTTTATCTATTGAAACCAACTTTAAATTTATGTACAAATATACTTGGGAAAATTTTTTTTTGAATAATTTATTTATTTTACTTTAGGTGCAATACTATATCTGGCATTTCTCCACATGTTATCCCTCCCCTCCCTCCCCTCTCTCCTCACCCCCCCCCATCCCCCGTTGTCTCTCCCCTACCCTCCGCAACTGTCCCCTGTGTGTGATGCTCCTCTCCCCTGAGTTCATGTGTTCTTGTTGTTCAACACCCACCTATGAGTGAGAACATATGGTGCTTGGCTTTCTGTTCTTGGGTCAGTTTGCTGAGAATGATGGTTTCCAGATTCATCCAGGTCCCTACAAAGGACACGAACTCATCGTTTTTTATGGCTGTGTGGTATTCCATGGTGTATATGTACCACATTTTCTTTGTCCAGTTTATCATTGATGGGCATTTGGGTTGGTTCCAGGTCTTTGCTATTGTACACAGGGCTGCAATGAACATATGTGTGCATGTGTCTTTATAGTAGAATGATTTATAGTTCTTTGGGTATATACCCAATAGTGGGATTGCTGGGTCAAATGGAATTTCTATTTCTAGATTCTTGAGAAATTGCCACACTGTCTTCCACAATGGTTGAACTAGTTTACACTCCCACCAACAGTGTAAGAGTGTTCCTATTTCTCTACATCCTCTCCAGCATCTGTTGTCTTCCGATTTTTTAATGATCACCATTCTAACTGGCGTGAGGTGATATCTCAGCGTGGTTTTGATTTGCATTTCTCTAATGACCAGTGATGATGAGCATTTTTTCATATGTTTGTTGGCCTCATATATGTCCTCTTTTGAAAAGTGTCTGTTCATATCCTTTGCCCACTTTTGAATGGGGTTGTTTGTTTCTTTCTTGTATATCTGTTTTAGTTCTTTGTAGATTTTGGATATTAGCCCTTTGTCAGATGGGTAGATTGCAAAAATTTTTTTTGCCAGTCTGTGTCTTTTGATTGGGACATTTAGGCCATTTACATTCAATGTTAATATTGTTATGTGTGAATTTGATCCTGCCATTTTGTTACTGGCTGGTTTTCCTTCTCATTAGTTGACTCATTTTCTTCATTGCATTTTTGGTCTTTGCCAACTGGTTTGCTTTTGCAGTGACTGGTAATTGTTCCTTTCCATGCTTAGTGTTTCTTTCAGGAGCTCTTGTAGGGTAGGTCTGGTGGTGACAAAATCTCTCAATAATTGCTTGTCCGTAAAGGATTTTATTTCTTGTTCACTTATGAAGCTTAGTTTGGCTGGATATGAGATTCTGGGTTGAAAGTTCTTTTCTTTAAGGATGTTGAATATTGGCCCCCACTCTCTTCTGGCCTGTAGAGTTTCTGCCGAGAGATCTGCTGTGAGTCTGATTGGCTTCCCTCTGTGGGTGACCTGACCTTTCTCTCTGGCTGCCCTTAGCATTTTTTCCTTCATTTTGACCCTGGTGAATCTGACAATTATGTGCCTTGGGGTTGCTCTTCTTGAGGAATATCTTTGTGGAGTTCTCCGTATTTCTTGAATTTGAAATTTGGACTGCCTTGCTAGGCTTGGGAAGTTCTCCTGGATAATATACTGAAGAGTGTTTTCCAGCTTGGATTCATTCTCCGTGTCATATTCAGGTACACCGATCAAGCGTAGATTAGGTTTTTTCACATAATCCCATATTTCTTGGAGGCTTTGTTCATTTCTTTTCACTCTTTTTTCTCTTGTATTGCCTTCTTTTTCTACTTCATTGAGTTGATCTTCAATCTCTGATATCCTTCCTTCTGCTTGATCGATTCGGCTATTAAAACTTGTGATTGCTTCACGTAGTTCTTGTGCTGTGTTCTTCAACTCCATCAAGTCGTTTATGTTCTTCTCTAAGCTGGCTATTCTAGTTAGCTTTTCATCTAACATTTTTTCAAGGTTTTTGGTTTCTTTGCATTGAGTTAGAACGTGTTCCTTTAGCTCTGAGAAGTTTGTTATTATCCACCTTCTGAATCCTGTTTCCATCAATTCTTTGCACTCCTTCTCGGTCAAGTTGTGATCTTGTGTTGTTGAGTAGTTGTGATCCCTTGAAGGAGAAGAGGTGTTCTGGTCTTTGGTGGTTTCACCTTTTTTGTGCTGTTTTTTCCCATCTTTGTGGATTTATCTGGCTGTGGTGTCATAGAGCTGCTTGATGAGGTCACTTGTCTGCCTGTGGGGGGTGCTACTGGGTTTCTAGGGACTCCTTCAGTTTACTAGGAAAGCTTCCTGTGTCTTGTTTATGCTGGGAGATTAGGCCTGCCTCTTCCACTGACCTGTAGGTGCTGCTGGGTTGTTGAGAACGGCGTCCTGTTGCTACGTAGGCTTCCTGTGTTTTTTGTTAAAACATGTAGCCCGGTCCCACCCCTCTAGTGGTGGTGGGTTGTGCCCTTCCTCCAGTGGGCTGGATCATTCAGCATTCCTCTCAGACTGTGGCACTGGCTACGCAACACACTAGAGTCAGAGCTTCAGCCCTCTGGGGTTTGTGGGGGAGGTTAGGGACCCACCCAGCCCCACCCGGCAGTCTACCCCCTTTCAGCTTTCTCTCTCTCCAGTCATGGGGTAGGGGCCGCCCAGCTGCTCCCGCTAACAGCTCCCTCTCTCTCTAGGGGGAGGGGGAGGGCGATAGCTCAGTCTGCAGACTCTTATTCAACTCCGCACTTGTAATTCCCAGCACTTGACTGGCAAAGATCCCCTGTTCTGTGTATTGCTGAGGCTTTCCGGGGGAGCGCTGTATCTGGACCGGAGCGCCAGAGGTGGAGCCTCCAACTCACCAGTCAGATGCACTTTCTGGGTGAAGCAGCACCCCTCCCCACCTCGGTCTGCCATGAGTGGGCTTTGCTCACCCTCAGACCAGACCCGTTGAAATGCACCTGGTACCTCGGTTGGAGCTACGAGATCTCTGGGTTTTTGCAACTCTTTCGCTGGGTGTTGTGCACTGGAGTTGTGTCTAATCCGCCATCTTGGATCCTCCCCCTACTTGGGAAGATTTTTAAAGGCCCTCCAACTTAATATGTAAGTTGAACATCAGAAACAAGTGGAATTTTGAACAGTCACACCATTTCTGTAAACATATTTCAATATGAATTTACATATAAAGAAACAGTAAAGCCTCCTATGCAGGCAAAGAGAGAGTGAAATTCATCTCACCCCTAGGAATTTTATTTGGTAATGGCAAAATACCCTTTCTCTATAACCACAGATACATTCATTGCCAAACCGCCATCAAATGGCTTTTGTTGTGTTAGAATGAGCCTATTACTGCTCTGTTTTGCTTTCTTGTTTTCCTCATTCATTGGTTAAATGTGTTTCCATTTAAGTGTCCTTCTTTCTTCCTCCTTTGCTATTTTTCTGTTAACAATGGTGAGAAAGGAGCACCTTTTAGTCATTAGTAATATTCCAGAAAATTTAAACAAGATTTTTATTTTCAAGGATTTGATAGTCACATTCCTGCTGTAGAAAGAGTCCAATTCTAAGTTTTCTGATTTGCCCAATCATAGTATGAAGCTATATAGACAGCTGTGAGCTAAGCCTGAAAAAAACTCATGAACTGAAAAATGTCATCTGATCACCTGAGGTTTACCAGTCTCTTCTCCTGTGAGTTCTTGCTTCTCCCATATGGAACCCCATACACTCTTGCTTATTTTAATGTTTGATTAATGATGCAGTGAGAGCTGAATGACAATCCAGAGAATGTTCCATAAGAAATTGACTCTTCTGCATCCTTAATCCTCTTCTCTTACCCTGTGTCTGTCCTTAGGTAAAACTCAGAACTTGCTGCCAGGCACTTTTCTGCAGAGTTTAGAAGCTTTAGCTATTGTTAGTATATATTTGCTGCAAATATCCCTTTTTACTATCTTTTTTACATAGCTATGTATTGCTTTGAATTTTTTGCAATATAAGCTAAGTTTTAGGTCACAATTTGAAGTAGGGGGGTTCCTGACCTTTACCAGGAGATTTAACCTCTAGGTATCTCTCTTTGTGGGCCTGTGAGGAAGCCCTATAAACTACCAAATGACTACAAATTGAATAATTCTTATTTTTGTAGACAAAACTAGATATCAGTTTATACCTAGGCAACTAAATCACATTCTGATTTAGAAATATAATTTTAATATATTTTTTCTTCAAAATAAGCAGCGTAACTGTTAGGTTTTTTTGATAGTCCTCATATGATGTACTATATTTCACTACCACATTACCTTTCTCACTTATCATTTTTATTCCATTTTTAGGTTCATTAAACCATGCATACATGCAAAAAACTATAGAGTCCTACTCTGGAGGCACACAGATGATTAAATAAATTAAATGAATTCTTCGATACTTAACTTCTTCTGCTGATACTTAACTACTGTTTGTTTAGAAATAAGTTAAACATTTTTTAATGCCATCTGGTTTATCACCTTAAAAATCTGCATCTTCTTGATATCTGAAAATAAGTGTTAAAATATAAAGCAATTCCTTGAAATTCAAATCATGTTGCTAACTAAAGAATTATCAAGTCAAATATTTGATTCCCAATGTAAGGAACAGTAGAAACTCACTGAGATGTTTAGAGCAAGTTAAGTGTGTTGAAGGTGTTGATTGCCTCTTTCTTCAGAAAATGATCATTGCCTAAAAGACCTGGGAAAAAATACCCAATGGTTTTGGAAAACACACATTTTTACATGGATCATGAGTAAAAAAGAAGTTACTAGGAAAAATGGAAGAAAGTATAATTTTAATGCACACACAGCTTAAAGTAAAACGGAATGGTGAGTGGCTGTTTATGTGAGACCCTTTGACAGAGTTTGATTCTATCCCACAGTGAAGGCTGTGTTCCATAGCAGAACAAACTCTCAGTGTACAGTAGGTCAAGAAAAAATAATCCAGTCTCATATGTTTTTCTTGGTTTTATAGAAAAATATAATCCCATCTCAACAAATGAGCTGTGTTAATACATAAAATAAGAAGGTATGTATATTAGTGCATACAGTATTCAATACACTGAAAATTAAAGAACTATCTTGACTTTATTAAGTGATAGAACAGGTTAACCCTGACAATCTGATGTAGAGAAAAGAGTATAGAGGTACAGGCATTCTCCATGAACCTAACAATTCTTTGCTTTCACTGCTTTCTGCATGGTTGACATTTGCATTCTAAGAGAAGGAAAAGAATCAAACCAGACTCTTCAGTAAATGATTTAGGTATTAGCATAAATTAGAGAAAGAGAGTTCACGTGGAGGCAAAAAATGAGTGGCCAGGGAATCAAGACTCCCTCCTCTAAAGGCACATTAGTGTATATAACAACTGGCTGGTTGTGCGTGTGTCTTTACATCAAGGTCAGATGAAAGAGTTTTTGTGAGGGCCAGGGCGGTGGCTCATGCCTGTAATCCCAACACTTTGGGAGGGCAAAGTAGATGGATCATTTGAAGTCAGGAGTTCAAGATCAGCCTGACCAACATGGTGAAACCCCATCCTACTCTTCATAAAAACAAAAATTAGCCTGGCCTAGTGGCATGTGCCTGTAGTCCCAGCTATTTGGGAGGCTGACACAGGAGAAATCACTTGAACCAAGGAGGCAGAGTTTGCAGTGAGCAGAGATTGCTTTCCTATTTTCCTCATTCCTCTGGGCCACAAAGCAAGACTCCATCTCAAAAATAAAAAAAAAAAAAGAGTTTTTGTGAAACAGAATGGAAAAATATAAGTGGAAAATCACCTATGAGATCTTTTAAGTATCTAGGGCAGTATTAAGACACAATGTTAATGTTTTGTTTTGTTCAAAACCATGCTCTATTTATAAACACAATAATAATTTTAAAAACCCAGACAAGGTTTATCTTACTGAATTTACTTTTTTGTAAAGAAAAGTGTTCTATAATGGCTTATTCAGAAATCTTTTTACATGCAAAGATGAAATAGAGGCTTTTTTTCTTTCAGTAAGAAATCATTAATATATTCAAGGTTTAACTTTCCTTTTACAAGTGTTTCTGAGTGTACCATATGGCACCAGTTAGTTTTGAAGGTTTTCATTTGCTTTTTAAAAATCTGAATGAGGTTTCCTTTCATAAGCTCATACATACTGGTTATTTTCTAATAAGCATAAAACTTCTATATAACACCAAATGCATGATTTAACAGGAAGGAATAAAAATATATGGCAATATAATAATTGGCTCATTTAGTTAGGAGCTCCTTTGAAGCTTAATAGCAATGGATAAGCAGTCATTAGCTTATTAGCTCGAGTTGGACTCAGTACTAATTTTTTCAAAAATAAGTGCTGGAATACATATCTTGACAAATTGTAAAATGCCTATCCCCTTTCCAGTGCCCCCTCCTTAGTTCTTTATTCACAAAGAGGAGTGAGCTATTTCCTGCCAATTGAGTAAGTTGGAATGGAAATGTTAATATGTTTGAGCAGATGTGTGTCAACATCACTCTGCAAAAAGAAGGTTGCCTATACCCTTCATTGGCTCACACCATCCCAAAATAAAGGACACTAAAATTCTCTACTTCCATTAGAACTCTCCTATGAAAATGGGGTTGAAGACTATAACATACATGGCTTGAGGATTTAAATATACTTCCTGAAATTGTTCACTGGCAGGCCCTGCTGACTGTAATGAAAGAAAGAGAGTTTTAACAATGTCAATAGATATCATCAGAATGAACTTTAGGAGATGTAAGTGGGATCTAAGTTAACTAATAAGCCAGTCTCTTTTGAGCCTTATCATATTTTTGATAAAAGCAGTAGTGTGATAACCTCTTTTAGATAAAGGTGTTTAGATAAATTGTTTTCTGTTCAAGTTTGAAGGGCCTATTTTTTTCTACCAGATTTTCATTGTAATTTATGTTAATTTCTAAAAGAAATATTCTTATACTGGATAATTTGTCTGTTTTTGACCTATACTTCTTTTCCCAGTAAAGGCAGTAGACTAAGATTGTATCTAAATATAGTTTAAAGGGATAAATGGCATAAACTAGGTTCACCTGACTTTCATTTTATCTACCTGTATATTCAATAAATATTAATTGAGCACATATTTGCTATGTATCATTTGAAATTCTGTGACTGACATGGAGGCTGCAACAAAAATATGGCATACTAAAAAAAGGCAGTTATAATGATAGGAATTATACTAGAGACAGGTACACAAAGTTATAGCAGCAAACAGCAGGTTACTCAAAAGGACATAACTTAGTGAACCTTTGAAAAATGGGTAGAAGCTTTCTTGGTAGAGAAGAGAGGAAAGATGGGAGAAACTTGAAGGTGGTAAGAGAACATCATACAAAAAAATAAAGAATTGGAGCTAATGTGGCTTGAATATCAGTTTGGTAGATTAATACGGAAGTAAGTGAAGGCCAAGTTGCAGATTTTTGAAGGCTTTATATATTGTCTTGGTCTTTATCCAAGCAGCAGGAAAGCGTTAGAGGATTTTAATCATAGGAGTAACACAATTAGACAGCAGCAGTGTAGGGGGTGGGTGAGCAAGAATGAGACAAGCTATAGGAAGCCACAGCTGTTTCACATTTAAAAAATAAAGGGAATTTAAGAAAACCAATGACAATGGAGAAAGATAGAGATGATGTGTAAAAGGAAGAAAGGAGAGAATATGGTGACAAGGTGTCAAGTAGAGAGGAAGTTTTCTGGGATGTCTTCCATTCTGAGCAGGTAGTAAAACTAATCTCCAAATTGGAGAATATAGGAAGAGGAGCAGGTTTAGGAGTTTATTACAGGAAGGAGAGGGGCTATGTAGACAATGATTTTACACATTAAGTTTAAGATGCCTCTAAAATGTACAGAACAGATACTCAGTAGGCGTTTGTGTAGATGTGTCTTCAAGAAAGAAGTCAGAGATGTGGAAGAATATTTAGCATATAAATAGTAATAGCATTCAGTAAAAGATTTAGATAAAAACTCACAAGAAGAGTGTGCAGAGTGAGAAGAAGGGAGCGCCAATATTTAAAGGGAAATTAAGCAAAGTAAGAGTATCAAGGAATAAGAGAGATAGAGGCAAAAGAGGTAGCACAGACCTATGCAAAGAGTAGCATTATGAAAGTTAAAATAGTGGAAAAATCCAAGACAGAAAGAGTGATTAACTGCTTTAAATATCTAGACTGAACTCAAACCACATAAAGCTCATGTTGAGTATGTCATTGGTGACTTTGGGGAGATGGGTTTCAGCTGAGGAGGAATAGCAGAAATCAGCCTATGGTGCACAAAAGGATGAATAGGAAGTTTCAATATGTTGGATGATAAAAATAATATAGATTTCTAAAAATAAAGTTGATTTATTCAATAATAAATTATGACTATAGAATTTTCCTACACTTTCTGGAAAACACTATGGGAGAAATGAGAGAGGGAGTAGATATTCCACAGGATTTCTTATAAGAGAAGTTCTTTCCTTTAAATTTACTAAAACACTTATCTGAAATAAGAAGCAGACAATTTTATTATGACCAATAAAACAAAAGGAGAAATGACTTAGACAGGAAATGAGGAGGAAGCCAAGATAAATGAGGGATGCAGTGGGTGTTAGAAACAGCTAAGATGAATGAGTTTAAGATTTCAGAAATAAACATGTTCTCTTTTAAGGTAGCCATGAATGCAAACTGTCAAAGTGGAACAGGAAAAAAAAAAAATGGTATTTGAGCTGAAAAGGTGAAGAATTGTGATTTTAAAGTGGTAGCTTCGCAAATATTTTTGGAGTCTCCCAAAATGATGGGGAAAACTCTAAGGTAAAATACCATAATTCTGATACCAAACTTAGCAAAGTTTGTGGGAAGCCAAAAATAAAGTAAATAAATGATAAGGAGTGGTTTTATTGGAAAAAAAGATGGTAGCTCAGACAACGAACTAGAAAATTGCTGACCTTATGTTCCTGGGCAAGGATAGGCATGTTGTGAATGAAGAGGAATTTTCAGTAATTAGGGTTGAAATGGGGGCCACAACTTAGTTTTATAGCCACATTTTGGTAAGCTATGCAGGAAGAAAGAAGGCCCTATGATGTGTTTAATTATCTGTTAAAAAAAAGAAAGAAAGAAATGGTGATCTAAGAGGATATCAATTAGTATAAAACAAACATCGAGCTATTTGTCTTATACTGTTTTATACTGCTATAGTAGAATATCACAGACTGGGTAATTTATAATAACTAGAAATTTACTGACTCATGATTTTGGAGGCTGGGAATTCCTAGACTGAGGTGCCACCAGCTTGTAAGGGCCTTCTTGCACCATCTCATTGTGAAAGGGCAAAGAGAGGGCAAGAGAGAGAAAGAGACTGAACTTGCCTCCTCAAGTCCTTTATAATTGGCATTAATCCATTCATGAAGGCAGAGCCCTCATGACCTAAACACCTATCATTAGGCCCACCTCCCAACACTGTTGCACTGAGGATTAAGTTTTCAACACATGCTTTTGGGAGAACACATTCAAACCACAGCAGCTATGCTCTTTAAAGTAAGTTTGTCTCTATTCAATAAAGCTATTATTGTCACTGTTGATTCCTTTCGGAGGTTAGAATTTCCCTCATTCTATTACAGTCACGAATTGCTTAGTGATGGGGATATGTTCTGAAAAATATGTCTTTAGGCAATTTTGTCATTGTGTGAACACCACAGAGTGTACTTACCCAAATTTAGGTGGTACAGCCAACTATATGTCCAAGCTATAGGGTATAGCTTATTGGTTTTAGGCTAAAAACTTGTACAGTATGTTACTGTACTGACTGCTGCAGGCAATTGTAACACAATGGTAAATATTTGTATATTTCCACATATTTAAAGATAGAAAAGATTCAGTAAAAATCTGGTATAAAAGATAAAATATGGCACACCTGCATCAGTTTTCATGGCACTTATCATGAATAGAGCTTGAGGACTGCAGGTTGCTCTGGTGAGTCAGTGAGAGAATGGTGAGGAAATGTGAAGCCCTAGGACATTACTGCATGCTGCTGTAGGCTTTTTAAACATTGTACACAAACATGCATATTAGCCCAGGCCTGCACAGGGTCGGAATCATCATCACTGTCTTCCACCTCCATCTCTTGTCTCACTGGAAGGTCTTCAGCGGCAGTAACACTCAAGGAGCCTGTCATTGCCTATGATGATATAACAATGCCTTCTTCTGGAATACCTCCTGAAGGACCCAACTGAGGCTGCTTTACAGTTAATCTTTTTTTTTTTAATAAGTCATTGGAGTGCACTCTAAAATAAGGATAAAATAAGGATAGACTGGACAGGGAAAATGTGACACATATACACCATGGAATATTATGCAGCCATCAAAAATGATGAGTTCGTGTCCTTTGTAGGGACATGGATGAAACTGGAAATCATCATTCTCAGCAAACTGACACAAGAACAGAAAATCAAACACCGCGTGTTCTCACTCATAGGCGGGTGCTGAACAATGCGAACACATGGACACAGGGAGGGGGAGTATCACACACTGGGGTCTGTCGGGGGGGGAAAAAGGGGAGGGACAGTGGGGGGGTGGGGAGTTGGGGAGGGATAGCATGGGGAGAAATGCCAGATATAGGTGATGGGGAGGAAGGCAGCAAATCACACTGCCATGTGTGTACCTATGCAACAATCTTGCATGTTCTTCACATGTACCCCCAAACCTAAAATGCAATAAAAATATATATTAAAAAAAAGTATACTATAGTAAATACAAAAACCAGTTACATATTTATTATCATTGTCAAGTATTACATACTATATATAACTGTATACATAATTGTCTGTGCTATACTTTTATAGGACTGGCAGCACAATGGGTTTGTTGACACCAGCATCACCACGACATGTGAATAATGCATTGCACTGTGATGTTACGAAGGCTGCAGCATCACTAGGTGATAGGAATCTTTTAGCTTCATTATACTCTTATGGGACCACCATGATATATACGATCTGTCATTGACCAAAATGTCATTATGCTGTGCATGACTGTAATATGTACTGACCACTTACTAATCACTCTTGAGTAGTTACAATAAGTAGCACAGCCTAAAATTTAGTCCAAGTAGTTCTTGATTCAGATTGTTGATTCTCAGAATTTAGGGGATCCAGGTGGCCTGGTTTATCCCATTATACCTTTAGAAGTCACAGGGAGGCTGATTTCCGAAGACTTTCAGAAATGCTGTTTAAAAATGTTATTGCTAGCAGTAATAATCAAATTTATTCTGAGACTTGACAGAATTCAGTTATACACAGGGGTTGCTGTTAGCAAATTAAAAGAAATTTTTTTAACAAAATCATTATTAATTAATATAATGGCCTGTAACTTTTTTATGTTGAGTCTCTTAGTCCATAGATTAATTCCTTTGAAATTTTCTCCTTCTTTTAAGGCAGACACACCATTAAGATATTCAACCTTCAAACTGTGCTTTGCCATCTGCTTAGTTCAAGTGGTTGTGTGGATTTATCTCTTCTTAAGCTTTAGGAAGCTTGCACTGACATAGTGTTTTAACTATAGATTAAACCCATTGAAATTTTCTCCTTCTTTAAAAGCAGGCACGCCATTAAGCTATTCAACCTTCAAACTATGCTTTGCCATCTGCTTAGTTCAAATGGTTGTGTGAATTCATCTCTTGTTAAGCTTTAGTAAGCTTGCACCAACATAGCATTTTAACCTCTAAACACAGGAAAAGCAACAAACAGGTGAAGATCAACAAACACTGCAGGAAGATTTTAAATGACTAATCAGATGGAAGAAATATCTAAAAGGAGCAGACAGAAAAACAGAATGCCAGCTGTTGTAGCCACAAGCTTGAGAAGGTGAGAATAAATGGCTGCCTGCCAAGAAATCCTCAGGCCCTGTAAATTCAACGTGTTATTACAAATAGAATTCCTGGTGCACATGGGTGTGCACACACACATGTATGCACACACATGAGGAAGCAATGGCAAATTTCTAAAAAGGATTTGTGAAAGAAAACCTTTAGAGTTTTGCTGGGGAACTTCCACATCCTAGAATTAGACGAAAAGAAAGAGTTACAGAAAATGTTCAGTAAGATATAATGAGCTAGAAAATGGATTTTAGAATCAGAAAGAGGAGAGTCAAAGTCTTCCTTCCATCACGAAAGGATTGGTTATGTTGCACAAGTTCTTTCACTTTCTCAGCTTATATTTTCTCAGTTTTAAAATGGGTATTAAGCACAGTTTCTGTGTCTAGGGCTGTTTGGAAAGTTGAACATGGGCATGCAGGAAGGACTTCAACTGAGCTGAAAATGGAGGGAAGCACTTCCCATGTGCTAGCAATTATCAATTAATGTGATTCCTTTGTTTCCTTGGTACAAATTTCCAAATGTGTTTTACTTTTCCTTTAAAGGAGTATCTTTAACTCTCTGGTAGGTTTGCCTTGCCTTTCAAATACTGTTCTAGTTTTTCCTTCCCCATGACCCAAATATCCATATAATTTAGATTTCTCTATTCCTGAGTAAGAAAACCTTTTCGCTGTCCAAAAAATTTTCCTCTCTTCTTCCACGTACCCTCTCTGAGAGGTACTTGGAAGCAAGAAAGCCATCTGAACAAGATGGCACAAGAAAGCCATCTGAGAGTATGGTATAAGGAAATATTTTAAGAGCAAGATCATGAAGGAAAATATTTTAGGAGTCAGATCATACAGATCTTTGTAAGCCTCTGCAAGCATGGAGAAGCCATTGGGTTTTGCAAAGGAGCATCTGTATGATCTAAATGTTTCAAAGATCTCTCCAGATGCTATATGGAGAAATGTTAGAAGAGAACAAAGATAGGATCAAGGAGATCATTTAACAGGGTATTTCAAAAGTTCAGATGCAAACTATAGTAGCTTGAGATATAGCAATAAAGATGCTGAAAAATTATCAGATTATTACAAATTCTGGAAGTATCACCAATAGCATTGTCAATGAACTGAATGTTAGGGATGAGGGAAATGCCATCTGAGTAACTAAATGAAGGATATTATTATTAACTAAAATGAAACAGATTTGGGTGGAGAGAGGAATTTAAGAGGAAGGAGAGAATTGAGATTTAATTCTGCAAGTTTAATGTAAATTTTTTCTTCTTTCATTTCTAGTAATCCTATGTATTTCCTTTTTTTTTTTTTTTAATTTGCTTTGTCAATTTTTACAGTTTTACCTGTAGATAACCTCAAGTTCAAGCTCCTCTTTTGTAATTTTTAATCTGTTTCTGGCAAGTCCATTACTTAAAGTATGTATAGTTTTCTGTTTGTTTGTCTTAGTGTTTTTCCTTCATGGTATTTTATTTTCTTGTGCTCCTGGTTATCTTAAGCCATGTGGCAAAAAAATATATTGGTAGCCATAATTTTAGGCTTAGAGTAAGTACAACTCACTCTAGAGAGAGTTTATGATTTATTCTGCCAGGATTCTGGAGGTAACAACAATCAAAGATCAACTTAAACTACATTTAATGCCAGAAGTTCCCTCCAGATAACTCAGTCAATTCAAAATTATGCTGGAATTCCATGTGAGGGATTGTTTTCTTCTATTTTATCCTCTCCCCAAGGAATGAAGTTCTTTGGTATCCTAGGCTATTCTTGAGAAAATCTCTCATTACACTTCATTATGGGTCTTGAGTTTTGACTGCTGTTCTCATTTTGCACCAACTAGCATGCTCCTTTGCCTCTCTCAGTTTCAAGTTTGTCTCCACTTTTGGCCCAATAATCTCATATTGTCTTGTAAGATTTCTGTCACTTTTCAGAGGACTTGAAATATTAATGTATCTTATGTACTTCTTTTAATTATCTGGGATTGGGGGAAGGAGAGAGATTGATTCAATTACATAGTTAATCATTACAGGAAACAAAGTGGAATGTTTCTTCGTGAACATGAAGGGATTCAATGTCTGTTATAAAACTTAGGGGAGAGGTTAAGTGAGAAAGCTCTCAGGGGAGTCCAGTATTGGAGGTATAATTTAGGGAAACATTGACCACTTAAGATATGAATGTAGATAGAGAAGAGGGCCAGAGGCCAAGGATCAGGGACTCCAGAATACAGAGGTCAGAATGAGAAAAGGAATCCAGCAAAGAAAACTAAACAGAATGAGAAAAGGAAGCCAGTAATGTTTGAAGTAAACCAACATGTCATGGCACAACTAAAGAGAAGAAAGTGTTTCAAGAAGGGAAGACATCCAAATGCTCCTGAGACACTGAGTAAATGAGAAAAACAGCAAAGAAGAAATCATTGACAATATGGAACCCAATGACAAAAACATTTTCAGGGAGTTTTGTGACAAAAGCCTTAATGAAGTAGCTTTAGGAGTAATAGAGGTGGTGACACTGAGTGCTGACAATGCCATACTTATTTTCTGTGAAAAAGAAGGTAACAATTGGGCAGTAGGTAAAGAAGAATTTATGATGATGATGGAGAGTACTTTTACATGGAAAGTGACATAGTTGATTTCTTATTGCACTTTTTTTTTTTTTTTTTTTTTTTGTGCTGGAGTTTCACTCTTTTTGTCTAGGCTAAAGTGCAATGGAGCGATCTCGGCTCACTGCAACCTCCACCTCTTGGGTTCAAGCGATTCTCCTGCCTCAGGCTCCTGAGTAGCTGGGAGTATAAGCCTCACTCACTATGCCCAGCTAATTTTTGTGTTTTAGTAGAGATGGGTTTCACCATGTTGGCCAGTCTGGTCTTGAACTCCTGACCTCAGGTGATCTGCCTGCCTTGGCCCCCTAAAGTGCCATGATTGACAAATGAAAAACACTACACAGCTGTGAACTGGCTAAATCAAGAGACAGCATTTGAAAGATGGGGCATCAGGCTTGTGCAGGGAAGAAACATAAATTACCATGGCTCTAGA
Organism: Ateles fusciceps; assembly: GCA_036589455.1. Taxonomy (NCBI): domain Eukaryota; kingdom Metazoa; phylum Chordata; class Mammalia; order Primates; family Atelidae; genus Ateles; species Ateles fusciceps. The sequence continues at coordinate 5,834,159 of JAZHEH010001266.1, read as the reverse complement.
AGGCGGGACAGCAGTCACAGAGGCCCCCACCTCCTGCCAAAGGCTCCAGCCCTGAAGATGTCATCTCCTGCATGGCTGCACAGACAGGCATCAGTGCCTATAACCCTAGGTTAAGAACTTAGCTTTTCTTCAAAATCTCCAAACCTCTGCCTTAGAGATGGCATTTTGCAAAATGTTTCAATTGGGTCAAATTGTTATTTCTCCACTTGGTGGTATCCCGGGGCTTCCATCAATTTACCTTGTGTAGGTCCTGCTTCCCCCTCTCTTGAGACACCATTTTGTTTTTAATTTGTTTTTAATTTTTAATTTTCTTTTTTAGAGACAGGGTCTTGCTTTGTTGCCCAGGCTGGTTTGAAACTCCTGGCCCCAAATGATCCTCTTCCCTTGACCTTCAAACATACTGGTTTACAGGCATGCACCACTCTTCCGTTACACCGTATTTTCAGTCCACTCATTTCTGTCTCTTGCGTTTTCCTTGGGTAAAGCCCCAGGCCCACTTTTGCTATAGCCTTCCTCTTTGATTTGCTTTAATTTGAGCTTTCACAGGTAAAACCTTTCATAGGTTTCAAAGCAGTCCCCCACATCTCATTTACTGCCTTGTGATTTAGCTGGATGCCATCATCCCTATTAAAATGTGTGAGGGACGTCTCAGAGGAATTAACTTACCCAGAATTAACCCAGGTCCCCCAACTCCAGTTTGCAGGACTTCCCCACCATGACCAGCTGCAGGACCAGACCCTTCCTTGGGAATGCACGTTTGACTACCCTGGAATCACTTTAAAACTCACCTGTCTCTGGAAACATTGTTTCTCAGAGACAGCTTCCCTAGCACTTGCTAACCCCTTTCCCTCCTGTTGCCCTTTTGATCCTGAAATCTTAGCCCATGTTAAGAACACTTTCACAGATGTCGTTACTAGGATTTCCCAATGTTTTGTTTTTTGTATTTAGGATTTGGATCATTTACCTACTCTTAAGTATCTATTTTTATACATCTTTTTTTTTCTCTGCACATGGCAAATTCTTGGAAGGTGAGAGCTGTGTTTTCCATTTCTTTAGTGGATTTTTCTGCTAGGGGGAAGTTTAATTGGAATGAGCGTCCAGCCAACCTTGAGGAAATAAAATAATTCAACCTTGAAAAAAAATTTTTTTCTACAAATTGTTTTATTAGAATGTCAGACTCAAAAGGAACTACCAGGAACATGCCTGAAAATGCTATATATGATTTATGCTTGACATGACACCTGCTGACATTGCATCCAGAATGTGAACAAGAGAAAAGCAAGTGGAGGTGGGCGGGGACAGCACCAGCCCTGGCTAGCCAGACCTCAGGCCCACAAACCTGGTCCCCACAACCAGGATCCCTACAATGTACACATTCCTAATTCAGTCTCAACTCTCCTTTTAGCCAAGAGTAAATGCCTCAGGACTCAATCTGAATGACTGTCCTTCTCAGCTTCTTTCACATCCATGCTGAATTTGTATTCCTGGTCACATCCCATGTAAGCATCACTCATGAAATACAGAGTGTAGTTGTAGGCATCAGTGGCTGGGGCCACAAAGTCCAACAGTCCAACTTCACCTTGTCCTTCTGCTGCAGGGTCAGCCTCTTGATGGAGATGAGGCTATTGGACTTGGCGTCTCCAATCACCACCCACCAGCCCTCTTCACGTTTCTGTGGGAAGAGAGGTGCAATGACATGGCCTGTGACTTCTTCCTCTTGTTCCAGCTGCACCAGCCCCACCACTGGCCCGCCACTGTGGATGCTGTCCTTATCCACCACCTCATAAGACAGTTCGATATTAGGGTAGCAGTTACAAAAGTGGGCCACATCTGCAATCTGGCTGTCAGTCAACTGAAGCAATGTATTCCTTTCTTCATCCTCCATCTCCATGATATCAAAAATACTCTCTACTCCTTTGTCTGTGCAATGTTTGATATGCTTAGAAGTGAAGTGTGGCAGCTGCTTCAGGTATGAGTCCTTGGACCATCTTGGGTGACCATCTGCACCAGTTCCATACCTGCCAGAGCAGGGCTGAGCCACCCATTGCTGGAGAGGACATCCATGCAGGCCTGGATGAGCCAGATTGTCTTTCTAAGGATTTCCTCCATGTCTGACTGCAGCTCAGCACTCAGCTGCATGCAGAACAGGTGAACCTGCAGGAGCAGGTTGGTCTTGATGTGGGGATCATTGAACTTAGGGTTATTCAGCTTTTGGGTTCCTTCTGAGCTAACTGCCTCAAGAAGTTGTCTTCATGGTGCCGGATGGGAATGTTCTCATACTCTGCCACATTGGAGTTGATCTCAATGAGCCCTCGCACCTTGGTCTTGGCATTGAAGGACATGCTGAAGAGCTCAATGGTGGATGCAATAGCAGGCAGCAATCCTTCACAGGTTTAGAGGCACCACATCCATCTCATCCTCGATGCTGATGAATTTGGACTGCTCCAGGTCACTCAGGGTCTTCTCCGCCAGCTCTGACAAGTGGTTGGACAAGTGATGATGGGAGATGCCCTGCATGTTGTGGTAATTGGGGTTCTGTGTCATGTGGCGGTACAGAAAGGTCTAGGTGAGGTAGTCCACAGCATCCTGCTTGTTCTCAGTGGTCTTGGTGATGATCTCAGCATTGAAGTGGTCATCCATACAGTGGTCCAGGTGAGACTCTACTGGCAATGGCTCATATAAGAACTTCTTGAAGAAATCCTTGTTGGAGCCCTGACACATGATGACACAGTGCCCCTCATCATCCTGCAAAGGGTGGTTGGCATGGCCCACCATCTGAAGTATGTCGTAGATGGGGTAATCCACATAGATGTGTATCTTGCCATTGTAGTACTGGGAATCCATGATGATTACCAGGTGGGCAGCCATGTTCATGCCCCAGCAGAGACTCCAAGAAGCCACCAGCACCTGGATAGCCCCTGAGCTGAAGAGCTGCTCCACCGGGTGTCGCTCCATCAGGTTGAACCCCTCATGCAGGTAGCCCACCCCATTTAGCAGCATTTTCTTGAGCGTGGTGTCACTCAGCTTCTCCAGGTATGGAATCAGATTCTTCTCAGTGCAATGCAAGAACCTCTGCCATTCGATGTCTGCCGCACACGTGGTAAGGATGTCAATGGTAGTGAGGCGGGTCTGCTTGCCAGGCATGAGCCACCACGACTGGTCTACACTAATCTTATAGAAAGGGATAAATTGCTGATGTAGAAGAGAGTAGGGATAACTCCAAGTGTAACGTCTTTGGAAAGACAAAAGGGGAGATGATCTAGAGTCCATCAGATTAGGGATACTTCTTGCACTGTGATGAGGAAGGAAAGCAAACCCAGTGAGTCAAGATTCATGGAGGCTGATACAACTGGTGGTGAGAATTTATGTTTTGGTTGGATTTGTTGGTCTACATGGAGGATAGGCTTATCTTCCAAACTTTTTTAAATGTCTGACAAGAAAATTTACACTGAAGAGGACTAAAGAGAACCCATATGCAGGAGAGACTGACTGGAGTATGAAAGAGTCTAAAAATTTTGCTACTTAGGGAATTAGAAGTTTCAAATAGTTGAAATATAGTCACATAGCAAAGGCAGTGGTCTTTTCTGTGAGTATGTGTGTGCAGCTTCAGAACAGAGAACTATGACCAGTAGATGAAAGTCAAAGGAGGATACCTTGCAATTCATAAAAATAAGCTTTGCAATGATCAAAACTTTGCAATTTGAAGTTGTGGAGTTCCCTTCACAGAAAATGTTCAGAGAGAGAACTGAACTTTGTGAAGACATTGTGGAGATAATCCTTGTATTGAAAAGAAGGAACATTGTATTAAACATTTCAATCTGTATGAGAAGTGAGTTTGTTGAATTCTGTGACTGGTTCACCTTTTCATATCATTTCTCAGCAATGTCACCTTTACTTCCTTATGCTTTCCTCTTGATTGTAGTGTAGCATCTGAGTTGTAATTAGTGGAGGCTTTGAAACAAGTGGTGATGAGACAGAAAATAGGGCTCACATTACTTTCTATGGTCATATTTTGCAAGCTCTACAGACATGTGGTATCATAGAATTCCTCTGACCCAAGGTTGTCAGAGAAACTTGAGGAATCACATATCCAATTTTAGTTTCTTTTCTCCTTTTTAATGCTCTTGAAGTTGAGCCTCTGCATAAGATGCTTCAATAGTGTTATTGCTTAATTAATTAGAGACAAGAGAAGCATACAATTTTAAAGAGAGGATTGTAGATTATAAAGTTGGCTGTTCAGCATTGACATGGACTAATTTGATAATTGAAGGGTCAGTACCTGTAAAAGTAAGAACACTGCTTACAAGCATTAGCATCCAACTAGTAACAATGTGCACGCCAGGATAATGAACTTAAAACAATAGTAATTAGCAGGCTAAGACAAAGGATTAAAATTAAAAATGAATGGTGCAGTGCTTTCCGCTTGCTTGTAAAACAGCATTAAGCCAACTTAATCCATTTTAATTCATTGTGAAACCTGCAGTGCAAATGAGATGGATTCAAGGGTCAGGTTCAGCTCCTGAGAAAGTGCGATACATTCACCTGTGACAATTCTTTCTGGAATGATAAAGTAAGGGAAGTCTCTTAAGAACTCTGAGTGACTCCATAAGGTCCCCAGAGATCAGGTGTCAAAGTTGTCTATCAGATGCCTGAAAAGAAAAAAGGAAAGCATTACTCAATGCTATTGTGAGACAGTTGTCATTGACTGATCAGGCCTTTGAAGCACGCTTTCACAGTCAATGAAGCCACCTGAATAGATGAAAGCCAGACAGCTTCTGACAAACAAGAGTCTATGGAATATTCATTGTGCATCTGGGAGGGGGAAAGATTAATGTATTAGAAATTAAAATGGGACCAGAATGTATGATCTTGCTCTAACACTTGGCCAGACCTGTGTCACCCACTGCTAGTGCCTGAAGTCGACAGACAATTCTGCCAAGGTAACTGAGAATCATTAAGCATCCTGCTATTGTGCATGGTGAATAATAAAACTTTCCCCCTATTCTTTGCCTGGAGCTTACAATGAATAATTCTGGAGCTATTTGCAATGTTAACAGCACCTATCTTGCCCATCCATTCCTTTACGATAAGGATGGAAATATGCATTTCAACAGTCTGTACAGATACTGATTCACAGGCATTTCAAAGGACACCTGTCACTCAAGTGAAGGACCTGTCAGTCTCCGATGTATGTTGGTGCCAAGAAAATGGCCAAAAAAGATTATCTGTACTTTATTTCTCCCTTTTTCTCAGATTAAAACACTTACATTTGCCATAGACTGACAAGTGATTTACACTGGCAACTGTAATGTGTTTAAGACCAGAAAAAAGCTATTCTCTTAGGCAGGCATATTCTTCCAGGGTTTACAACTGTATCAAATATACTATCACAAATGTGATCTAGACCATACAGAATGTCATTATGCTGGATATTAGAAGCATTTAATCTGTTTGCTGACATAAGGTGACATTCATAGAGCTGTACTTTTGACGTCAGTACCTGAGCAAATTTACTTTTAGGAAATTACAAGTAGACTGGAGTCCTTACAGCGGGGCTAGCTGGTATTGGACACATTCATTAAAATTTGTAACTGAAGATTTTTCCTCATCAATATATTACTGAATGTGCAGTTCACATCAGAGAAGTTTTCATCATCAAGAGAAATTTATGCCACATATTATAAAGTTTAAAATTCAGCTACCAAAGAGATTCTTAATGTTTTGTTCCCCTTGACAAAAATCGAGACCACTTTATAGATCTTTGGACATCTTCAAAGTCTTGTTCCCTGAACAAATTCTGTGAGTCTTGTGAGGATCTCGGTTGTTTTGTTGAATAAATTGTTCTAACTCTTTTGATTACAGTTAAACTAATAATGAAATTAAGCTGTAAATTAATAAACTTCAAAGAGATCTAACGTTCCTCACCCTTGTTGAATGTCATGAAAGTTCCACTTCTTACAAGGGTGCTATGCGTCTCCTCTCTTATTCCTGAGAGCCTCCAGCTCACTACACTCTCCGTTGCACACAAAGTGATTCTTGGAAGATGTTTCCATAGTACTCATGTACAAAAGAAGGCTTGCATTTGCTATATTAAAGAACTGTACTGTGGAGTTCAGCTTCTGGCTATTAGTGATCCCTCTCTTCTTGCAAGGTAGTTCTCAAAATGGCATAACCTGTGGACTTTTTTCCAAAGGATGTATGTTAATATTTATATATGTTATAAATACATGTTTAATATTACATATGTGGCTCACATTAATGGCTTATATTTCTGTTGAATAGTGCTGCCTTAGACAGTGTCTAGTGTCTAGTGCCTATTGTCTAGTGTCCCGCACCTAGTACCTAGTGCCTGTCTAGTGTCTGGTGCCTATTGTCTAGTGTCCTGCACCTAGTGCCTAGTGCCTGTACAGTGTCTAGTGCCTATTGTCTAGTGTCCTGCACCTAGTGCCTAGTGCCTGTCTAGTGTCTAGTGCCTATTGTCTAGTGTCCCATACCTAGTGCCTAGTGCCTGTCTAGTGTCTAGTGCCTATTGTCTAGTGTCCCATACCTGGTGCCTAGTGCCTGTCCAGTGTCTAGTGCCTATTGTCTTTTGTCTAGTGTCCCGCACCTAGTGCCTAGTGCCTGTCTAGTGTCTAGTGCCTATTGTCTAGTGTCCCATACCTAGTGCTTAGTGCCTGTCTAGTGTCTAGTGCCTATTGTCTAGTGTCCTGCACCTAGTGCCTAGTGCCTGTACAGTGTCTAGTGCCTATTGTCTAGTGTCCTGCACCTAGTGCCTAGTGCCTGTCTAGTGTCTAGTGCCTATTGTTTAGTGTCCCGCACCTAGTGCCTAGTGCCTGTCTAGTGTCTAGTGCCTATTGTCTAGTGTCCCATACCTAGTGCCTAGTGCCTGTCTAGTGTCTAGTGCCTATTGTCTAGTGTCCCATACCTGGTGCCTAGTGCCTGTCTAGTGTCTAGTGCCTATTGTCTAGTGTCCCGCACCTAGTGCCTAGTGCCTGTCTAGTGTCTAGCGCCTATTGTCTGGTGTCCCGCACCTAGTGCCTAGTGCCTGTCTAGTGTCTAGCGCCTATTGTCTAGTGTCCCGCACCTAGTGCCTGTCCAGTGTCTAGTGCCTATTGTCTAGTGTCCTGTACCTAGTACGTAGTGCCTGTCCAGTGTCTAGTGCCTATTGTCTAGTGTCCCACACCTAGTGCCTAGTGCCTGTCTAGTGTCTAGTGTTTAGGGCCCTAGACATGACAAAATTGGAACTGGTGGCAATTTGGGCAACTTTAGGTGATAAAGGGATTTTAAAGTTTTAATTGTTATAGGTATATTTTATTTATTTTTAAATTATTTATTTATTTTTTATTTTTGAGATGGAGTCTCACTCTTGCCCAGGCTGGAGTGCAGTGGCACAGCCTCTGCTCACTGCAACCTCTGCCTCTTGGGTTCAAGCGATTCTCCCTGCCTCAGTTGCCAGAGTAGCTGAGATTACAGTGCATGCCACCATGCCTGGCTAATTTTTGTATGTTTTGGTAGAAATGGGATTTCACTGTGTTGGCCCAGCTGGTCTTGAACTCCTAACCTCAGGTGATTCACCTGCCTTGGCCTCCCAAAGTGCTGGGATCACAGATGTGAGCCACTGTACCCTGCCTATGCATGTATTTTAATGTATTACAAAAAATGCAACTGACATTGTTTCATACATAGTATTGCTTTGGGTTGATAAAGTAGCTACCATCATGGTAATGCTATTCACACAGACCCAGCAGTTATCAATACCACAAACCCTCCTTTATTAACTGTTCAGAAATAGTACTAATCATGCAGATGACTCCAGTTGCTAGTTTCTTGAAGGTCTCTATTTATTTCTATACTCTTTATGCATACCTCTAAATTGAGAAAAGAAAACCTACTTGTTTAGTTACAGGAAAATCTGATGTGCTTCAAGATTTAGAAGTAGCTGGTAAAAGGGTTCCATTTGTCAATTTCTTTAGGTTCAAGTAATTGTGTTCTCAACTTTTTTCCTCAGTTTCGTGAAGAGTAGAAAAATGAATTGAACAATGAGAACACATGGACACTGGAAGGGGAACATCACACACTGGGGCCTGTCGGGAGGTGGGGGCTGAGGGAGGGGACAGCATTAGGAGAAATACCTAATGTAGATGACGAGTTGATGGGTGCAGCAAACCACCATGTCATGTGTATACTTATGTAACAAAGCTGCACATTCTGCACATGTATCCCAGAACTTAAAGTATAATAAAAATTAAAAAAATAAAAAGAAAGTGAATATAAGCTTTCATGTTGACGTTAAGTCATCATTCGATTATATGTGGTGTGAGATGACTTCAGCGTTTTTCCAAATAAAACTTCTAACCTGAAAAATCACACATCCATTTAGGACTAAAATGAGAATATATCTTGCACATCGACATGTTTATTTGAATGATAAAAATTTATTCTTACAAGGCATGATGCTTACAGTCGTATTCTGTTAAAGAGCGTATGAATCACATGAACGAAATGATAGTAACACTAGAGCTATAAGGTGTTGGATTCTCTTGACTGTGGAATCTTGGTAGGAATTCATATGCGAGCTCACTAAAAATGTACTCATACATTCAATCAATATTTATTGTACACATACACATACCAAAAACAGGTTTAGGCTCAGATGATAAAGCAGTGAACACACAATTATATGGTCTTCAGGAACTTTTTATTGAGAATGGGGGAAAAGGAAGAGAGGGACAAATAAATAAGATTCTGTGGGGCTTTATAGACCATTGTAAGGATTTTGGCATATACTATAAGTGAAATAGGATTGAGAGACAGCCAGATAGCCAGACAGAGAGAAAAACAAATCAATGTTGACTTCAAAGTTAGAAATAGAATGTATATTATGAGGATGTATTTAAATATTAGAAAAAGATGTCATGCATATTTTCCCAAACCAAACGATAAAAATAAATGGATAACACATGCTTGTTTGTAAAAGTTCGTGAATAGGACAGATTCAGAAGAATTCAGACAGAATTCAGGTTAAGGGAATTTCTTCATAAGATTTCTTGGAATACAGTTGTACTACAAAATAATCACAAATCAATAAGTTTAGAAAATTGGTTCTTAGTTCCCAAACCTGTTGAAGAAGGTAAATAAAATATTTTGCTTTTTCTCAGGAGATATATGTGTGAGACGGAATTTTCTTTTCTTTTTCTTGGCCTTCAAATAATTGTTTATTATGATGAAAAATTATATGCAAACAAAATGTCCAATTGTAGAGGTGGAATGAAATAATGATGGTATGTGCATAGGATGAATTACTGTGCAAATTATTAAAATAATTTAATGACCTGGGAAAATACCCACAGATGGAATTTTCATCACTGATTAACCTCAAACAAAATTATGCAATCATTTTCCTAATACAGAACCCAGGTTCTTTTTAAATTAAGTGTCATCTAGTCAAGTAATACTTTATACTATGATATGATCAATAACTTCATTATTTTTAGTGACAAACTTATCTTTACTTGAGAAGATAGTTATATTCATTATTAATTTTAGTTTATATTTTATTTCCAAATTAATCATGTTGCTTTGTATTGTGTTTATTTTCATGTTTACTTTGATTCATGGCAAGTGACACTGGTTACACTGCTTTGAAGGTATATAAATAGTATGATTAAATTGATCAAAGAAAAATATTAAGTAAGTGCTTATGTAAACGGTATGAAGTATGGCAAAACACAAAATTTTAACTCAAATGGTCAAGGTTTGAGGAGCATTGTCCTATTAAAATGTTAACATTTCCTGTGATGCTCATCCTCTGGGTCAATCCCAACTAATAGAAACCTCTAGCTTTCTTACACATGTCTCTCATCTAGCTGACTCTTTTAAGCTATAGAGCATGTCTTTTCTATCCTAGTGTGAAGTTAGGCACTATGCATGGTGTGTTACAAGAATAGTATTCTTACCTTTGAGAAATGTATAATTTTATGAATACATGGGTAATTTATTAAAGGAAAACACTAAGAAACCTAAAAGACCTCCAAATCAGTATCAGACTTTCTCATAGAACTGGGCCAACCAGAAGCCTTATTAAAAAACAGATAATCAGGCCAGGTACAGTGTGGCTCATGCCTGTAATCCCAGCACTTTGGGAAGCTGAGGTGAGTGAATCAGCTGAGGTCAGGAGTTTGAGACCAGCCTGTCCAACATGGTGAAACTCCATAACTACTAAAAATACAAAAATTATCCGGGTGTGGTGGCAGGCACCTATAATGCCAGCTACTTGAGAGGCTGAGGCAATAGCCTGGGAGGTGGAGGTTGCAGTGAGCTGAGACTGCAATAAGAGGGGGAGACCCCTTCCCCGTCTCCCTCCTCTCAGGCCTCCATCTCCTCCCTTTGGATGAGAGGGAAGGTAAAGAGAGATAAAATATCAAAGAACTGGAATCTGTGGTCAAGTGATTTGCTGACACCACTGACCAGGGCATAATGAGGCCCAAGGACTGGGAAAATAACTCCCTTTTCAGTTCTCAGAGTCTGTGCTATCTATAAACTTTGAAGTGTTGCAAAGAATGCTATCCCTACTGGCCAGAGCCTGGCACTGGGCCATGTCCTCCACATTTACATGACCCAGACCCTCTCCTGGAAATACCTCTGCCAACTAATAATTTACTGCCCTTGTCTTGTCTCTGTAAGCCCCTTCCCCTCCCTATTCCCACACCCACTGCATATGAATTAGCAAATCAATGAAAGCCAAAGACTGTGAGGTCAGCTGCCCGGCCAAAGGGCAATAACACAGTTTCATCTCTGCTCCCTCTTTAAAGTTGTAAGCCCTTAAAAAGGTAAAGAAGCTGCTTCTTGAAGACCGCGGTGATCAAGGCATTAACCTCCCACAGCTCCTGGCTGAATAAAAAGCCATTTCCTTTCTCATTTCAGTGTTCCAGAGGTTTGTTCCCCGCGGGATCCTGCTAAGGCACCACTGCACTCCTGCTTGGGTGACACAGTGAGACTCTGCCTCAAATTAAAAAAAAACCAATCAGATTTATAATATCATTGTTACTTCTTCGAGAAATCCGCAACTTTACTTCAAGGTGAGATTAAAAAGCTCAAAATCCACTTCCCATATAAACATTTCCATCTTCACACCACCATGTTATAATTGTACTTTGCACACGTCCCTTCAATACGTGTGTTCATAGACTATATTATAGAACTTAAATATACTTTTATTGTTGTTTTCTAATTAGTGAATACAGTTCAACTAAACTAAACTTTTCATGTTTTTAAATTTATTTCTCTCTAGCCCAGAGAAGTAGACGCAAATAATGAACATTGCTAGAATAAAATAAAATTGCTGATATCTTCTTTCTTTCTTTGTTGCCTTTTATTACAACCTAAGTTTCAATAACTATTAGCTTGGTGCAAAAGTAATTATGATTTTGCCATTGAAAATTATGGCAAAAACTGCAATTACTTTTGCAGCAACCTAATACTCTTCTGTAACCTTGCTTAATTATCACTCACAGCTTTGAAAATTTTTGCCCTCCTAGAATCAAAGATCCAACATCAAACCTTCACAGTTGACCGTTTGCCCAGCATTGCACATGTGGCACTAGTCACTTTCCGTATCACTCACATGCTTTTGGAGAACAGCAGGGGCAGATAGAATGGGAAGATAATGTTGCAGCAGCATTTCCATGGTCACATGATTACACTCCTACCAAACCCCTGGTCATGTCCAGTACCAAGAAGATATAACCCAGTTAAACAGAACTGTTCTATTAAGACAGTGAAAGCTAACCTTAAGTAAACAGGAATAACAATATGAAACCCAAAGTTAGGATCACCTCTGGTTTGCTATTTAAGGTCAAAAAGCACATTTCTCTATAAATCTGTCTCAAAACTAGTCAGGAACGTTGAATTTTCAAGTCATGCTGAGGCTCTTATCTCATTTCCCTTGCCATCCTCTTGCTCTGAAATATTAGCATCTAATCCTGCTTGTCTTTGTCATTGGTGTTTTCAACTTTAATAATTTCTAAAGCATAGAACATCCTACTCACAAGAGAGCCCATCTGAAGTTCCTACCTTTTCCAGTGAGTGAAAAGAACAAAAAGACCAAAAACACAGGGTTGTTGATTACATGCAGAATACTCAGCAGCATAACACAGAGAGATATCCCTTGTCTTGCAAAATTTTACCCTAATAATTTCGGGGGAAAAATACAGTTATGTGATTTTGGCAAAAGGACTTGAGTGAATCTGAATTTTTAAGTTACTTATCTCCTCAGGTTGTGTGTCTGTCTTCAATATCATCTGTGAATATCAGGTATCCTGAATACCTAAAAATAATGACTAAAATATTTCCCTGTAAATTTTTCTTTCAATTTTTAATTTAAGGGAAGTATTCCCTTTGAGTCATTTTATTTAAAATAGTGAAAACTAAAATTGATTTTATGAAAGAAAAATTATAAGCATAAAGTATCAAGATGAGGTTTATAAACCAGCTTAAAAGATTGTGAAATGTTTTTTTCCTTTCAAAAGAAGCTGAGTGCTTACTTGGAAACTAACTTTTACTTAGAAAAATAATACTTCAATTGAAATAATACCATTTCAATTGAAGGTGTATAAAAGAAATCAGTCTAGGCAAGAGATTTGCTATCTGAGTTTGGAAACTTAGAAAAACATCTGTGTAACTAAAATATTGGTTGCTGTGATGTGAAGAATACAAAAATAGGCAACTATTGTGGTTTTGATTTGCATTTCTCTAATGATCAGTGATATTGAGCATTTTTACATATATTTCTTGGTCCCATAAATGTCTTATTTTAAGAAGTGTCTGTTTGTATCTTTTGCCCACTCTTTGATGGGGTTGTTTGCTTGTTTTCTTGTAAATTTGTTTAAGTTCCTTGTCAATTCTGGATATTAGACCTTTTTCAGTCGATGGACTGCAAAAACTTTTTCCCACTTTGTAAGTGAGTACACTATATTTTTAGGAATTGAAAATTGCTGACTTTGACCCACAACAAAGTATTAAGAAAACAAGGGGATGAGTAAGTGTGTCAACTGAAAAACAGCTGAATGTTCTAATGGAAAAATAGCCAAGTTGTCAAAGGATTTAAAATACAATTTTTGGAGTAAATGCAATGGGAAAAACATGGGAACAACTATCAACTATAATTTTTAAAACCTGTATTTTTAGAGAAATGGGATAGATAATTTCTCCTTTTCTAGTGGTCATTTTTGTTTTGGCTGTAGCATTTGAACACTCTAGGAGAAAATCTAAGTGGGGGGGGAAAAACCCTATCTCCCATTACAAAAGACAAATTGAAAAGATATTCTTTTCCTATGCTGTAGTATAGGCATGGGACAGAAGAACATCCCATCAGATGCTCCCAGCTAGAACTGTGGATTTTAGGAAATGATTTTTTTAAAAGGATAAGTTGAAGTCTTTACCTTGGAGGTTACTCTAGAGGTGAGAGTTCGGTGACATTGGGTTGTCTGTCCAGTGTAATATAGCAGCAAAGTGGTTTGTGCCTTATGGAAAAGTTTAGTGATGACAGAACCAGTGCTGAAAACCTAGTTGAATCATTACTAAGGTGAAATATTCATTATACATTGTTTTCCTTGGCTTCTGCACGATGTAGATTGTTCATCTTTTACGGTGACTCTGTGAATTACCTAGTTCAACTTCAATGAAAGTATTTACTGTTTAAGTTAAGTAGAATTGATTTAGGTCACTTACATCCAAGAGCCTTCTCTAGTTCACTAACAAAATTAGAAAAGACTAAAAAATAAATCGAGAGTACCCATTCATTACAGGCTAGCATATAGTTTTAAAAGGCATTTTCATATGTAGTTTTAGAAGTGTAAATTTCTTGAAGTTTATTTTGTAATGTGGAGCAAATGCCTTACAATTTGCATATCTGATAACATTTTCTTTTAGAAACATATCCTAAAAAATCATGGAAAATTAGAAAAATGTTACTTTTTGCCTTGTTTGGAAACATGAAAAATTATAAATGACTTAAATATCTATCATTCAATTATAGATTTTACAACCATTTATTATTGGCAAAGAACAACTTCTTGATATAACTTAAAATGTCAAACATTAGGTCATGAAATGTTACAAAAATATTATACCAACGATACCATAGTAGTCAGCTACCAAGATATCTGCTCAATCTTTATCTCCCAATATTCCATACCTTGTATGGTCTCTTTCCACATCAAATAATGGTTGACTTATGGACCCAGTTAAATAGTGTAGAAATGACAATATCTGACTTCTGAGGTTAGGTCGTAAAAGACATCACAGCCTCTGGGATAGTCTCTTGGATCACTCGTTGAGGAAATTCAGATACATTCAAAGAGCCCTTTGAAAGGAAAAGTAAGCCCTCCTTCCAACAGCCAGCATCACATTCTCTGCCATGTGAGTGAGTCACCTTGCATGTAAATCCTGCAGCTACAGTCAAATGACTCCAGCCCCAGCTGATATTTAACTGCAATCTCATATGAGTATCCTGAGACAGAACTGCCCAATTAAGACACTCCAAAATTCCTGACTCACAGAAATTATGAGTCATAATATGTGATTATTGTCACTTGAAGCCATATAAATTTGGGGGTAATATGTTGTATTGTATTAGATAACTAGTTAGAGTTACAAGTGATATGTATACTAATACGTGTAAATGCTTAGAAAAATATCTTTAAAGATGTAACCTAAAAGACCATGTACTCTTTTTTGTTTTAACATTGTGGGCTTCCTTTATAAATTTGTTTATAGTTTTCTGCAATTACTTAACTCACCAAATATTTAGGTACTAATTATTTGAAGGACATCAACTTGGAAATGAATCACCGGAGATGACACAGTGATGCAGACATAAAAATAATGTAAGTCACATTGCTTACTTTCATAAGGGGAATTTTCAACAGTATTTTTAAAATAGAAGAGCACACGTGTTTTGCTGTATATTTCAATAAAAAATAAATAACAGAAAGTTTCTTTTGAAACTAATTTTAAGGGTGTCTAGTTCCCTTTTGAATTTCTGCTGCATTACTGATATCTACATGGCACCAATTTACAATAGTCTAATTGCCAGAATCAGGTGCTTTAACAGTTGGCCTTTATTGACCTCAGAGATGTAAGGACACCCAATCCAAGTCATTTTTATAGCCTCTTAGCATCCTCAGACAAATAATTAAAGTATGATGCAGACTTCTTCTTCTAACCTGCTTGAGCCATGGCTAGGGTAGTTGTGGGTCACTGCACTGGAATGCAGACAACAGAGATCCAAGGTGGCTTAGGGCAGTGAGCCCACAGAGGGCACTCTAGGTCTATCCCTTGAAACCAGTCTGCCTTTTTAGAGCTCTAGGCCTGTGATCAGAGGGGTAGCCTTGAAGATCTTTGAAATGCCTTTGGGATCTTTCTTCCATTTATGAGTAGGATCTCGCTCCCTTCTATCATAAATGTCTTTAGTAAATGATTGCTTGGCCGCGCCCTTCATATTTTCTCCCAAACATGCTTTTTCACTCTTCACATGGAAAGGCTGCACATTTTCCAAATGTGCTTTCTATTGATTATAAATTCTGTTCTCTATTGATTATAAATTCTGTTTTTCGGTCATTCCTTTCTGCTGTTATCTCACTGTATGTGCTTAAAAGTAATCACAAAGCAGCCTAAATACTTTGCTGCTTAGATATTTCTTCCATCAGATATCCTAGTTTATTATTCTCAGATTCTACCTCCCACAAAGCCCTCAGGCATACACACAATTCAGCCCAGCTGTTTGAGACTTTATAACAAGAATGGCCTTTACTTTAGTTTCCAATACCTTGTTGGCATTTTATCTGAGCCCTCATCAGAATATTCTTTACTGCCCACATTTCTACCAGTATTTCGTTCACAACCACTTAGATAATCCCGAAGAAGTTCCAGACTTCCTCTACAGCCTGTTTTTTCTTTGTGCACTCACTGGAACCTATCTTAATACTTCATTTATGGCAATTTAGGCTGTTCCTAGCCAATTTCTCCAAATTCTTCCTACCTCTATCCATTACCCAGTTCTAAATCTGCTTCTACACTTTTAGGTATTTGTTATAGCAACAGCCCCATTTCTTGGTGCCATTTTTCTTAGTCTACTTTATGCTGCCATTGCAGAATACCATGGACTGGGTAACTAATTTAAAAAGAAATGTATTTCTCATAGTTCCGGAGGCTGGGAAGTCTAAGAGCATGGTGCTGGCATCTGGCAAGGGCAATCCCATTGCATTCGGCGTGGAAGGCAGAAGTGAGAATATGAGTCAGAGAGAAAAAGGGGGCCAAACTCCTGCAATAATCTATAAATAATTAACTACTCCCAAGATAATGTATTAAACCATTCATGATGGGAAAGCCCTCATTACCTAATCACCTCTTAAAGGCCCCACCTCCCAATATTGTTACATTGGAATTAAATTGCAACATGAGTTTTGGAGAGGACATTTCAACTATAGCAACTTATATATCTAATACAAATTTTTAAAACTTGTATTAAATAAACCGTCACAAATGGTGTCAGAAAAGAAAAGGTAGCACATACAGACACAAAGGTAAGCATGACAGCAAACTCTTATTGGAAACAATGTAAGCAAAAAGACTGTGGAGCAACTCCTTAAAGTGAACAAAACAACTGTCAATCTAGAATTCTATACATAGCATATATATTTTTCAAATAAAAATAAAATAAAGGCATATGAAAGCTGGAAACATTTATCATTAGTGGACCTGCATTATAAACAATGTTAAAGAAATTCCCTTAGAGATAAAGAAAAATAATACCAGATTTATATGTGGATTTGCAAAGGAATGAAGAACACAGAAAAAAAATGTGTGGATAAATATATTAAATATTTCTCTTATTATTTAACATCCCTTAAAAGATTATTGACTAAACAAAAATTAAAACCGTATGTGCTGGAGATTCTAATACAAATAGTGTAAAGGAGAAATAGAAGTATAGTAAGGTTTTTATAAGTGAAGTGATATAAAATTACTTAAAGATAGACTTTCATAAAGTTAATGATGTATGCTAGAAATCTTAAAACAACCACTAAAATAGCAACTATGCTATGAATATACTATCAGATAATATAGATGGTAACAGAGCTATAGATAATGAGGCAAAGTGTATAATATAATTTTAAAAAGCAAATCCAAAAGAAGGCAGAAAAAGAGAAAAGTACTAACATAGCATATGAATTAGCAGATATTATATAGGTAGTTGATTTCTTATTTAATCTTCTTTGAGTTAAACTTACAGACAGAACAAATGGAAAACAAAGAGCAAGATGGTAGGTTTAACCCATTCATATTAATAATCCATATATCCTAATTAAAAGGCAGAAATTTTTGTACTGGATGAAAAAGCAAGACTCCATTACATGCTACCTAGATGAAATCCACTTCAAAAATGATGACACAAATGAATTAAAAATGAAAAGATGAAAAAAAGATATAACATGACAATACTAATCAAAAGAAAATTGGAGTGGGTATATTAATGATAGATAAAGTAGATTTCAGAGCAAAGGATATTACCAAGGATAAAGAGGGATATTCAGTAATAATAAAGAGATTAAATTCACCAAAAGGATATAATAAGTGTACATTTCCAGACGTGTCTTGTTCATGGTCACAAATAAAGCTACTCTCCCTAACTAAACTACAAACCCCTTAGCAGCTTCAGGGGGAGAACATTAAAAGAAAAAAACAAACAGATGCCCCCCACCCCCTGCCCATCGTAGGCAGAATAATTGCTGAGTCAAAGATGGCCAATCTGTAATCCCAGAAAGCTGTTACTATGGTACCCTGCATGGTAAATCAACTTTTCAGATGTGAGTAAGGGTAAAGGCCTTAAAATGGGGAGACTATCCTAGTTACATGAGTGAGTCCAATCTAATAACTCAATTCCTTAAAGGTGAAGAATCTTCCCAGCTGAATCAGAGAGAGATGTGATGACAGAAGAGTCAGAAAGGGGTGGCAGTGCTGGCAGTGAAAATTCAGGAAGGGGATCACAGAACAGGGAATGTGGGTAGCCTCTAGATACTGGAGAAGCAGGAAATCAAATTCCTCTCCAGGGCCTCCAGAAAGAAATGCAGGCTTGCCAATATCTACGTTTTAGCTCAATGAGACCAGTGTTGGACTTCCGCCCTCCAAAAGTGGAAAATAACAGATTTGTGTGTGTCTGTGGTGGGGGTGGGGGGGATTATGCCTCTAAGTTTATAGTACTTTGCTATGCCAGATATATAAAATTAATACAGTGATAACTACTAAGAAAAATCTGATAAGTAGGGTATTGGAGCATACTAAACAAAAACTTACCACATTTTCTTCTGCTCAACTGTAATACCTCATGTCCCACAACAGTGTTTAGTTTCGTGGTGTTTGTATTCTAACATTGTGGTCTCTCAAAACTTCCCTCAGTTGTTTCTGTCTAAATACATGAAATGCCTTTAAGGTAATATAGGAAGATTCTTGATACTTCTTTACCCATCCCAATTATTTTATCTTATTCTTTTTTATTTTGTTCTACCAACCAGAAAAATCTCCGATGTATGATGCTAGACTAACATGGGTTATTGCTGCTCTAATTGAGGTCATAGTGCAAGTAGAGGTAACACAGAGATCAACTGCACATAAAGGCATTTCTCTGAAAAAAGCAAGCATAACTTTGAGAACATGTCCTCTCTTTTTCTGTTTTTAGCTGTCTTTTCTGAGGACTAATTAGACCACAGAGTTAAGGAATCAGTAATTCTTTGTTTCCTGAAACTGCTTGTTTTTACTCACCTTAATTTTCCATCTTATACTGTAACTCAGAAACATATTTGCAAAAATGTCAAAATATGATTATGTAAATTAATAGAGGCAGTTTTTTTCAATGAATGCCAAGTGATGTTATTGTTTATTGTGAGTGTTTTATTCCTTTTAGTCTCTTCTAGTCATGGACTGAATTAATTGTGGCTAGAATTTGCCCAGTGTTTTTTTTTTTGTCACGTGGAAGGATTGTTTTGAAGATCTGCTCATCTCGGGCCTGTTTTATGTCCACCCTATATAATGTGCAGTGACAAAAGAGAAACACAATTGGATATGGGATGGCTCTCATAATTGAGTTAGCGTTGTAACATCCTAAACAAGTCAATGATGCCTGATACATTAGAAACTAGAAACAATAAGGCTGAGATGTTGCATTTTTATGTCGTCGGAATTAGTCTTTAACTTCTTTTCTGGGCTTAGTTTAAGAATGTAGACATTTCAAAGAAATTGAGAGATAATTGCTAGAAATTTGAGCATGTGATGATAAAGACTATTTTAAATATAATGAATTTCAAGACAGTGTAGTAAGTTCAACTTAGGAAAAATTTTTGAATGTAAGATGAGTTTCCCTGTTAAAAGTCTTAAAAGGGTACATATTCCTATGAAAAGAGAAATAATTCTTTAAAAGTAAAAATTATTAAGCTGGGTGCAGTGGCTCATGCCTGTAATCCCAGCACTTTGGGATTACAGCACTTTGGGGCTGAGACGGACAGATCAGTTGATGTCAGGAGTCAGAGACCAGCCTGGCCAACGGGGTGAAACCCCATCTGTACCAAAATTACAAACATTATCCGGACATGGTGTAATCCCAGCACTTTGGGAGACTAAGGCGGGCAGATGATTTGAGGTCAGGAGTTCAAGACCAGCCTAACCAACATGGTGAGACCCTGTCTCTACTAAAAATACAAAAATCAGCCAGGCATGGTGGCAGTAATCCCAGCTACTCAGGAGGCTGAGGCAGGAGAATCACTGAACCCTGGAGGCAGAGGCTGCAGTGAGCTAAGACTACACCACTGCACTCCAGCCTGGAAGCGAGATTCTGTCTCAAAAAGGGGAAAAAAATGTATATTCTGTTATTATTGGGTATAGATTTATATTTGCACAATTAGGTTAAATGTGTTAAAAATGTTTGGAGTTCCTAAATCTCTACTAAAGATTTTTTCTTGTTCTATCTGTTATTTGGAGAGATGTGATAAAATTTTTCTCTATGAATTTGCATTTGTTTATTTCTACTATTAATTTGGTTACTTTTGCCCTATTTTCAAGTTTATTAGGAATATAGAAATTTAAACTTGTTTGAGCTTACTTGGTGATTGCCCTTTTATCACTTTAAAATTTTCTATTTATTTTTAATAATGCTTTCCGTCTTTAAGGCTACTATTATTTTTAACCTCCCTGTGTCCTTATATTTAAGGTGTGTCAACTGCAAGGAGTACACAATTATACCATATAGGAGTATATAATTATACTACATATACTATAGATATTACATACATACTACATATACAAGAAGTATATAATTACACTATATATGCTATATAAACTATCTTTTTATTATTTAGCCCAGTTATGTTTAGTATAATTAGTAATCTGCTGGAGTTTATATTTACCATCTTACTGTTTGCTTTCTCTCTGAACCATCTCTCAGTTTATCAAAAGAGGCCTATGCACACACATTCACTTAGTATTTCTCACTAATTCTTCAGCCACTTCCTCACAGAAGTCCATCCAACCTCATGTCTGGATATGATTCCTTTTTCTAGTCTTTTTGTTGTTGTTGTTGTTGTTGGAGTCTCACTCTGTTGCCAGGTTGGAGTTCAGTGGAGCGATCTTGGCTCACTGCAACCTCCTGGGTTCAAGGGATTCTCCTACCTCAGCCTCCCGAGTAGCTGGGACTACAGGCATGTGCCACCACGCCCAGCTAATTTTTGTATTTTTAATAGAGATGGGATATCACCATATTGGCCAGGATGGTCTTGATCTCTTGACCTCATGATCCGCCTGCCTCAGCCTCCCACAGTGCTGGGATTACAGGTGTGAGCCACTGCACCAACCAGTAGTCATTTTTGTAGCATCATCTTCTTTTTCCTAAGAGCATATAGCTAGTTATTTTGTGTGAATATTTACTTAATGTCTGTTTCTCCTTTTAGACCATAGCTTGATGATGGCAAAACTGATTTTTTATCATAAGTAAATATTTGTAGCATTAATAAATTATTATGTAAATTCTATAACCAATTCTACCTTTCTTTACAATCAAAGGTTAAATAAATACAAACAACTTTCGTAAATGATCTATATATTTCCTTTATGTAGAAGCACATCATCTTATTGAGAAACCACTATTATATTAAGTCTAAATTGTCCTACCATTGAGCATGTCAAGCCCTCTCTTCAGGGACTATGAGATGCTTTGCAGCTTCCTGTAATAGTGGGCTCATTTCTATGTGAGAAGAGCACATTTCCTGAGACAATCCTATTTCTTTATTTCTTGCACATCCACAGGGAGGGTGAATAGGACTGACCAAGTGCTCATTTATTGCAAATGTTTTCCAAATTATTTGGTGCAAATTCCTTTTCTACAATATTCCATTGTCATTTTTAAGTGAATTCGTCAAAGCTGAGGACTCTGACTCATGAATGTTCACTTTCTTCCTGGATTAAGTAGGCAGTCACGGTAAAAAATGTCCGATGACTCAAATTTTCTATGCGTGTGTTCAAGATTTTTTCTCTTTTGAAAATCACTTTGAGTACAAGTGGAAGAAATAATGATGTGCTATGTGTCCTTCTTGTCATCCCTACGTAAATAGTACACTCTTCAGGACTTTTATTCTTTCAGAAATATTCCAGCTTTTCAACGTTCTTTGATCCATTTTTTTATCAAAGGAAAAAATTATTTATTTTTATGCATGTACTTTAAGAAAGTTTACACCAATAATTCAAATTAAGCAGAATAAGTACCATGAAAATTAGAGAAAATCAAATCAGGCTAATAAACCTATTGCAAATTACCTGGAAGGTTGACTTGTCCTTGGGTCAAGTTGCTTTGTATTAGGATAAATATAATCTGCTGAGTGTAAATGAAAACTCAGGGAATAGAGCAGCCTTATATAAATATCAACAGATATCTTACTCTGCTCACCACAGTCAACAGATTAAAAAATAGATCTTTGTGGCACCAGGAGCTTAAAATTTGTGAAATAAATGTTTAGAATATTTTATTATCTAACTCCTCAAACAAAGCCCTTCTACTGTTTTTCAACTAGATATTGGACATCACAGTTTCTGGAGTCTATAGGATCTGTCCGTGCCAAAAATAGTTATAGTTTACTTTTCCTCTGAAAGGCTATTGTTGCCATATTGTTGTACATCGGGCTTCTGAGACCAATCAACTTTTTCTAGGGCCCAGTTAGAGTAAAATCAATAGTGCACCCCTCACTCATTAACTTAGCCAATTTTTGATTGCACTCCTTAACTACACAATAACCATTCTATTCCTGTGGTAACAAGTTTTTATATTAACACACTGAACATTTTAGTTTCTTATCACAAACCCCTCCAACCCACAATAAACTACAATTTTGATTTTCACGTAACAGAACACATTTGCTCATTAAAGATGAAGCAGGAGGTGGGGAGAGAGAGAGAGAGAGAGAGAGAGAGAGAGAGACTTTTCCTATTCAAAGACAATTTAGTTCTTCTCCAAAAAGTAACTACGGACTCCCACTCCTGTCCATGACAGAATAACTCTGACTAGACTTGCTTTCCCATAGTAAACAAATATAAAACCAAACAAAATATATAAAACAATTGTTTTCAGAGATTGGACAACAGGCAGTACAGGTGTGTGATTCTGAGGTAAGGGAAGCAAATGATGTGATCCCTAAAATAAGCTTGGCTTTCTACCCTGGAAACATTTTCCAGACCACAGAGAGGAAAAGATATACCAAGCAGAGAATGGTACTATTTCTGAATTAGGGAAATCATTTCTGAGTTTGCAGAGGCTGAGACAACTAGAATTTTAAGGTAGAGTAACAGAGGACAGAGCTCCACAGGGAAAAAGCTCTATAAATCTGCACCAGGGTACCTATGAGTCTCGTACATTTATAGGGTAAGGCTCTACAAGGAGGCTAAACAGAAAATAATGACAATGGAAAGAATGACTAATAAGGAGATGCTCATTCTAGAATTCTCAGGGCTGGGAGACATTTGAGTTTTGACTAATAGAAATGGCAATACTTTGTTGAACTCCTGGGGTATTCAATGGAAGCTTCAAAATGGTAATTTTTTTTTAATAGAGCTGGATTTGTTCTAGAAAAAGGGTCCTCAAATTGTATCCTAATATAACATAAAAATTGGAGGAAAAATAAGATGATTCACAAGTGACTTGATTACCAAAAACAAAACTCAATACTCTTTAAAGAAAATCATAAATCATAACATCACAATGCCTAGGATTTCATAAAAATATTACTAGACATGTAAGAAAGCAGAAAATATGTCTCAGAACTAGGAGAACTATCAACTGGTAGAAAAAAACCCAGAAATGAAAGAGATGACGTAATTGGAAGAATTAATTTTAAAACAACTAATGTAAATGTCTTAAATGATTTAGCGGAAAATAATAATATAGTCAAGAGAACACAGAGATTAAGACAGAAATGGAAATAATAGA
The DNA here is from genome assembly GCA_036589455.1 of Ateles fusciceps. Taxonomy (NCBI): domain Eukaryota; kingdom Metazoa; phylum Chordata; class Mammalia; order Primates; family Atelidae; genus Ateles; species Ateles fusciceps. The sequence continues at coordinate 5,810,638 of JAZHEH010001266.1, read as the reverse complement.
CAAACAAAAACATATATTATTTATAAATAATATATGTTTCATAAATGATCTACATATTTCCCTTATGTAGAAGCACATCATCTTATTGAGGAACCACTATTGTATTGAGTCTAAATTGTCCTACCATTGATCATGTCAAGCCCTCTCTTCAGGGACTGTGAGATGCTTTGCAGCTTCCTGTAAGAGTGGGCTCATTTCTATACAAGAAAAATCCACTGAGAAATAAAAACTGGATAGATGTCGCAAAGAAAAAAAAATGCAAAATAAAACATGGGCAGCAAAAGATTGAAACAAAAACCAACAGATCTTCAGAAACCTGTAGGAAAATGTTTGGCAATCTATTTTATATATATATATATATATATATATATATATATATATATATATAAATAATTGGAGGTTCAGAAGAGCAGAATCAAAAAAATAGTTCAAAGAATAAATGCCACATTTTTTCAAATTTCATGAAAACTATAAACTCACAAATTTGAGAAATCTAACACAACTCAAGCAGGATAAACACAAAGAAAAGTTGCTAAGACCCATTATAAAGTATGTCCAAAACCAAGAATAAAAAGGAAATCTTGAAGGTAGCAGAGTAGAAGCAAATACGACATGCAAACTAAGATAATGACAATCAAAGATATGACAAAGATAAAAATGACCACTTCTCATCAGAAATAGTGAATTCCAGAAGACAATATGATGACATCTTTGAATTGCCGAAAATAAAAAGTTATCAACCTACAATTCTACATCTAGTGACAATATTCTTTAAAATGATGACATTTGATTTTAGGTTAATATTTGTGTGTGTGTATATACACACATCTGCAGACACACACACAAATACATATATGTGTATGTACACAAACATTTATATTTCTAAAACAACATATGCAAATATATGTGCACATGCACACATACATATATATACTCCACATATATGGAGAAAAAGATTGAATTATAAAACAAGTATGGTAAAGTTGTGTTGCTTAGGGATTCTGAATGGTGTATACGAATTTATTTACACTATTTTTGAAATTTTTTGTAAGTCTGAAATTATTTTTAAAATAAAAAGCTTAAAAATAGAATTAAAGACAAATTTCTTATACACAAAAGCCTAGTGAATTTTTGGCCATGACAAATTCATTACACGAAATTACAAAAAGAAACTTTTTTAGACTGAAAGAAAATTATGTCAGAGGACAACTTGGATATACACAAATTAATGACTTGAACCAGAAATAGTAATAATGGCAACGAAATAAAAAAACAGATGAACAGTGTCAAAGTCAATTAAACTTAATGCTGGATTTCTGAAAAGATCAGTAAAATTGATAAATTCTATCTAGACTTATCAAGGAAAAAAAAAGAGAAAAGACATGAATTACCAATATCAGGAATGGAAGAGAGAATATCACTACAAATTTTACATACAGTAAAAGCATAGTAAGATAATAGTATAAACATTTAATCTCATTGGTTTTCATAATTTTTGATTTCATAGAATTTGTTCTTTTCATATAAGTTGTTGAACTTATTGGCAAAAGCCAATTGCACCACTGCACTCCAGCCTGGGTGACAGGCAAGACCCTGTCTAAAAATAAGCAGATAAATGATTCTTCCAATATTTATTTATATATTATCTATTCTTTCTAATATTTATGTAAATAAATAAATATTCCTTCTAGGAATAGAAGGAAACTTCCTCTAAATGATAAAGTGCATGTATGAAACATCCATAGGTAACATACCAGTAAAAATCTGTTTTCGATTAAGAAAAAGCAAGGATGCCAACTTTCTACTTCTATGCAACATTTCTCTGGAGATCCTAGCCCCAGCAGAATAAGGCAAGAAAATACAAGGTATACAGATTGAAAGAGACAAAATAAAATTCTCCTTATTTTCAGGCAATAGAATATGTGTATAGAATGTTCTAAGTAATCTACATAAAGCTATTGGAATGAATAATTTATCACAATTGAAAAATGCAAAGTCAAACTACAAAATCAAATTATAATTCTATCTTTAAGCAAAAAATAATTGATATATGAAACAACTGGATGTAAGGTTTTAAAATATTTAATATTTTCAATAATAATTTAACATTTTAAAAATATTTATTCACCTCAAAATCATAAAATATTTAGAAAAAACTTTTAGTAACAAGATGTACAAGACTTATACAGAGAAAACTACAAAACCTACCTGAGAAAATAAAAAAAGAGACAAACAATTAATTGAAAAATACATTGTTAGAATTTCAATTGTTCTCAAACTAATCCGTAGATTCCAAAAAATCCAGTCAATCTTACTATAGTTTCTTTATATGCATTGTTATGATGATACTTAAATTTTACATGTAATGCAAATAACCTTAAAACTAAACATAGGTTATAGCAGCTTCTTAATTGCAGCTATTGAATATCAAAATTCTAATACTATCTGGGTTGTGACTCAGAGCATCCTATGATGCTTATAAAGAAACAGATCAGTTTTGCCATTTCCATCTATTATGGCCATAATTTAATGCATAATTGAAATTTGAAGCTGTGGCATTTCCTCCACTGCTAATCCAATTCAAATATTGGAAGAAATAATGTTCAGAACTTTAGGTTTTTGTTTATGTTTTTGTTTTTATAAAGAGACAGAATAGGAATGACAAACAGATGGAAACAATAGTTTTAGTCTATCAGTCAGTATTTTAGGAAAACAGAAATTTTAAACAGAAAGGAATTCAGTACAGGAAATGAGAGCCCATGGAATTGTTGGAAAGACTGTGATAGTGTTCAGGAAAAGCCACTGCTGGATTTCCTGAAACACTGGGAAGTGGAAGAACTGAAGGAACTGCAGGAATCCACTGTTGATAATCACAGTATAACCAAACTGGATAATTTTTAGTAGGATGCTCAGAAACTTTCACACCTACCCATTGCTGCCACAAGTGCAATGATGGTTTCTACTTTCATTTCTCTTCCCAACTATTGAGTAAGCGCCTTTCATGGATGGAGTGTGACCAGCATTCTGCTGGTAATAGGGATTCTTGGAAATACAGTTTCAAAGCTTCCAACTGCTGTAATACAGGAAAGAGAGACAATCTAGCACAATAGACATAGAAATAAGATACTTTGTTCATTCGATATTTATTGAGTACATTCTTACAATATGCAAGGCACTAGACTAGGCTGTGAGGGAAGACACTGACACCTGTCCTAAAATAAATTGCAACTTAGAGGCAAAAATAAGACTTGTACCTACATACTACAGTTGAAGGAAGTATATGGTCAGTCCCACATCTGTAATGTAAATAAAGTGATAACGAAAGTAGAAAAAGCATTTATGGAACTCTAAATTTTATGTTGTTCAATTAGTCGCCCAACATGTTTAATTAGTAATACCTTTAGTATTTGCATTGCAAGAAGCATTTGCCATGAAGTAAATAAATCTCTGTTTAATTAATCTATTGCCAGTGGCATATTTTCCTTAAGACAATTCAGCTATTACTGGATGTTGCGTTTGTAGATTAACTGTAATTTAGTAGAACTCTCCTATTCCAGGGTCCACATCTGAGTTATGCACATTGAGGCACTTTATTTTGTTACTTCACTCAGGGATTAACAGGTTCCAGGGTTTAAGTTATACTAAGCAACACTTAACAAGCAAATGTGTGCATCAGGAGGTCATTTACCTTGGGAGATGTGTCTAACCAGATAACTGAGGCTGGTTGTATAAATAGGGCAAAACTTTTTAATAGGGAGAGCTAGTACCCAAGAAGTCATTTTAAGACTATTCATTCCTTGGACTCAGTTGTATACTTGCTGAGGTGGCAATTCTCTTAGTGAACAATATAGCTGAATAAACAGAGAAGACCCCAATTCCTTGCTTTAGAGTAGTGCAATGGAATACTGACAAATTCTTATTCAGAAACATACTTTCTACACTCACACATAACACTGTATTTGTGTTTGTGACTGCCATAAGCACAGAATAATTTCCAGGGTTTCAGTCTATTGCAGATTAGTTTTATTTTTGATTGGCATCTGCCTGGTGATATTTGGTAACACCCTGGTTTTGTTTATAAAACTTCTCTTATTATGGGTTAATTCTGCAGATGGCTTATTGTATTAATTTTCTGTAGTTTCTTGCTAGCTACAATTTCAGAGGGTGATATTTCCAGCTGGTCTCCAAGTATTAGAGGTGTGCCTCATTCGTCATTTGAATATACAGATACATTGATTATAGTAAATACAGAGAGTCAAGAGTCGTAATTATAACCATAAATAGTATCTGGACATTTTGAAGTTATTCTTAATAAACGTTATGAAACATTTCAAAGCTACTTTGCATTATTTTACAAATGGAACACACACTGCTTCTTAATAGTCATGCAGATGTCAAAAATTACTCTCATTACTCAAACAAAGTGACACCATATTGTAAAATGTTATTTTTATCTCAGCAAAGATTTAAAAACAGTTTCATTCTGATCCCCAACCTCTTATTCTGCTTAAACTCTCCTTTCACATGTAGGGATGTAGATATCTATTTTAAGTTACTAACAGTTTGTGAGTTTTGTCCCTTGCCCTCTTTGCAATGATAATTGGCTAATTAGAGAGTTGATCATTCACAAAAAAACACAGCCCTGTTGAGAAGCTAGCTTTAGATATGGAAATGTTCTAATATATTAAAAAGGATAATTTTGAATGTGTTTTTTTTTCTCTTAAAATTCAAGTGTTACTGCTTTTTCTTGTCTTTACTTCTGAAAGGTCATCAATGACATTTTAAAAATACACCAAAAAATAAACTATGACTAATTTGTTTTATGAACCTCATACTTTAATGTTTGTGAAGATTTTTAAAATGTGCCGCTATCATGTATTTATGCATAAAATCTTGGCTCAATCAACCATGGCATTAACATTTAATTTCATCTTTACATGTGGTCATTAGCACATTAAGTTTTTAAGAATCATAGAATCTCCTTTAGACATTTTTATGAGAAAGGTATATTTATTCAAAGAGTATAGATTCAGAATATATCCTTTTGCAAACTATGTATAGGATACTAATTAGAACTATGTCTCTTAGCTCATGGCTCTAAGGTTGTATAAAAACAAAGGTTTTGTGTGTGTGTGTGTTTGTTTTGTTTTGTTTATAAACCAAAAACTAAGATGAATCCAACCTCTCCAGCTCAAGCAATTCTCCCCACCTCAGCCTCCCAGATAGCTGCGCCTGCAGGCATGTACCACCATGCCCAGCTAATTTGAGATGGAGTCTTGCTCTGTCGCCCAGGCTGGAGGGCAGTGGCATGATTTCTGCTCACTGCAACCTCCGCCTCCTGGGTTCAAGTGATTCCCATGCCTCAGCCTCCCAAGTAGCTGGGACTACAGACGTGCACCAACATGCCCAACTAATTTTTGTATTTTTAGTAGAGATGGGGTTTCACCGTGTTGGCCAGAATGGTCTCGATCTCTTGACCTCGTGATCTGCCCGCCTCAGCCTCCCAAAGTGCTGGGATTACAGGAGTGAGCCACTGCACCTGGCTGAGATTTTTTTTTTTTAAATAGAGGAACCAGCCCCCAAGTTGCGTGACCCAATGATCTTGACCACAATGTTTCAGACTGAAGTGAGCATCTGACCCATGGCATCCTACATAAAGGCTGGTCACAGTCTAGAAGAGGTCTAGTTCAAAGGCTTATTCCACAGCAATGATAATAATGACTTAGGCCAATTATATCGTCTCTTTTAAGAGAGTCTGAATGAAGATGTGAAGAAAGAGATTGTCAGGTAGTGGCCTGAACAGGAATACCTAGTTATGAGACCATAATCTAAAAGGTGACTAGGGAGAAGCAGAAAGAGAAGGTAACTAAGTCACACTTATATAATAATGAACGTACAGGAGACATCAACAAATTTCTGTTGCTGAGGCACTTTTATTTATAATCTGGTAACTAGGGTTGCCTAAAAGGTCAAAGACAATAGAGAGGAAGATCAAGGATGCTAACAAAGAAGCAAGTTCATGAGTACTTGCCCATCTTTTCCTTTAATTCTCCTGATGAATGTTTCCCTCTTTTGACTTCAGCACACAGGGTTCAATTCCCAGCTGCATTACCTACTAACTTTGTCATCTTAAGCTAATCTCCTTTGAGACAATTTACCCATATATAAAATGGACAACACAGATACCATGTGATAGTTTCTGCCAAATGGTAGGCCCCTAGAAACACTGCTTGAAAGTGCATGTAAAACAAGGAATTCTACACTGGGGCTCCTGTTCACCATGAGGGTGTATTCCTACTTATTCTGTTCTTCTTTCCCCCTCCTTCATATCTTCCCTCATTTCTCCTTGCACTGAGAACAGAGGGGGAGTTCAGTCAAATTTCCCTCATTCCAATCCTCTTCTAAACTTTCCTGCAAGGCTTCTGTATTTTCATTCTATTTAAGACTATTCTCTTTTGAATGGACTCTTAAACAGGAGAATGCCAGTAAACCTAGTATGTTCCATATATCCTTTTATTAAACTTCTAGCCATCTTTTAAACTTGTTTCCAAGAAGCTTTTTATGATTACTCCCATCAGGTTTATTCAGTATATTCACATTGTCCCTTATACCATAATTATTGGTGAGACTATCTTGTCGCCCCATCAAGATGGCACTCTCTTTGAAGGCAGAGACAGCATATTACATATTTTGCCTCTCTGTAAGTATACAACACAGTGCCTGGCACATAGGAGTTCTTTAATAAATATCTGTGTTGAAATGCAATGTGATGAGCCATAGGAAAGGCTTTCCAAACACAGCAGTTGCCAATCCTATAGGACAAGGAAGTACTTGAGCTGGTTTTGCTGGTATCAGTCTTCCTGTGTTTTCTAGATGTGGGAGATTCATACTCATCTTGCATGTGTGGCTGCTTTGCCACAACCCCGGAGTACAGGTGCAGATATTAGCATTGAGCAGATTTGCACAAGCAAGAACTCTTTAATTTGTCATGAAAAGCTAGGATTCCAAGAAGGGAGGTGATAAGTTGAAAAATTAGGGGGAAATATGTTGTTAAGAAGAATCTGGCACACCCCTTCCCCACCTCCATATTAATGAAATGAAAAGGGTGGGGGAAGGAAATGTTATGCTCTACATTGGCAGGAAAATTGTGCGTGTCCTGTGAGCAGATGAACATGGGACTGTGAACAGGAAGCTGATTATTCCAACACATTATATTTCTCACTGGAAATATCATCCTGGAGGAAAAGTCCAACATCTCTACTTTTGGAGCACCTACGGATCTAACTTTCTACATAATCTTGGACTGAAGATAATGAGGAAGGTTTTTTTAAATAGGGTAGATAGATATTTGTTCCATGTTTGTATTCAGCCCAACACTAACCCCCACTTACCACCACCACCATTTCCTGAGAGCTGCCTCTTTTAACTTTCTCTCCAATTCAGCAGATTTTTACTCCTGTCCAAAGTGGAGCATCCCCTCTTTGCTACCATTAACCAGTGTCAGTCTAGTCTCTAGTCACATTTGATTGTCCTCGAGGTAGGAAAGAAGCAGGAACTGAAGCAATTAGACCAATGAGAATATAATTTTCTAAAATTGGTATTGAGATGGGAGATTTGCTCTGTAATGTAAGAATTGGGAGATTACCTTTGGCCAGACTTTTCACACTATGAACCAGAGAAGCAGAGAAAGCTAAACTAGAATTGAAGCAATAAAGAGTAAGAATGATGTTGCTATAATGAGAGAAGAGAGAGAGAAAGAATATTTGAATCCTTGGTTCCAAATCATTTCTAAAGACTATTTGTTTTCCATTACTCGCCTTATGAGATACCCCCATGTCCTTAAATATGTATCTTTCCCCCACTAAAGAGAACTGAAATTGTTTTATGTTAAATAAAATTAAATGAGCCTTAAGTATTTCCATTTCAGATCACATCAATTTCAGTCTGTCTGAAAATGACCACGGTAGCACCTTCTCATCTTTAAAATGGAACAGTTCTAGGTCTACCCAGGACTAAAAACCTAATCAAAGTTAGCCTTAAATGAAACCCTCTAAATATTATTAGAGCCAAGTCATTAAAAAAAAAAAAGTCAAAGGTAAGAGTTGCAAAGGTTTTTCAAAAAAAAAATGTTTAATAAATCACAGAAGCAAAAAATATCATGCAGTAAGTAAAAGCAGCCAGCTTCATCAATCAACAAAACAAGGTGGTTTTTAAAAATTCTACAACAGTAGCTTAAAAAAAAGATTTGTGTTTAAAGCTCTGCTGTGCAGTGGCCTCCCTACATCCCACACGGAGGGTGGTATTTTGAAAAAGGTAAGACACAGGTGTGCATCGTTTGAAATGGAATTTATTAACAGTTTGTATTATTTTACTCTGCCTCCGTGGAACATCACAATGGACTGATAAGCTGCCACACTTCAGGGAGAGGGAAGCACATAAACAAAAGTTTTAAAATGAAAAAGCTGTGGGGCTAGGAACATACACAATATGCCCCATGCCAGCTGATTTATGCAGTAGAAGAAGAGAGAAGATGATCTTTTCTTAATTTCAGTGCATTTTCAGTGTGATAGAGCACTGAATTCAGTCACTAACCCCATTAAATTACCTGGCAAGGGCTGGACCCTATTTTTCTTTGGGAAAAAAAAAGTGCCAGGGCAATAAGATAATTTGTAGTTCTGGGTTTCTAATATACAATAATTCTGACCATTTAAAACAGTTTTTGTAGGAAATATTTTATAGTTAGAGAAATAGTTTTTGACATTTTGGGGGGGGGGAAAGAACAATGGGCCGTTTACAGGTCTACACAGCAGATTAATGAATCTAATTGAGTCTGTAGGGAAATGTTTCAGTTTAACTACTGGAACTAATTTATACATTCACTACATCGTAATAAGTCAATTTAAGTTTCTGGAAATAAAACTGGATATCCTGGGTATAGATTTGAACTATAAATTTCTGCAAGAAAGGAGTCTGTGTGTTCATTATACATTGTAAAATTACCATATGGACCTGTCAACACTTCTTAGCACAGCTTTGTAATAATGTCATTTAGTTTAACATTGTAATGTGCCAACTGAATTAATGTGTATGACACAAAGTATGCCTCCCTCCCAACCTCTGCTTCTGGGGAGCTGTGCAACTTTTAAAGATTTTTCTCAAGGCAAGAACCTCCTGCATTTGCATAGAGAACTTCAAGATGAAGATTGAGTGTAATCACATTTACTGGAAGCTGCTGAAAAACAGGTTACAGGGCTCTGATGCCTAAGCTTTCCAGAAATCTGCAAGCTCTACAAATGGGAATAAATCTCTACCTGAGAAACCTTACTTTACAACCAACACCAATCTATAATCAGTTAGTAATAGCTTCTTTAATAATCTTTTTTAGCCATGGAAAACCCCTTAAGATGGAGAGTTGAGAAAATGCTCTACACGTAATAACACTTGGTGTTACTATATTACTCAAAACACTGTCCTCAATCTGGATATTTATAACATGAATATGGCAATGTCTTTCGTCCAGATATTAATAGACCATGACATAATATAACTATGAAAAGAAATAGTCAAGGAAAATAGGAAATTGGAGAGATAATTCCTAATATTAACCATGCATATAATCATTTACATATATAATCTAACATAATTCTCATACTCCATTTTTTATACATTGTTTCTTTATATTCTTAATAGAGAACTGAGTTGGGTTGGGTTTTCAAAACATTCTTTCTCAGAAACAGGAAACAGTAAATAAGCATAATTTCTGGAAAAATAGCATTTTACAGGATTTTTGTAAAGGTAAGTTCTTGGTTATTTAGCACTCCCAAATGCTGATGCAATTTGCCCAATAGGTACAATAGGCCTATTTAATCTTTCTCCTATAAAAAAGCAAGTAGTTATCAATACTGAATGAATGGCAGAGAATCCACAAAATTGGGCAAAGAATTTTTCAGGACAGTTGTGTAGAGGCCAAGACTAAATAGCTGAGAGTGGTATGGGTGATAAGAGGTGTGGTGGGGGGGCACTATTGTTTTTTGCTTTTCTTGCAAATTCCACCATAGCCACAGTCAACGGAGCTGATCAAGACTTCAAATCAGCAAAATACACATCTAACCTCAGGGCCTTTGAACTTTCATCATGGAGCCTTGGCTGGTCCCTGTCAAGGTATTAGTCAACAATTACAGCTTGATTTAGATTATGGAGACTACAACCAGGGCATAAAGCACTAGAAAAAAACGAGAGCCCAAACCAAGTATGCTGAGTATCACAGCAAGAAAACTGAAGTTCACATTTCTAGTCTAAATTGTAGAAACACAGTGGAAAGAGAAATAACAGGCTGGGTGCGGAGTTCAAGCAGAGGTTTCTGGAATTTCTCTGAAGAAGCCAAATTTCCCTGGTCATTCCATATTTGGTGTTTGTATGTGTCGAGCTGGTTTATAGATTCAAATCTGAGGCAAAGAGCATTTCCTTACTTCTTTGATGTCTTTTCTTCTCAGGATACGAAGTGGTATTTTATTCGTTCAGGACCCTATCAGTTATGGCTTTTTCAGGAGCATTGGACCTTTTCTCAAACTCATCTCTATCAAAGACTTACAAGAGATTCCTTTACTTGGAGTTTAACCCTGCACAACGACAGCTAGCTCATCAGATAAACATCTATACCAGTGCATTCACAAATGCTTACATGATAGTGTATTGCTCTTTTAAGGGAGAAATAATTTTTTAAAGTTAATGAGTTAATCCAAACAATGGAACAAATGTTAGGAACAAATTTTCATACAAATGAGGACTTATGAAGCTCTTATGGTCATATAAAGGAGGAAAAATCCAGTATCTTACTAAGATTTGTCATGAACAATACTATATTTCTACATGATATTTATATGAGAAATGAAATCCTGAAGTCAGTATGTCCTGGTTCAAATGCCTTCTCTGCCACTTACTATTAATAGAATTTTAAACTAATTATACAACATCTCTACGTCTCAGTTTTTTTTCATCCATACCAGTGGTTTAATAATAATAGCTACATTATATAGCTGTTGTGAAGATAAAATTAGTCAAGCAATTTAGTTACCTGGAAAAGCACAGGTTCTACATAAGAGTTAGTAATTATCATTATTATGGTTAGAGAGTATGGTATATTGGTTAAGGACTCTGGCTCTGGCGTTAGACATCTATGTTCAACTCCAAGTTTTTGCTACATATGGGAGGTTGGAGAAACTACTCAGTTTCTCTATATCTCAGTTTCTGCATTGGCTAAATGGCTTATGAGAATTGTAAAGGTAAGAAAGATTGGATGAGGAGATTTAATCTGCCTTAAGTGATATTAAAGAAAAGTATGATTGTATACTATTGGGGCCATAATTTATGCCCTAGGAGGAGGTAAAAAGGCAAATTGCGCAGTCTACTTGTGATAAATCACTTTGCTGAACCCACAGTGATGATGCCAAGTTGAGGTCAAACTCAAGTTAGACAAGTGAGCCTCACTTAGCCAAGTTAACTTTGTGGGTCAGATCTACTCCTCACACATTCACAAGAGAAAACACTGGCAGTGATCTGCAAACACTGCAAATAATGCCTGAGGAGTGAAGACAGTGCCATAGTAATGTTTTGTGATTGCCTTCTGTTTCTGTGTTCTGGGCCGTCATTCTCATTGGCTTTGAAAGAAAGAGAAGAGTAGAAAGATTGCACACCACCACCACCACCACCAAACTGAAACAAATATAATTTCTAGCAAAGTTGAATTTCCACATGATCATGTTTAAAAATCACAAAAGTAAGTCTGGGTCTAAAAAATTATTTGAGCAATTTACCCCACTTGAGAAATCCCTAGGTTTGAAATCCCATGTTGGAGCATGAGTGCTGTGACTTGGTTTTCCACATTAATCAATGTGGGGACACTGGCCATGATTCTTTCCTTTGTCCTCCCCAGGCATTGGCACAGTCTTTGAACATGAAAATCATGGTGAAGGAAGAGGTTGGTTGATAATTATCTCATGAAGTTAGACAGTGAAGATATAGATCAATATTCCAAATGGGGTGTTTTGGCCTTGGAGTTAAGTTCCAAGAACATTATAAAATACTCATCTGTATGAGAACTCCCGACTTAACTCTAGTAGCAACTTCATAAGTATAAGAAAAATAATAATATTATTTCATTTTGATAAATTTCTGTTCTGTTTTTAGCAGTTTTAAAAGAACATACATCTCTTGTTTTTTGATAATGATAAATGGAGAGAAATTAAAGAATCATTTTCCTTCTCTTGATTATATTTGCACTTTCCCATTCCAACTTCTCCTACTCCTGCCTACCCCCCATCTTCAATATACACCTAGCTTTTTCATTTAAACAAAATGTAATTTGTTAAAATTGTCCTTTACAAACTTTAGGAAAGCCTATTTGGTATATATGGGGCAACACAAGGCTTTAAAATACTTAGCATTTGTATGACACTGCTCATCTTCAATGCACGTTAAAAATATTAGCTAATTAATTAATTAGTTCCTGATTACAAGGTGGTAGAAGTTCAAGGAGAAAATTGACAAACATTTCTCTACCTTTATAAAGAAAACTTGCTTATATTAGAGAATATTATTTCTTTTTTGAGTAATATATACTGTTGTAAAAAATGTTATAAGTATTTTTGCTGGAACTAGGTATAATCATCATTAAAAATGAAGAATAGTAGTAATAATGCTAGTATAAATACAATAATATTTTCAAGGTGGATACATATTTGTTAGACTCTGCTCCTTACGAAGAGGAGCTGTCTTGTTCTCCTTTGTGGCTTGGCACCTAACACAGTCCCTGGCCTGGAAAATATAAATATACTAATTTATAGGCGATGAAGTCTCATTTGTAAGCTTTGTTTCATACAATGATAAACAATGTAAGAACCAATGCAAAACAGCCTTACTCCACATAAAAAAGGAAAGCAAGGAACACAACAGTGTGGTTAATTTTCTAATCACAATGTCTACATGCCATTAATCCTCAGGAAGCAAACTGAAAAAAATACAAATATGAGCATAATTTGTGTGTAAATAGTGAATAGATTTCACTTTTGATACAAGGAGCAATCAAGTTTATTCAAACATAGGTTCAAATATATTTTCTTAAAATAGTTACCCTAATATTGTAACAGTTGAATTGGTTGAGAGTGTAATTTCTCCTCATCCATCTGAAGTCAAACAGCTAGATATTTCAAATTGATCTTTTAGTTTTACACATGAGTTCCTGATTTGAGATAAACACAAAACTAGGCTGTCCATACACATAAATAGTGTAATTTCTTTTGATAGCCAAATTCCATATTTGGCAACGAAGACAACGTGATGGATATAGTTTTAAAATTTAGAGATAAAATCACAATTGTATATGCTAAGCTATAATCTAAGATATGTGCTTTCTATTTGGGCAGAGAAAGTTCTGCTTATTTTCTTCACTGAGCAAAACCAAGCAACTGATAATTTATTATGACATATATAAAATGTAAGCACACGGATTGCAAAAGCTACCCCAAAATTTGAATTTATAAGCTTACCTATAGGCATTTCTTTTATTTTTTAAAAGATATACAAGGAGAAAAATAGATATTAAATCCAGCAGTGATTCTTAAGATATTTTTTGCTCTCTGAACCCTTTGAAAAGATGATAAAAATTTCTAAAACCTTTCTTCAGATAAAATCATATAAAAGTAATACAAATACAACATTTTGCACTTTATTTCAGGAAAGTCACATACCTGAAGATAATTCCACATATTCATAGAGCCTAGGTCCCTCAAAAGATGGCATTGCAATGACAGATGTTGAGACATCAAGACAGTGTTTCGGAGAATAAATTAGTTAAGATTTGGGTGTGCTGAAAATTTCAGGTGCCATTAAACATCAGAAGAAAATGTTCAGCAGTAACTAGAAATTCACAAGCTGAAGATAAAGTTTGGGGCTAAAGATAGACTTTTTTTGTCACCTACATGGAAGATGATGGCTAAAGCTAGAAGAGTGAATGACATTAGCCAGGAAGAAAATACAGGAATAAGAAAGAAGACAAGGTGAAATGCCTACTTGTAAGGAGTGGGAAAAAGAGCAAATGAGAAGAAAATGAAGAACGTGTGGCCAAGAACATAGGAGAAAAGCCAGGAAGATCAATCTCTTATCAATGGACAGATTTGAGCAGCAGGTACTCAACAGAGCTTAAGAAAAACAAATACTGAGAACTTAGTAAGGACTATTTCATTTGGTGAATAGGAGATTTCTATTGAACTAGAATAGCTCGGTAACTACATTTTCTAGGGTTAAAAAGAGAAGAGGAGAAAGAACAGTTAGGAAGAGAACCCATTGTATTACTGAGAAATTTTGATGTCAAATAAAAAAGAGATGTGAGTGGAATGACATAATTCTAGAGATAAGTGAAGCTGGAATACATATAAGGGCAATGGAGAATGTTACATGCTTGGGAAGAGGGAATGAGTCTTAAAAAGTAAAGGAGCAAGTCCCTTCAAGAGAGAATGAAATGTTATGAGCAACAGGATGAACTAGATATGATAATGATGCAAAATCCTTCTTTATTACATATAAGCTGGCAGAGAGTCCACACAGAAATTCTGAGATGGAGATGATGGCTAAAGCTAGTCATCATCTATGTATACAGTATAACCATCTATATACTATGGCTATAGTAGTCATCAATAATTGTTTATTGGATTATATTGATTTGATCTTCTTAATGCCAAATACTTTAACAATAATTTAATGTTTCTTGATGACTTACAATCATCACGTTGAATGACTTTGAACTCAGTGAACTAGGTGAATGTGCCAGTAGAATATGAAGCTATGGTAACCTGGAGGCCCAGGACACTATGATATAAAAGCAGTTCGAAAATATCACAAGACTGCAAGAGGCAGTGAGTGTCTTGGCTAGCGAAAGAATTTGGATTTGTAGAGCACCATTGTATGTAGGTCTACAACACTATGGATCAATTTTATTAATCCAAGACTGGGGATTAGAAAAGGCAGGGAGTGAGGAGAACTTGGTATTGACAAGGGCAATGTCAGCAGCATGGCAGCCTGCAAAGAACTTTGGTTTGTGAGAGCAGGAATCTACATTCTGGGTGCAGTTATTACATTGTCCTAGGCTAACAACTTTCTTCTTTTGCTTATATGTCTTCATTTGTAAACTGGAGGTGCTAACCTATGCGATTTTAAATATGGTTTCAAATAGAAAGAAAATCCTATTCTTGAGGCAAAGTAGAGTTGCAGAAAGAGCAACATCTTTGTGGTCAGGCTTTACTCTCTACTTCTGCCACTTTACTGGCTGTGACCTTAAGAAAGTTACTTCTTTGCACCTCAGTTTCCTCATCCATAAAATGGTGAAAAGAGTAGGTTATGGGAAAATGTTAAAGATAAAATTTGAATAGTAATCAACAATAGCTGTTTATTTGATTATGTTGATCTGATCTTCTTAAAGCCAAATACTTTAACCATAATTTAATGTTTCTTGATGACTTACAATCATCAAGTACAATGGACGATTAATGCTATAACACTGAGACATTCTTGTGCCCAGATTGCTTACACACTTACTGAGCCCAAGAATCTTGTTTGTGCAAGTTGTCAAATTATCATTGTACTGTAATCAATATGTCTATAATCTGCAAAGATCTTGGAGAGCAGATAACTAAATCATATAAGATGTACATTAAGTAAAAGTAGGTCCTTATTGAGGCATGAGTGTTGGGTGTGCATAGCTATTTTGACTTCTAAGGAACTTTCTTTTGTTACTTTCAGATTCTGAACTGTAATCCAATAAGTAGGACACTGAATAAAGACTTAAAGAGATAAAGTCAGATTCAAACACAAAAACTGTCAACATACTGTGATTGCATGTAAACATTGGTGGAAGAGAGCTCACTAACTCTAACAGACCCTAATACTGCATTGAGTACCTCTGTGAATTTTCGTTCTATTTTTATGAGTGAGGAAAGGTGAGAAAATGGTATGACCATGAGGAGTTTCAAATGGAAAAGAAGATTTTATTTTCTACTAATTATATATGGTCTATGCTCTTACATTTAAAAGCATGCATTGGCTTAGTTGATAATTGATCCCGGTGTTGATTTGTTTTTGGAACAAGTCTCAACAAAGTTCCTTAAAAAGTAAGATAAATAAGCAATGTTTAGACATCTTTAATTATGTTAATGATTTTAGGACCGAATTCACAGAATGTCAGGGAAAAGCAAGACAGTGAGCAGACCACTTTCCCTCCGAACTCCCCTTTTCCTATCTGATTGCTGTCTCCCATATATTCTTTTCCTGAGGCATCTGAAATTGCTGACTTAGGTAGAGTAGAAGATTTAGCAAAGCTAACTGCTTCTGTTGTTAGAGAGACACCCATGTCTATTACATTCATTGTATTAGAACTATGAATTGCTTAAAAAATAACCAAAAATAAAAATAAAAAGGATCTTTGACCCTTTTTACTTTTAATAAAGGTACTTCCATAGTCGTAGGGAAGTTTCTACCTCCCAGTACAAATGGAGAATGAATCTGAATGATGTGGTCTGACTGCTAATGTTTACAAGCTGATGAGGAGATGCTGTGAGATTTCCCTGAGGATGCAGTCTTGAGAAAAGGACTAGCGAAATTACTACAATCCTACCACACTGAATTAGTTGAACAGGCTAATCCTCACAAATGGATAGGATTTAAGATATGATTGTGAGATTGTTATCCAATTGCATAAATCTATGTATAAATGCAGTTTCAGATTTATAGACACTGAATATAACAGAAAAAGACATAGGCATTTTCATCTAGCAACTTTTATGTATATTTTAAATCATTGTTTAGTATATATTTCTCTCAATAAAAGTAGCATGCTGAAATGGAAGAATTTGTTGCAATAAAATATAAAGCCACGCTATTACGTTGCTAGCTCAATAGCACAATGTCTTAGATACTTAAATTTGTGCAGAGGGAGTTAGTTACATACAAAACTCTTTGGCCAAAACCACCACATACACAGTTGGGAGGACACCAGTTAAGCATGGGTGAATAGAGACGTTTAGAATCTTGCTTTAAAAAAAAAAGCCTCCTTACAAAATGGGCATATGAGAATCACTAAAATTTCAAGGATCCTTGTTATTTAAATAAAAGATGCAAAAGGTATTGTGGTAGTAAGTATGCATCTGTTCACCCTTAGAACAGAATTTCAAATGCTTAGTCTTTTGAAAAATTCCTTTGCTAACCTACTTTATTACCCCATGTAACTGAATCATTTGATTTTTGATTTTCTGTGTAAATTGCTTGTAAACTTACTTTCCATTTAATTATAATCCAAGACAGTTTTGAACACACACATATACATATACACATGTACACATACACATACACATACACATACACATACACATACACATACACACACCTGGGTGAGAGATTCTGAGCATTTAAGAGCTACAAGGAAATTCTGAGATGTTTGGTCAAACTCCAGCCTTAAGTTAGCAGACATGAAACTGGGGTCACAAAATCTGAGTCCTTGTCTCAATTCATAGTGCACAAAATCTGGCAAGAACTTTGATGTTCAGGTTCATAGTCACTCACCTTTCTATCATATCACTCTCCTTTTTTATTTCACAGCTATTGTCTATGTTTCACCTTTTGGCTTGGTATTATGCTAACATGCATTTCCTTCTTCTCTACCTAGAGAGGGTCATGGTGATTTCCATTATTTCCTCCAACACAGCAAACAGATAATACATACGGTCCAAAGTCCAACCTCATGGTGTCAGTGTAGGCCTCATTTCTTGAGATGATTCTCTTCTCGGATGAAAATCACTCACTGGTTACAACATCAATGTTGTAGAAAAGAAACTGGTTTTTTTTGTAATGTATCTGTTTGGATCACATTCCCGATGGATCCATAAAATAACACAAAATAACATCATATGCACTACTTTTGAAGTTTATACTGAGTTTCTGGTCTGAAACATTACCAATTGCACTGTGGTATGCATACAAAGCTTCTGGCAGAGTGTGTATCCAGTGAGTCATTTGAGAAATGGGGTGTCTCTGCCAGGCATTCTTTCAGTAGTCCATGCAAGATGTTACTGAAGAGCTGGAGAGAAGAAGGATCAACTCTACCTCATCCTTCATTAATGAAGAGCTCTTAGATTAGACTCACCTCCATCTTTCATATTAATCTAGGGTAAATATTGAAATAAATCATTCTTTTTCTTTAGTCCTATTTTCTCTCTCTCTCTTTTTTTTTTTTTTTTTTTTTTTTTTTTAGTAAAAGAAGAAGAATCTAGCACTGTAAAATACACCTGGGATCTTATCTGAGATAAAACTACAAACTACAGTAGGCTAACACAGTGGAGGCTTTATAGTCCCAAAGCACTTTAAAATATATTACCTCATTTAGACTATATCCAGATATTTAACCGCCTATGTTTCTATTTGGGAACTGTGAAAATAAGGCCTAAGGAGATTTTTTTTCAAGGCCATGAATCTAACAAATATCTATTTGTTATTTTTATTTTTAGCTATTATTTTCGGTCTTAAATTTTCTGATTCTTTACAATGCTAATAGTTTTTAGACTGTAACTAGAATATGGTATCCCCAGTTAGGGACTATTATGGCTCAACAGAAAGGGAATACATACCTTGGAAAGGGCTAAAAGCTCATGTGAATACTTTATCACCAGCATGCCTCTATCTTGTGCCAAGAGATCTTTTTTTCTAGTTATCCCCTAGGGTATTAAATGTTTAAATGTTTTCTGCAGCTACCCTGCTCTCTAGATCTCATGTATTGAAAGACTTACACGTACCTAGGAGAATATTTTGTGAGGGTCTTAAAGAAAGCTACATTTGCCTTCCTTTTCTACTTGTGAGCCTTTTTGATTAAAACTCTTCCCTTACTGATGTCATCCAGATCAGCCCAAGGAAATCATTTGACAGGTCCATCTGTGTCCACAGTCACCCACAAACATGGGAAACTGCCACCCATCTGCCTCCCTATGCTTTATTTTGCTCCTGTCCTGATTGTTTTGTTCTCTTGTAGCCACAGGGGATATTGATACCCTCCTCCCTTTCAGAAATGTGAAGAGAATGGATCTATGTTAGCTTGTGCTCCTGAGAGAAAGATGTTATAGAAATAGCATATGCCATCACACTGTTATTTACATGCAATTCTACAAGTTTTCTAGTAACATCCTCACATTTTAGTCCTATTTTTCCTCACATTTTAATGAACATGTTGCTTAACTTCCTACCTGGATTCACTATTAATCATTTCAATTTAATTATGGCTCATCAATTATTCTGCTTTTCCCAAATAGATTGTTTACTTTTAATGACAGAAATGTTATATATTTTGGGGACACTTTTTGGATTCAATTACTTTCTTGTCTATTGCCTGCAATTTATGATGTCATTTCACTAGTGTTGCCAAGAGTTGAATATTTGCATTAGTTCCTTTTTTATTTTGAATAACAACATACACTTTTTGGTAAAACAACACCAGGATGATTTCAAATCAAGGAAAATGCAAATAAGAGGCTTAAAGATGTGAAGCAATCCAAATATTTTCTTTATCACATTCCTGGGGCATTGTATGAAATTCCAATAGCAACTAATGATCTTATGATTCAAACAGTCCTATAAACATGATATGAATTCATAATAGCTGTCAAAATTCAAAACAAAACAAATATGTCAGTGAATTTCGAAAAAGGATTATTTGAATCAATTTTAATCATTGCTTTTTTATAAATTCATATTATATGAAATAGATATGTACAGATTAAAGATCAGTGTACAAATTTACAGCCATGCCACATGAATTTAAAACTTTTAAGATATGCATATCCACCATTGTCATGTAGCTTTGAAACAATGCAAAGAACCAATTTACTGTTTACTTGCCATTGCCTCTGATTCATTTTCCTCATCAGGTAATATCACTCCTACCATAAGTATATGTAAGAAATGCTAGATTATGATAGAGAAAATTATTTATCTTAAAGACTTTATCTTCATTTTCAAAATGTGCAGCTTTTCCCCCAAAGATCGATTTTATGTTGTGATTTATTTCCTAGTGCTCAAAAAATTCAAAGGACTTTAAATCTCTAAATATATTTTTGTATATACAATCAATTTAATATCCATGACTAATACAAACTTCATTTTGCTCAAACAAAGGTTACTGTACATAGCATCCGAAATGACTTGATATATTTTCCATTCTTTTATTAGGTAACTAATCTTTAGGTTAAAAAAAGTTCTTTTAAATGAGATAAAGCTCAGTTAATACTTTAGAAGGCAAATTGTCATTATGGTTATTGATTCTTTCCTTGTTTTATGTGGAAACAAATTAGAGATGCTCAAAATTCTCATTTTTTAAATTTCAGGAGAATGTGTACATAATTAAACATATTTCTGTGTAAATGCAATAGCACCCTCTGGAGGTCTGAAACACTTTGCATAACTTCCATAAATCAATGTCTTCTTTTGTTATCTCTACATATTTTTGTTGGCTTAGACTTTTAATATTTTATATTCTGATAATCACATTTGTCTCTTAAAGTGATTAAATACATTTAATCTATTATTACTTTCTATCATGCATTCATTGTGATTTGTGTGTCATCTCATTTGTAATGCTGCAATGTAATAACAAACAATTCAGCTGACCTTGGTGATGTCTCCATAACTTTCCAATTTTTTATCATGCAAAAATATTTTCCAAACAAGAAATAACAAGTTCCATTTCCGAAATCCCTTAGTATCTGGTTATAAGTAGACAACAGGAAACTAATTTTACCTCCTTTGAAGATTCCTCATGAAAACAGTTACTTTCATTCTTCAAGTCCCTGACGAACAAACACAGCTGTGGTTTTTCTGTGGTTTTGAAGCTAATTTATCAGAGATGGGAGAATTTGGAAAGGAGCAGAGTTCAGAAAACATCGGAAAAAATATCATGAGTCACTGGAACACATTCAAGGACCAAAGTGACTTCTATTGTGCCATAATAATATAAATAAATGATCCCATAATCATTGGCCTCTCTGCAACAGCTCTGCATACAAAGGGCTTTTTGAAGTTCAGGGAGATGCAAACAGAGCTGGTCATCCACTATAAAGAAGGGGATGAGCATATGACTAATATTGGGTAGCAGGAAATAATGTCATTTGATTCTGAATGAAGCCAAGGCTTCCCTCTCCATGAAGCTTGTTCAAGAGGACACATCTTTGCTAGCTGGGGGCATATTGAAGTGGGACTAAATTCTTTTTTTTTTTTTTTTTTTTTTTATGAGACAGAGTCTCGCTCTGTCATCCAGGCTGGAGTGCAGTGGTGTAATCTCGGCTCACTGCAACCTCTACCTCTCAGGTTCAAGCAATTCTTCTGCCTCAGCCTCCTGAGTAGCTGAGATTACTGATGCATGCCACCATGCCCTGCTAAATTTTTTTTGTATTTTTAGTAGAGATGGGGTTTCATCATGTTAGCCAGGCTGGTTTTGAACTCCTGACCTCAAATGATCTGCCCACCTCAGCCTCCAACATGACATGCAGTTGAGCTGTCCTCTGGGAGGACTGGTCTCTGTTGGTTTTAATCAGAAGAGGCAGGGGATCTACCAAACACTGTTCCCCCAAAGGTAAATGACAGTGAGGATGTCACGCAGGGTCTCCCAAACTGTTGCATGAAAAGATAACAAACACAAACAAAACAAATTATAATTCTAACCAGAAGTACTTGAATGTACTCTAACATGTATATACAAAGATAAATATAAAAAATGATAATATTTAAACAAACTAAAATGCACTGGAAAATATTAACACTAAAATGACTATCTATCTAATAGGAAATAGGAAAGAGAAGATCGGAGGAGCTAAAATGGCCTCAGTCATTCTTTCGCCAGTATTCTGTTCCTTCTCTCCCCCTTTCTGATCTCTCACCTTAATTATACCTAAATCATCAGAAGATTCAGGTCAGAACTCTGCCAGCAAAATGGAATTTTAACCATTTTAAGCATTATAGAAATGAAAGATTTGTATGCCATGTCATTTGGACTTTGACTGGCTTTCCTGAGTTCATCCAGCTGCAGGAATATTGGTGAGTTTCATAAGCTCTCTGTGCTTTGGTTTACAAAAAGTAGTGAGGAGACTTGCATGAAGAGATGCTTGCAAAGCATTTGGTCATGTCTAGTGCAGAAATAAAAGACTGCTCTTCTTGTGATTTTAATTATTTAAGTGATATTATATATAATATATGAATAATATTTAAATAATTATTTAACACTTTCCCAGCATCTAGAGTGCCTTTCAAAGCTCATTATAAATATTAACTAATTTACTCTTCCTAACAACGCTGCGAGGTAGCTAATGTATCATTAGCGTCATCATAATCATGTTAACAGATAAATTTAAGACGCAAGTTAAGAAACTTTCCCAGAGTCACATGGCTGATAAGTACTAGAGCCACAATTAAATTGCAGGCAGACTGGATACAGATTCTATTCTATGCATTTAGCTACAAGGTGGTTTTGTCAACGGGCTACAACTGCTATCACTGTTGTTTAACAAAATTGTCACATACAGCATTCTATTTCCAAATTTGCCAAATAAACCTATATCACAAGATAGTGATGATAACTTTACTTGTGAATGTTAATACAATTATATGATTGAGATGTCAGTATAAGTGGAATTTGAGAAATAAGGACTTTGACAGTCATAAGATCATAAACTATCTTGGAGTTTTTTAACTTGTCCTAAGTATTTCTTTACACTCTTCCTTCTTTTGGTGGTCATTAATTTTGAATGATTCTTCCCACTAGCCTCTGGCTTTAAAGTAGAAACTGGGACTAAAATGAGAAAAATAAACGCTGATAAAATAAATGATAAAAATAAACATTTTGATTCTGTGTGTGTCCTGGCAATATACCATCACAGTGCTGGGATTTCTCCATCAGAATCATTCCCCAGTGATTCTCAGAGATAAAGGCTGAAATTGTAGGGAGGTCCATTCTTCAGAAACCAGTAGGCTTACTTTGAGAGACATTTGTGCTTTCTGAGTTATGGAAAAGCGAAGACAAGTGCTATGAATGTGCCTGGGAGTTCTGATGTGTTTAGATCAAGTTCTCTTTGCAAAAGATTCACTGCTTAGCCTAGTGCTAAGACGTGAAAAGGCATCTGTCCACATTATTCTTAATCATTGGATCTCAAACTCAAGTGTGCATCAGAATTTCCCCAGAGATTCTGATTTAGAAGGTCTGGAAAAGGGCCCAGAGGATTCTGAATTTTCATATGATTCCAAAGCAGGTGGCCCAAGGACTGTACTTGAAGAAACATTTTAGGACCAGCAGTCCTAGGAAGCCAGGAAAGGGGTGGTCCAGAGTCTCCTGCGAGCTACATCAAATCCATGTGCCTAAATTCCACACCAAACTCAAAGAATCAGAAGCTGTAAAGGAGGAAGAACTGAATATATGTTTCTGGTAAGAACGGCTGAAGTTTTCTGCAACACTTCCTGACCTTGCTGTGTTCTGAAGTTGTGATTTAATGGCTGTGTTGGGTGAAACCCCAGAAATTCAGGCCTTTTGTACGGCCAAATAGGTAGGGACTTCCTTTTAGCCCTCTTACTAAAGCTCTACGCATATTGCTTTTTTTAAAAAATGAGATTTCACATAACGCTTATTTGTTTTTTGTTTTTGTTTTTTTTTTGGTATATTGAGGATAGAGTGTTCTGCAAAAAAAAGAAGAAATTATTTTAAAAAGAAAAATTATTTTAAAACCACAACCACAGAATTAATATGAGAGATTTCACTAAGGCCATATAGTTAATTTTGATCATTTTGAACCAGCTTTGTATCCAGCTTCATTTCCCCTTTCTCCTACAAAAGGTGTGATATTGAGGGAGTGTCTCAAATCATGAGAATCTCTGAATCTAAATGTTAACAAGTGATATTAACAAACTTAATGTTTTTGTAAGCCCATGACCTAAAATTCACAGACACACTTTTCATTTTATTATTATCTAAAGATAATGTTGCAGAAATACTCATAAAAATCAATAAATTGAGAGTTAAATCCATAAGTTAGTTACAACTGATTTTTCACAAGCTTTCCACTTCCACCCAGCTATCAGCATCAAGAAAAAGGCTGATTTATTCTCTGTATGCTTTATAATGAGCGCATGGACTGAATGAACTGAGCGTTCTATTTATTCCTGGTTACAAACTGACAAGGTTGCCACTGGACCAAGAAAAATGTTTCTAGTGTGATTATTAATATCTGTTAAGAACCCAGAGTCTGGATTGTGACCATAAAATTTATAATACAAAATTTATAGTCTGTCAAACACTGAAAGTCAAAAACTAAAAACAGGAAACAAACTAAATGTAAAAACATAGGTGGACTAAGAACAAGAGTTAACTACTTGCTGGAAATTTTTTTTCTTATTTAAAAAAAATTTTTGCTCTAATAGGGCCCTCTTAAGGTTCAAAATCAACTAATTAAAATAATTTGTACAGAAAATGCTTATACTCACAACTTCTGATTTTGCTGCACAAGGAAGAAGGTGATAACCAATGGAATGACAAAGAAGTATAAAAGTCATTTAGATCACGACTTTGACCCATTCTGCTCATCAGTTTTGTCTTTAACAGAGCCTCCAGTCTCCAAATATGACCCATGTACACTTTATTCTTTTCTCTCTCCCTAAGCAGCCAAAAAATACCAGAAAGATAGCTCAAAGTTAAGCTCAAGATGGAGAAGAAATACAGTAAAATGTATTGTGACTGAGGATAAAATGTTTAAAAAATATTTTCAGTATTATCTTTGCACAATCAACCATTTAACAAACATTGATTGAGTATCTTCCACTCCTAGGCTTTGGGGATGTGAAAATGAGGCATTTTGTTTGTCATCTAGGAGAGAGGTTTCAGTCCCATAGTAGTAGACCATTGCTGAGCTGTGAAATCAATACAATAGGTTGTGACCACCGTTTTTTTTTTTTTTTCAAACACAGATTAGAGTAGAAAATATTAAAGTATATCACTCATAGGTAAGGGAATATATTATTTCATGGAGCGTGTTTCAGTCTGCATCTGTGTAAATGTGAGCATGTGTGTGTGTTCCAGTTCACAATGAGAAAATGTATTTTAATGATAGCTGAATTAAAAAAGTTTAAAAGCCTCTGTTAAAGAGTCTGCCAGACATGAGAATCGCTTGAATCTGGGAGGTTCTGCAGTGAGCAGAAATTATGCCACTGCACTTCAATCAGCCTGGGTGACAGAGCAAGACTCTGTTCCTCCTCAACCCCTAAAAGATAGTCTGCCAAGTATAGAATTAAAACAAAGTGTGACCAGTGTTTTTTTTAGGATGTGGAAAAGTAACCCTAAAATCTAAAGAGAAAGAGTGGCTACCTCTGCCAGGAGGGTTGGAAATGACCACTGAGGACAGTCTTGATATTCAAACTAGGTCCAAAATGATGAACTTGGAAATAGACAGGGAGACTTGATGAGGATACTCCAGGCAGAAGGAACCAATTGCGTGGGGGAGTTCTGAAAGGCAGCACTGTTTTTACCCGGGGTGAGAATGTAGGGGTGGGGGAGGATAAGATTTATGGGGGCCATGGGAGGGGAATGGTATGTGATAAAGACAGAGAAGTGCATAAGCAACAAACTTGTCATTGAGGAGAAGAATGACAATGATGGGCCTAGTTTGCTTTGCTTTGTTTTCTTGTTTTTGAGAAAGTAACATTGTCACCAAGACTGCCTGGAAGAGAAAGGAAGTCAAGTGAGAACATTCTTGCAATCATTCAGGCTGATGCTGATGAGAACTGAGCATGGTAAAGGTGGAGAGGAGGAGATGTCACATTTGGAAAGCAATTCTAACATAGAATTCGCATGATTTCAAGTCTAACTATGCATATGTGCTGAGCTATCAATGATTCAAGTGATCCTATTATTGTAAGACTACAAAGACAACAGCATCAGAATGTAAGAGAGACATCTATTTTTCCCCTTTGATAATATCATTTTATTTTCAATGATGAGCAGTTGTATAACTTTTTTAAACCTTGATTTTAAATCTGCCAAATGGAGATGCATGTAATACAATTTAAAAACCTTCAATAAAAGTTGTTTGTTTTTTTTTTTTTAACTTTGTGCTCTTTGGAACAGTCTGTTTTGTCATTATAATTACATAATTCTGCATTGTAAAACCACATGGTTGCTGGTGCCATCCACCAGCAACTGTAACTCAAATATCTCACTTCTTAAACCAAAGGCACTAATATGTTTAGCCCAAAGATATCAGAGAAATAACATACTAATCATTTTTCTTTATTTAAAAATGAATTTAATAAAATAAATTGAATTAAGATTTTATACGGCACAAACTATTTAGGTAAGAGAGAAAATAAGCCATGTTGGTCACATCATCAAAATAATAGAAAAGTTCTGTTTTGCTTTTTAACCTGTTCATACCAAGAGACATAAGCCTGTAAGCATTATCTCCTTATCCCACCATAATGAGAAGGCATCCTTATGACACATTTCAAACTTTCCATCTGGGCATCACAGAACCATTTGCTGTCCAAAGAAAGGCATCCACTTCACAGGAAAATGCAAATAAAAGCAAGTCTACTCAAGCTTTGGGGATTCCCTAGAGTGCAGGGCTTGTGGCCCAAACATCTGTTTAGTTGCCTTGACAAAAACCACATGATTATCTCAATAGATGCAGAATAGGCCTTCAATAAAATTCAACACCCCTTCATGCTAAAACCTCTCAATAAACTAGGTATTGATGGAAGGTATCTCAAAATAGTAAGAGCTATTTATGACAAACCCACAGTCAATATCATACTGAATGGGCAAAAGCTGGAAGCATTCTCTTTGAAAACTGGCACAAGACAAGGATGCCCTCTCTCACCACTCCTATTCAACATAGTATTGCAAGTTCTGGCCAGGACAATCAGGCAAAAGAAAGAAACAAAGTATTCAATTAGGAAAAGAGGAAGTGAAATTGTGTCTGTTTGCAAATGATATGATTATATATTTAGAAGACCCCATTGTCTCAGCCCAAAATCTCCTTAAGCTGATAAGCAACTTCAGCAAAGACTTAGGATACAAAATCAATGTGCAAAAATCACAAGCATTCCTATATACCAATAACAGACAGCCAAACCATGAGTGAACTCCCATTCACAATTGCTACAAAGAGAATAAAATACCTAGGAATACAAGTTACAAAGGGTGAGAAGGACTTCTTCAAGCAGAACTACAAACCACTGCTCAAGGAAATAAGGGAGGACACAAACAAATGGAAAAACATTCCACGCTCATGGATAGGAAGAGTCAATATCGTGAAAATGGTCATACTGCCCAAAGTAATTTATAGATTCAGTGTTATCCCCTTCAAGCTACCACTGACTTTCTTCACAGAATTAGAAAAACCACCTTCCATATAAAAGTATAAATAACCACTCTTAGCTATTTTTTTTTAGAATTGTAAAAATTCACATTAAGATAACTTCCCAGTAATTTTTTGTAATTGAGTACATTATGGCCAAATTATGTCATGTGTTATGCCCAATGTGTAATGCCATGGTAAATGGAACAATGGGGGAATTCCCTATTTCTCTGTAGCAAGAGCCAGTCAGGGAATGTGGTTTGGAGAAGTCAAAGAGCGCTGCCTAAGAATCTGAAGACATGGACTCTTGGTTTTGTTCTTTCTCTGGCCAACAGGTGGATGACTGTTCATTCTTCCTTACAGTTTGTTCACTCTAAGAGGAGGAGTTTAGATTAAATGGCTGTTAAGATTTCTTCTAGTTCTAATAGTCACTGATTTTATGAACAGGTTATAAAATGAGAGAGAAGGGAAAGTGCCTTCAGCCTCCTATCCTGGTGATCGTGTGCCCATGAATTGGAAATAAAACAGGGAAATCACGAAGAATGTGAGTTTGGGCACTATACACAGAGATCACAGGTGGAGAGGAAAGGCAATGATAGTTATTAGGCTTGAAAACAATTTGTAAATGCCTCTAAGAATAGTGAATTGTGTCCTATTCTCTGTAAAATGCCTTCTCTTGTTCACCATAAAGTGCAAATTTTATAGTTTCACATGACTAGCCTAAGAATTATTAATAGTACTTATTTGTTCACTATTCTGCATGTAGGTGGGGAATAAGAAACAAAATAAAGACTCGTTCTTTCATATTTTCCATATCTAGGATTTTTCCATATCTAGGATTTCTTAAACTTCTGAGAACCATTAGTTCATGTAAAGAGACATTGTCTTTGAGTAAGTTTCTGGCCTTGTCTTCATAAAAGAATTTAAAATTGCACATCTGGTAATGAACTATAATCGTGGGTATTTGGCAAGCTTCTCCCAGAGAGTAAATCTACTCTCATTGAAGTGTAAGACTAAGTTCATCTATTGAAACACTTTGATTTGAATTTGAATCTTGAGGAATTTATCCTTTTTCTAGGCGTTCAGTTCTGGAAAATCTATGCAAAATGAAGTTAACAGATGGATCAAGAAACCCACAGAACAATGTTTGTGTTGAAGAATTCTTAGCAAGTGCCCTGTGAGAGCGCTCCCATCTGGAAAGGACTGCAGCTGTCTTTTGGCATTAACTAGATGGGTATTCATAACAGGTTCGTGTCAACTCTTTTACAGAAATTCAACTCCTAAAATCACTGTAAAATTAAAGAGTTATCTTTATGAATTTCTCCATCCTGTATTAATTCAGGCATATAACACCATTTTGAATTTAAAGTGGCCCTGGCCATTTTGTCAATTATCATTTTTGCTTTGGTAGATGAAGAAACACATTCTGCTGGTCAGTAGGTGAGGCTGGTTTGGGTGAACCTGCCAAAAGATGAGTGTGATCAACTCACTTTAAATATGTGCTTCTCTTTGATGGACCTTGATATCAACACAGTGCTCAGGATGAATAGCTTTCCAGTTGAATACAAAAGCCTGGAAACAATGCATACACATTCAATATGTGCTATTATTATTTATATGTCTAGGAGGAGAAATATCTGTTCAATATTCAGTGCTTCTAACACCTAATTCATACTACCTGGCATATGTTTCATGCTTACACTATGTTAACAGTTTTATTTCCAAGGAATTAGGTCCTTTCCTTTAAGTCTTGCTTTTCCCAGCATTGTCAACCACCACTTTATTAAGTAACCATGCATGGCTAGTGGCTCTTCCAAAAGTAAATGTTCACGAAGAAGACATGATGAAAATAAATATTTTATTACCTTTATACCAATAAGATGGGGGCAGAGGCGTAGGGTAGGGGGAAGAGTAGAATTCCCTGTAGATAACATCATCCCATCATTTCAAAAATTTGGTTGATTATGAGGAAAGTGATTTTGAGGGAGAAGCATTAACAAAGAAAACAAGAGGTTGTTATTTCCAGAGAGCCTAGTCAAACAGGTGGAAAGATTATGATAACCATGTAATCCACCTACTGGCAAAGCACAAATAGAAAATTTCTGTTACAGCTCAAGAATATAAATAGAAGTAAATGGTGACATTATTATGTGAATAAATGAGTTAGTCAATCAATCACTGACAAAGCATACTCTGTAATCAAAAGATTTTTCATGTTAAGATTAATTTCTTGTAATACAAGTCTAAATATTACATAAACCCCTTTGACATTGAGTTATACTTCATAAGACAAAAAGGGCACTTTCAGCAGGCAAAGAATGGCAGACAGTCAGGAACAATTTGCTTGGATTTCAGGATCTGGGTGGCGACTAGCCAAAAATCTGGGGATGATTTGAAAGTCAAAGTATAGAGTTATACTTATTTTTCCACATTAACAGGATAAGTGATATATGTGCAATAGAGTAATAAAATTCCATATGTTGATTTCTGTGTTGACAAAGAACCCTAAGGTGATGAAAGTCCAGAACAAGTTTATTAATAAAACAATTAATCAACATTTATTTACAGTCTACTATGTACTCCAAATTAATGCATATATAAAATAAGTATAAAATAGAATGTTACCACTCAGATAGCACCATGTGGTTTATAAAACCAAGAGTATTGCTCAAGAGGCTATTGGGAACAGCAATAATATGGAATTCATTACCTCATTTATGTAGATAATCTATAAGCATTTTGCACTTTAAGGCTGTAGGACTTCTGACAATCAGTGATGGCAGAAGTATACAAGGAAAGATTCATGAAGGAATGAAGAAAGTAGCACCTCAGCTGTGACTTGATAAAAAAATAAAATTTGGTGAGAATTCCTGGAGGGCAGATGACATTCCAGGGAGAGAGTTACTAGATATAAGTGGGAAAGATCCTGGGAAAAGACAGTAGCGGTAGAATGGAGAAGTTGGCTTGAAACTTAACATCTTGAAAACCTTAAAACCAAACTTAAAAGGAAAAATAGAAAATAAGCTTCGCTAAATACGCAACATACATGAAACAGAGAATCTTTGTTCTTGATTCAATAACATATTTTAACAAGCATTATTAAGTCTTAAGATTTTCTTCTGATCACCAGAAGTTCATGAAAATACCAGTTGCTTGTGATAAATTTTCCTCACCCTCTTCCTTTCTTTCCTCCTTTTTCTCCTCCTCCTCCTCCTTCTCTTTCTTGCTTATCTTTGCTTTTTCAATTTCCTCTTTTATTTGTATTTTCATGTTCTGAATACCATGCGCCTACTGTATATCAGAGTTCCAATCAGTTCCAATTTGTATGGTACTCTCCAGTAAGTTCCGACTTGTATAAGACTCTCTTCACTTGTGATCAAGAAACGAGTTGGTGATGTGGAAGGAGTGGCAGCCAGTAGTAACAGGCCAGGGAAGTCTCTGAATTCTGGGTATTCAGTATTTCTGTAAATGTTTACTTCTCCTCTCCGAAAGGAATGTTCCCCTAGAATGATACCTTTTGTGCAGTTGAGGAGTCTAAACTGCAAACGCTACTCAAATTATTTTCAATATAAAAATACAAAACTAAACAGTTTTCCTTGTGCTTTTTATGTAATTACGGTAGTCTTTCATCACTAATATATTAAATAAATAAAAGTAAGTCACTTTAGAGATGAAATGGGCCTTCTCCAAGTAATTAAGTACTATTAGAGAATCAGAGATTTTAAGGAAGAACACGCTGAATGCTGAGCAGCTTCTTAATCTTGCTCTTCATATAAGGATGTTGTCAGTTCAATTTACTGATATTCCAGCACTTGCTATTTTGTTGATTCTTGGTTAGGATTTGAAAAAGATAAAATCTAAAGCTTTTACCAAAAATATAGTGTTCATATACAAAGATATATGATAGACACATGTAGAATATAGGATAAATATATGCCTGAAAGCCCAGAAAAATATATGCAAATTTTGCTGTAAATTGTCTGTTACTGTCACCACTTGTCAGCATGTCACCAAAACAGTAGCTATCTTAGACCATCAGTTTCTCTAATGAGTAATTAGAGGATGGTGGAATTAGAAGAATGCTTATTTTTAACAGTAACAATCATCAGAAAGTTATGGTAAGAAAAAACATCATAATGCGGAATCCCTGACTTCTGTTTCAAGAAAAATAGCAGAGGGAATCCACTGAAAGAAAAGCCTTGGTTAAAATCACTTTTACTATTAGAAATCATTTAATGTTAAGCTGAACACTTAAAGAAGAATAGTGGCTTTATCCGTTGCAACACATTTTATAGATGTCAGCTTTGAAAGTGTGGTGTCAGAATATAGGAGAAGCATAACATCACAGAGCTAAACTTTGGCATCTGAGTTTGTCTTCTTTGCTAATCTTTTAATTAATTTTGAAACTTTTTTTTTTCTCTGTTTATCCTTATTATACAATCTGCTCAGGCTAAAATCTAATTCACCTATATAGGCATTCATCACAATGTCTTATAAGGAAGCCTCAAATTCCAAGAGATATGCACCCATGTAGACAATTCCAGTACATGGCAGCTTAGGTATGTTATGGGTGTAAAAGCATGTAATTGTCTTTTCTTGTTATAATGAATAGTAATGTAGAAGCCTATGAAGATTCGTCCCTCCTAACCAGCCTTTTACAAGTTTCCTGTCAGTCTCTGAGTCGGCCTGAGGCTAAGAAACAAAAATGGGATGTGTGTCAATTTTGTAAATAATTCTCCACTTTTAAGTTCAGTCAAGAGACTCTTGTTATTAAAATTTTTAAATTGTTGCTCTCTTAATTAGCAATACTGCATGTAAGATCTTTAACTACTGTGTTAATTAACCAGGACTTTTTCAAGGAAGGGTCCAGGTCAATGATGTAGATTTAGAAGCATCACCACAATGAATTATTTTGGTAAAAATGAAATTTTAAAAAATCTTAGTCATCTATAATGCTATATGTTGCAAAAACCTTTATTGGTGGAATTTTGATATCAATAATTACACTATGATAAAAAATATTTAAAATGCATCAGGAAAAATACGCTAGAAAAGAGAGGAAATAAAGAAAACAGATTAATTTGAATGAGATATGTTCCTGGCACCAATGTTAATACGATTGAGCCCTGACCTTTGGAACGTCGCATGCATTAATAACCCACGGAAGACATAGATGATACGACTTTATGCACTTTTAGGTTATAATTTGAATAACTGAGGAAATCGTTTATTTTTTCAGTGCCTTGCATGCTGTGAGTGCTCAATAAATACTAAACAACAATAATATGGTATGTAGTGTGTTCCTGAGCCTTCATTTGCATGGCCATCTGGAAAACTCTTGTGTTGTAAACACTAGTTTTATTTTGAGTAAGAATGAAATTACTGCAGAAGTTGTTTAGCATTCTTGGTTCAAATTTTTTCCAGCTTTTCACCCTTTTATTTGGTAGAAAATGTAAAACCCAAGGGTCCTGAGGCTTTTCAATGTAAGGAGTGGAAGATTTACATAGATCGTATTTACATGGTGGCATATATTTTATTAGATTAGTTTTTCATAACTGTTTTATAAATTCATATCCTTTCTGTTTTCATAAATCCTTAGCTACTTTTATGTAGTGATTTGTATTTAAGGGTGTGTAAAAGAGAAAAAATAAATACATAGCGGTGATCTAGGATAACGTGATAAAAAATTACTTAAGTGACTGAGAAGAGTATCAGATTCAGGGTCTTTAAACCTGCTTTTATAATTTTGTCTTTCCTTCTTTCTTTCCTCCCTTTCTTCCTCCATCCTTAACTTCCTTTTTTCTTTCCTCTTTTCTTCCTCCCTCTTTTCCCACTGCCTTCCTTCCTCCTTTCTTTCCATTTTTTCTTCCTTCCTTCCCACTCATCTTTATCTCATTTAGATTTATGCTTCATCTCCACAGGTCAGTGTTTCCTGCCTAGTATGACTTTACTCTTCACCACTTATATCTGTAGTAAGATAATTATGAGGTCTAATTTTTTATATTCATCTATTTTTCTATTTATATAGCTATTCATTTATTTGTTTTTATAACTGAGATATAATTCATGTACTATAATTTACCTTTTCAAATGTGTAATTCAATGACTTTTTGTATACTCACAGAGCTGTACAACCATCATCATGATCAATATTAAAGTATTTTCATCACCCTAGAGAGAAACATCATATACCAATTAGCAATGACTCCTCATTTTTTCTCCAACCCCTCTCCCATCAGACCTAGGAAACCATTAATCCACTTTCTGTCTCTACAGATTTGCCTATTCTAGACATTTTATTAAAATGGCATCATACAAATGTGATCTTTGAGACTGACCTCCTTCACTTAGCATAATGTTTTCAAAGTTTACCCATGTTGTAGCATGTATTAGTAATTAATTCCCTTTTATTGACAAACAATATTCCATTGTATGGATATAGCATGTTTTATTTATCCATTCATCAGCTGATGGACATTAGGCTTGCTTCTACTTTTTGGGTATTATAAATAATGCTGGTATAAATATTTGTGTATAGATTTTTATATGGACATCGGTGTTTATTTCACCTAGGTATACTTAGAAGTGAGATTTCTAGGTTATATAATAAATCTACCTGTAACCTTTTGAGAAACTGCAAACTGTTTTGCAAAGTGGCTGTACCACTTTACATTCTCATTAGTAGCTCATGAAGCTCCGATTTCTCTATATCCTTGCCAATACTTGTTGTTATTTACCTTACTGATTACAGTTATTTTATTGGCTATGAAGTGATATCTCACTTTAGTTTTTGTGTTTCTCTAACAAGTAATGTTATTTATTTTTAACACACTAAATAACTGATATAACCTAAATGTTGTTGAAAAGGGTGGGCCAATTTGTATAAGAAGCACAGGGATTAATTGAGAGGTAAAGGATAGAGACAACTGGCCCCATGCCCCCTCTGAAAAAAAAAACACTTGAATTTAATTCAAAATTATTGAAACAGTCAGGGTTGCCCAGGAAGTCTACAATGAAGTTCAGGGGAAACTTATAGAGTCCTAAAATAAGCTGCTATGAGAGTGAAATGGTCTTAGTGGACTGACAATTGCATGGAGTCATTATTAAGATGGAAGACAGAGTCTCAGTCCCAACCATAAGTGTTGGCCATTTATCAATCAGGATACTGGCAGGATAAAACAAAAAAAGGCCCTATTCAAAGGAAGTAATTAAAAATGGCTGAATAAAAGAACCATTTACAGAAATGTGGGCACAGTTAAGAGAACTAACAAAGAATTGTGAAGCACCCAGAAACCAGCAAGAGTACCAAACTATTACCACCATTAGGCCTGAAGTGTTAAGAGTAGGATGCAGTCTTCCCCCAAACCACTGAAAGCTGTGATGATGGGAGAAGAGCTACCAAAAGGAGACTGTGATATTATGTAGATGAATGCAGTCAATACTGAAGCCCCATCCTGCAATGGAAGGAAGTAGGGTGAAGAGAAATAAATATCCTGAATGTTCCGTTTTCTTATTTTCCCAATTTCCCACCATTGCCTCCTATTGTTCAAACCCAGTAAGAAGGGAAAAAGCAAAGCAGCTTTATATGAGATCCATAGATATCAGCATCCCAGACACAGAACCTGGCAGAGAAGAACAGATAATAGATCTTCAGGGTCAGATAAGCCACTCAGGCAGAAAAGTAGAAATACACCTTCCATACTAGCAGTGGCAGCAGTAATAAGTAAAAGGACTTTTCCAATTGTCTATTATTGACCTGTTTCCCCAAAACTCTGCCTCTGATGAAGGCAACAGCAAATGGAGGTCCACCTGAAGTAACTAACTTCAATTCCAAGTGGTTCCACCATTGGACTCTCGACCAAACAGTGAAGAGGAACAAATAGACGGGCTGTTAGTAGCAGAGAAAAACACACTTCAGCATCACTGAATTGAGGATTGATTATTGCACCCTTCAGGTTTCATCTGTCACCCTGTGACCTTGAGCATTAGAGCTGGCAACTAAGATGAAACAAGTTATTTTAGGAAAATGCCTTCACTTACAGAAATACCTTCACTTATGAAAATATTAGGAAATATCTTCGGATAGGAGTGCAAGAATATTCCCATTACAAGAAGTACACCTGTGTATGTAAGATGAGAAAAAAATAATACTGGTCCTTGGTGACAAGAAAGTTTTCTGAAAGCTTTCTTCTCCTCCTTCTCCTCCTCCTCCTCCTCCTTCTTCTCTCTCTCCTCCTCCTGCTCCTCCTCCTCCACCTTCTCCTCCTCCTCCTCCTTCTTCTTCTCTCCTCCTCCTGCTCCTCCTCCTCCACCTCCTCCTCCTCCTCCTTTTTCTTTTTGACAGAATCTCGCTCTGTCACCCAGGTTGGAGTGCAGTGGCCCAATGTTGGCTCACTGCAACCTCTGCCTCCCAGGTTCAAGCAATTCTCCTGCCTCAGCCTCCCGAGCAGCTGGGATTACAGGCACACGCCACCACGCCTGGCTATCTGAAAGCTTTCTGACTGCATCATGGCAGTGGCCCATAGCAGAGAGATGATGAAATTCACACCATTTGGGTTGCTGGAGTCTTAAGTGATATTTGGAATCACTATAACGGAGCTTCCATTCATACTCTAAACTTTAAAGCATATATTTATTTATCATTTTAATTTTAATTTTTTTCAAGACAGAGTCTCACTTTGTCAACCAGGTGAGAGTACAGTGGCAAGATCAGGGCTCACTGCAGCCTCTACTTCCCAGGCCCAAATGATCCTCCCACCTTAGCCTCCCAACCACAGCTGCGCACCACCATACCCAGCTTATTTTAAAAATTGTCTTTGAAGAGATAGTTCCCTATGTTGCTCAGGTCGTATGTAAAGCAAATATTTTATATCAATTCTCTCTGTATATGAACAACCCAGTCTACAGATTTACTTATGGTGATTGAGGGCAGTTATATTTGAGTACAATGATTATTTTAACCTTTACATTATTTTTCACACTTGGTCTAATTATTAGGTACATTTTCATATTAAAAATAAGGTTCAAAACATAAAGCCTGTTATTTAAAAACATTTCAACCAGAATCAGATTAGAATTACAAAGATGTTGTAGAAAACTCATGACTTACAACAAAGAAAATTTCTCGGAGAAGAGCTAAATAGAAACAGTTTAGGGAGCTATAGGCTAAGGAGAAGTCTTCCAGATAGACAAGCCCACACGAGAGAGATTCAGGAAAAAAAAAAAAAACAAGAAATATTTACATTTAAAACAAAATAGAACAAAACTAGGGTATATTCTGTTTTACTTATCTCTATATTATACTTATCCTGTGGGGGAGTTCCTCTTTAAGTCAGTTTATTCAAGTTAATTCTAGTTGAATTATCAAAAGAAGAGTTTATATGAGCCATATTACCCATCACGGAGGCTTCACGCATTGCTTTTGGGTACCTCATGTCTCTGTCAGTAGTTTGTTTCATAATTTTCACCTCCTCCTTCCACGTTAAGCACAAAGGATCAAATGGCCGACAGCATATCATAATCAGTGCCCTCACAAATATCTGATTGACTGACATATTAACAGTGTTTTACTTCTTCAGAGGATAAATATGCCAGAAAATCAAATCATTCTAGCATGACCCCAGCCTATCAACACATTTCCTAAGGTGTGGAAATGTATGTGTATGTTTGTAATGCTATTCCAGGTTTTATTTAGAAAAACTGTATTGTTAGTTGTTTTTTTCTTACATATATATAGGTGATCCAGTTAATCAACACTTTACAGAAGCATATGTACTATTTCTTCATTTTTATGCAAATCCTTTCTACAACCAGACAGGTGCATTGTCTGCTTTCTATTCATTATCAAGAAATCCAATAACTTGGTTGTGTACCTACATCTGGTGAGGTGTGACCCAACGTGTATTTGAATGTGGATTTCAAATATGGGCAGGTGTTGACTATCAGAACTACCAGCAATTGGAATCCTATTCACCTCTACAAAGGCAACCAGTGATTTTCAAAAGAGAGAGAGAGAGAGAGATTGCAATTTGGAATCTGATGCTTAGGTCATTTTGTGGGAAAGAAAAAGGGATTTGTTTAATTGTGGAGCACCACTAAGCACTAGGTTCTTTAGAATTATGTTATTCAGTAAATTGTAGCTGTATACAATGTGTGAGAACTGATGTATGCAATAAAAAAATTGAATTAAGTTTCAAAATCAAATAAAAAGTACTATCCTATGTATGGTGGTGTGTTTTTCAGTGTTTGCCTACAGAAGTGGCCTTCTCAATGGAACACAGAAGTCAGGAAAAGGCTGGACTTTGGAGGCAAAACAAGGCATCCATGACAAACATTAATGCTGCAGCTCTGCCTTCTCTTTCCAGCACCCTTCCGCACCACCAGTCTGCTCTGAGGAGGACACTGATGCCACCACGCACAGGCAGCTATTAATCAAAGAGCCCCTTTGGATCCTCACATGTTGTGAAGATTAAGGCCTATGATTAGTTCTCAGGGAGCAGATATGCTAACATATAAGGTCACAATCAGTTGCTCTATAGAATGAAGATTTACATTCCCACAAGAGAGGAAGTAAAAAACAAGAAAGTCCAAGATAGCTTTGAAAACTGTCTCATGGCCATGCAAACAGCTTTAAAGCCTGGGAGAAAGAAGAGGAAGCAAGTGTGAAAATTGGTATATCACTAGCCAATTTATAATCTTGTTTATGTTAATTCCTAAGGCAATTTTTTTTTTTTTTTTTTGGCAAAAGAGGGATTTGAAAGGAAGAAAACCCACTCTGTGCCTAAGGCAGACAGAACAAAGGAATAAGGGGAGAAGGGAGTATGGGAGGAAGTGTTGATGAGGCAGGGGCTAAAAAAGACAGGAAAAATTAGAATGAAGGGATGAGAGAAGACAAAATGGGGAAGAAACATGTAGGTTTAGCATATTTACAAGAAGGGGAAGAAGAAAGGAAGAAGGCAAAGAAGTGAGAAAGGGAAGAAGGGGGGTAGAATATGTTATTTGTTATTATAGAACATCCCTTCTATGGTAAAATATAGTTAGGCTAGACAGGGTGTTGCTTCTGGAATTGAGGCAGAATCTAGCTCCTCATCCTACCATTGGTACATAGCACATAGTTGTATGCTATGTGCTACACACTCATTTATCTGAGGCCAAAGGAGCATGTTAAGCCATTATCAACCTAAATTGGTGAAGAGCTTCCTTATTCAGGCAAAGCTTTTTAAATGACGGACAAAGTCCCACTAAACTCTCAAGGTAAGAACTACCACCTAAACCATGATTATGAATTAGCGTATGGCAGACCTAGAATGAAACGGGGAGTTGAATTGAGTGAATCTAGTACTACTCAATTTGCTTGTTTTAAGAGCTTAACTTGAGAGCTGCAGGAATGCACTAATTTAAACCCAGGAAATCTGCAGACAAGGGTGAGAGGTGAATCTGGTGCATTAGTGCCCACCATAGAAATTTCAAACCTATGAGTGGAATGAGGGAGGAAGAAGTTCAGTCCAATGGCCAGGGGTGAGTCAATCTACTCACAGGGACACTGACTATGGAAATGGGATTACTGGACCAATATCCCATAGGTCAAGAGGCATCTGACTTGTTTGGTTTTACTTTTTATCAATCGTGATTCTGCCCATTATTACAAAACCTACTTCTTTACTAGGCAATTTTAAAAACAGCCTTAGCATTTTAAAATATTCTTTTCAACACAAGTGGCCTGAAAGTGTTGGTGAATCTTTCAATGTTGTCTAAATTGAATCTAGAGGGGGAACTCTGAGTTGGGTGGAGCTGACCTCCAGGCAGCCAACAAATGTCCTTTCAAATTACCGTATTTATTGTTGCATGGAGCATCACAGTTTGATGGGTCCACAGCATTCAACAAATATAGAAAACACTATTTCAATTATTTTCCCAAATGTGGAGATAAAGGGGATGTGGGAATGAATAAAGAGTGGTCTCTATCCATAAAGAGCTTGGAACCAAGGCAGACTTAAAAAGTACTAAATCCTGGTTTAATTAACCCATAGTGTTTGAATTAAAAAAAAAAAAAACATTCTCAGCATTATTTCTTGACTTATCCTGGGGGGTGAGCTAAATATTTAAGTGTATTAGTAAAGATCATATTCTCTTTACTGTTTTTTCTTTCACCTGAGAATTCCCATCAGCATTGAAACTGGAAACATAGCTTGTGGTTTTTCAAAATTTCACTGACTTCAGCATGTTACAAAGAATACCCAAAAGGCAGATTTGTTTTTCCTCTCTGCTACTTCTCAGCTATTTCTTCCCCCTCCTCCTACATAGAAAAAAAATTCTTATAACTATAAACTGGTCTCCTGCTTCGATTAATTTTCTCCACCAAAACAGTGACCATTGTCAAATGCCTTGCATCTCCATGGAAACTGTTTCCTTGACCATAGACAAAGGTCTGCCTATAATACAATGCCATGAGCCTGTCTGAGGTTGTAGACCACTTGTTTAAAATCACAGTGCTAGGGTATAATGTAGATTTTATATTATTTCTGCCTGTCTGCTGTAGCTGGTAGGCCTTCATTCCAAAATAATATTTTTCAAATGAAGTAGCAGAAAACAGCTTTATATTTTTGTTATCCCTTCCAGCACAAAATAAAAAATGCCTGTGCTGCCACTACCTGATTCAATCAAGTGGAGTACATTTGATACCCACAGGCTACAAGTGCTGGAAAAGCTGACTTGTATTTTAATTAATAATGTGCTACACTTTCTCAACAGCAAGGCCTTTGGCAATCTGATTTGCTTTGTTCATTATTTGCTGTAAACAATTTTCAAACAACATGTAGGCAACTCTATTTCTGAATATCTCCTCCTAATTCATAACATTAACAAAAATGTAGAAGAGATTTTTTTTTTCTTTGCCCCCCCCCCCCCAAAAAAATTCTGATTAAACTTTAATCATAGTCATTGATAACTTGAGATGGGACTATTGGAGTTCATAGCTATAAGAGGTACAAATTAATATAAAAATTAAAACATATATGCATATATACACATATATACATAGGTAGAACGAGTGTGTATGTATACACACATGCACACACACACAAACACACACTCTGCCAATTCACTAAAATATATATACAGGATGAGGCGTAGGTATCCATTGAAAATCTGGTAAGTGGCAGAGCGTGGGAAAATCCCACGTTTTTTGTTTGTTTATTTTTTCATTGTGGTGATATGTTCTGTATTGCTTACCCCCGAATTCATAACCCTAACCCACCATGTGACTGAATTTAAGACAGGGCCTTTATGGAGGCCTATGAATCAATAGGATTCAACAGGATTGGTGTCCTTATAAGAGGAGACACCAGAGAGCTGCTAGCTCTCTCTGCCATGTGAGGACACAGCAGGAAGACAGCAGTCTGCAAGCCAGTCAGACAGCCCTTACCAGAACCTGACTATGCTGGTACGCTGACCCTGGACCTACCACCCTCCAGAATTGTAGGAATAAATTTCTTTCTTTTTTTTTTTTTTTTTTTTTGAGATGGAGTCTTGCTCTGTTGCCCAGGCTGGAGTGTAACGGTGCTATCTCGGTTCATTGCAACCTCTGCCTCCCAGGTTCAAATGATTCTCCTGCCTCAGCCTCCTGAGTAGCTGGGATTACAGGAGTCCGCCACCACACTTGGCTAATTTTTGTATTTTTAGTAGAGATGGAGCTTCCCCATGTTGACCAGGCTGGTCTTGAACTCCTGACCACAGATGATCCGCCCACTTCAGCCTGTCAAAGTGTTGAGATTACAAGCATGAGCCACCATGCCCGACTGAGAAATAAATTTCTTTTGTTTAAGCCAGCCAGTCTATGGTATTTCATTATGGCAGCCTGAGATGACTAGTACATGTGAAGAAGAGGAAATTGAAAGTATTGAATCACTCAGTATTAAAGAGAATATACCATTCTTTCACATATGGAAGCAAATGGTAATTTTCATTTTTATAGGACAGGAACTTCTTGGAACAATATTAAAGTTTAGGAAGCAGACTTGGTTTGGTCACGAAGAGCAACTTTACAATTGGGTGCATCTAATGTTTAGAAAAAAATTCTTTTCTTTGTATGGCACTTTGTGGATTAACTACTTTGCTATGCTACACATCATCCCTACAAAGTGAATAGGAATTAGCATCTCCATTTCTAAAATGAGAAAATTGATCAAAGATTACACAGGTTTAAGAGAAGCATAAGAAATTGGGAATAAACCATTTGCATGGCAGAACAAGGGTTAAAATCTTGACCTTTAATGTGGTACATAATGAGAGACATAAAAGGATGAGATTTGACAACCATTTTCTAAGTATGAATGACTTAAAGGGAGAACTCAAATTTTTAAATTTAGCTGTCTCCTCTTTCAACTTAAACAAATACTATATTTCAAAATAAATTATATTTCCATCATATTAACATAATCAAAGGTATCACAGGAGAATAGTGATAATAATTATAACTGAGATTAAAAAACTTGGGTTGATACCCTAAAACAAAAAACTATTATTACATTTGTTAATCCATTTATCATTCATTTGTTTAATAGATATTTAATGAGCACCTATTTTGTTTCTGATGTTGTGTTTAGCACTGAGCATACAATAGTGAAGAAAGTAGTCATGGACTCTGCCTTTACAAAGCTTACACCTATGAATGCTAGCTCCATTAAACCAACAGGTATTGAGGACCCACTAAGTAGCAACCACTAGATAAATAGGAAACTAGATATACAAAAATAAATATGATTCAATGGCTGCCTATAAGGAAAAAGCTGTGTGAACAAAGAAGTTTGATATAGTACAATCACATAAAAGTATGTGCTAGATATAATAGTGTCATAACATCAGAGAGAATCAACTCTTCTTATGGAAAGAGATTAAAGATTTCATTTGGATTTTGTAGAATGAATGAAAGAATATTAGGTGCAAATAATGAATAAAGAAATTATTTTCAATTGTAGTAGCTGATATAATTATATACAAGACAAAATAAAGGATAGGGCTGGAGGAAAATTAGTTTCATGTATTTTCAACTTTTGTGTGAAGGGGGAAGGTGTAACTATGGCATATTACACTAGGTAAAGAGAAATGAGGCTGGAGATATAAATGAGAACAAATTATAAAGAATTTTAAATGCCACACAAAAGAAATTTTCTTTATTTTATAGGAACTTGGAAATAATTAAAGAGTTGGAAACAGAGTAGTGAAATCTACAGAAATATCGAAGATGAAGAAATGAGAGACTGGAAAACAGGAGATAATTGGCATAGTCAAGATGGAAAAACTAAGGACCTGAACCAAGGCCACAGCACTTAAAATTAAAGTCCTTAGGTGATATAATCATTCAAAAAGAGAATCTAGCTTAACCTCTCATTTTGTGAACAAGATCTTCAAAGTCAGAGAGTACCTGCCTCAGCCCACGGCACATCAAACCAAGACTAGAGCTCAGATCTCTCCTCATTTTCATTCCAGTCTACTTGCCACAATGCCAAAATGTCTCATTTTATCTTTATCCTACTTCACATAGTGAAAGAACTGTAAAGCACCCCGAGTTTCCATAGAATCCCTCTCTTGGTCTTCTTAGAGATTCCCACTCAAGCCTGATGGGACTTGCTGAAACAACTTGGAGAATTAAAGGATGTCCATGCAGCTAAAAACTGCTTGTCATTTCCCAGTGCTTTCAGCCTTAGAATAACTCTTCAGTGACTGAGTTCAGTTCTATAAAGTTGCCCTGTATCAGCCAATCATGTAATGTCATGCCAGTCTAGCTCCATCCAAAAGAGCAAGGCCTGCAGAGGAATGTTTCCTAATGGCATCAAGAGCAGAAAGACCTCTGTACTTCTAAGAAATGCACTTGGTGTAACTTGAACCTCTTGTG
Organism: Ateles fusciceps; assembly: GCA_036589455.1. Taxonomy (NCBI): domain Eukaryota; kingdom Metazoa; phylum Chordata; class Mammalia; order Primates; family Atelidae; genus Ateles; species Ateles fusciceps. Next base: position 5,767,327 of record JAZHEH010001266.1, on the reverse strand, counting down.
AGTTCAGTGGTGTGTACCTTCCTTCCCAGCACCGCACATCAGCTTGATCCTCACAGAAAAGTATAGTACCTCAACTCCTCTGGAATGGTATCACTAGAGTTAAAACATTAATTTGCACTGAGCACTTAGAAAATACTCAATCTGCACCATAGAGATTCAATTGCTCAATCTATCTGCTGAGTTTATATGTATTTCTTCACTTCAATTTACTGTGAGAATAGATTAAAATTTCCAAGTTTCCAATAGACATTCATCTTTAGAATCTGAGAATTTAAAATTTGAATTCCTACAAGTTCACAAGAATATTCAAAATCATGTTATGTATTTTTCATAACATTTTATTTATGCAATATTAATGAATCACCATAACTATAAATACAAATCATTTCTGCTGTGATGGGTTTACATCAAAAGTTTCAAAACTTTTGTTAAAAAGATATAATAATGAATGAATGTGTTAATGTGATTTGAAACATACCTGACAAGCTAACTGCTTTCCTTTATTTTTCTTAAAATACTTCCAACATTCCTTATTCTTTATTTGATATTAGAAATTCAAATATTTAATAAATAAAAATTATAAAGTTTAACATTATTTACAAAGAAATGTAACCTATAGAGTATATTCAAACACTGGAAATCCCAGTGACTATATTACACGGTATTTGAAAAAACAACATTCTCATCTCCTAGCAAGTATAAACCAAAAATAAAATTCTAAGCCCCTCAACTCACTGAATGGATCCCTATCTTGGTCAAGGGGATCCTAAAGAACCTGAAAAACTAGTGCAGAGCATGATGGGAGGAGGGATTGGACATACCTCTTTATACCCACCTCCCCCTTGGAGTTGAGGCACAGCAGATCAACATTAACATTAAAACAGAGATCATAAGACTGGCAAAACAGACTCCTTGTAGCAGTAAGACACTAAATTCCAATCTGACTCTGGTTTAGTATCGCATGACAGACAGCAGGCCCTGAGGGAAATTAAAGTATTTTAACCCAAAATATATTTATTTGACATATTTTGAAATGGCCCTGCAAAGCTATCTCTACTGGGGGGGGAAATTTGCATTCTGTGGAGACTTTCCTTTCTTACTAGGTTTTTTTCCAAAGAATCTGACACCTTTTAAGGTCTGATAAGAAGTGTCTACCATCTATTCTCTCTGAATCCTGCTATCTAGCAGCTTCATCTAAGTGACAAGAACCTTGGCTTCCACAGTCCCCCTTATCTTAACTCAAACATTTATTTATGCTGATTTCAATTTTTCAGGCAAAGCTTCACTTCTTCAACTAATTGCCAAACAGAAAAATCTTTGAATCCACCTATCACCTGTGAGCCCCCTCTTTGAGATGTCCCACATTTCCAGTCCAAACCAATGTATACCTTCTATGTATTAACTTTTGTATATGCCTATAATTTCTGTCTCCCTAAAATGTACAAAACCAAGCCGTAACCCAATTACCTTGGGCACACATTCTTAGGACCTCCTAAGGCTGTGTCACAGGCCATGGTCCTTAACCTTGGCAAAACAAACCACTAAATTGATAGAGACCTGTCTCAAATACTTTTTGGTTTACACAAGGTTAAAGGCACTACACAGACTCAAAAGCAAAATGACCAATTTAGGACATATTTTGCTTCCCAAATTTGTTTATTTTTGTAGCATCAATCACAGGATTTATATAAAGTATACTGTGTGTATGAACTTACAAATTTTTATTTGCAAGAATGACACACCAAAGCTACAAACAGGACCATGAACACACATTTATAACCTGGCAATTCTATAACTAAGCAAGACTGATTCATTAGAATCTTGCCACTTCTCTCCTCCTGGTACCCATCCTGCCTCCAGGAAATATCAACTTTATTCTTGGACTTCTCATATCAGCATTTTCTACACTTCAATTTCAAGTTGTCTCAGTAATGTTTTATGTTGATTGTTTAGCTTTAATTTTGTAAAATTATATTTTTCCCATTTTTCTGATTTCTGAACTAACTTTTCTCAGGATTTGGAATTCAGAGAAATTATAATTCTCCCAAGAAATACCAGGAAGAATCTTCTGCATGGCAACGCTAGAACCAATCACCTCTTAGCAACCTGAAGTCACAGCAGACACCAGCCATATAGCATCCTGGACTTCTGGGGAAAGCGAATCCATGCCAACAGTGTCTGCATGTTCAGGAGTCTGTGATTTTCACTCACATAACAAACACTTAGTTTTAAATAAAAATATTTTTATTTTGAAGACCGGGCACAGTGGCCCACGCCTGTAATCCCAGCACTTTGGGAGGCAGCAGTGGGAGGATCACCTGAGGCCAAGAGTTCAAGACCAGCCTGACCAACATGGTGAAACCCCATCTCTACTAAAAATACAAAAGAAAAAAAAAAAAAAAAGCCAGATGTGGTGGCGCGTGCCTATAATCCCATCTACTTGGGAGGTTGAGGCAGGAGAATCACTTGAACCTGGGAGGTGAAGGTTGCAGTGAGCCAAGGTCACACCATTGCACTCCAGCCAGAGAAACAAGAGCAAAATTTGTCCCACCCCAAAAAAATTATTTTAAGAGTACCTTAACCAAATGATTAGAGAAGCAATTACTTTTTAAAATTTTATTTGTTGTTTATTATATATCTTAAAATCAAGGAATCAACAGATATTCGTGATACTTATTTGCCCTGAGGTCTGAAGGGATAAAATAAATTTAGCATGTTACTAAATCATATAACAAATGTTAATTGTATTTCTCAGTATTTCAAAGAAATTTCATAACCTTCTGTGTAATAGGTGAAATACATAAAGAGTAATTACTAAGGATCCCCATTGCTCTAAAGAATATAGTTTAACATTTTTAAATGGATGAAACAGAATATACTCTTATTCTCACTGATTTCATTTTGGTTATTGTTTATATAATGTTTGTGTTCTTCTTCAGGATTTTACTTGGGTGCTATAGACAAGAAATAGAAATTGAAGACCTAGTACAAGCCTCTGACATGGCATTGTGACACCTGGTTCATGGAGAAAAGGGGACATCTCCATTAGGACCTTTGCTCTTTGATTAATGAGGAGGCATTCATTACAGCTCAGTAACAGACAGCACCTCCACATACCAGGAACCTAATTTATTAGTCTAAAGGACAGGGGTTAAGGAACATCAGAAAGAGAAGAGAAAGAAGAAAAGAAAGGACAGGACAATTCTTGGCTCGGGCAATACAGAGATGTGGAGTTGCAAATATAAGAGATTTAACAATAGCAATAAGGACTTCCAGAATTGTTTTGAGTATAAATTTCTTTAAATGATAAACAAAAGATGCTAAATAGTAATGATCCAGCTAGACGTATTATTTTAAATGTGCCCATGCCACTGCTGTTTGCCTATATATAAAACTGATTATATTAAATGATATTTAAAGATAAAAAGATAAACAGAATCAACCACTAAAGAGAGATTTTTTAAAATGCTTTACCACTTCTTGCCTACATAGCTCAGTAGCCGAGTCAATAGGAACATATTCCACAGGATCACTTGCTATCAAGCATGACCATTCTTTGGGTCTGGATAGAAACTAGGGCTGTCTGGAAGTCACAGACCCAACATAAGGTAGCAGTAGAGCTGATATCTACTTCTATCACCTCTCTCCACAGTTGCAGCAATTCTCCAAGAGGGCTGGGACCTTTGCCATAACTCCTTCCAAGAGTGTATATGCATCACTTCAGACAGTTCAAAGTGCAGTTATTCAAAATTTCTTACTTTGAAAGAAATAAATGCATTTCTTCTAAGGATTGCCATGCACGTTATCACATTAACCAGAGAGTTTATTGTTGCTGGAACAAATAGTGATGTCATGTCATTTTGAAGAATCATAGCTGTGCCAGGAACTGGCTAGCTGTTCACCAAATCTTTTTCTTCCTCTACACTCAAGTACACTGTATTTCTCTCTCTTCCTTGCTGTTGGTTGCTGCCAGTAAACTAAGTTCTAGCCCATCACTTTTTAGTGAAAGCGCCTCACCTACGAAAGCCTTCTCCACACAAGGCCCTCCATGCCCTTTCCCTTTCTGCCAGTATAGTAGGAGAGCTCAGTTGTGTTTGGGTGCTATGCCTCAGAAGGCAAAGCCACGAAGTGAAAGGACTCTGGTTCCTTGAATCATCAGTTAGAAGAGAGCCAACCACCAATCCAACGCAGCTATTTAGGATTTCATGGAACCAAAATATAAATTTCAATTATATTTGTACCACTACATGTTTATCATTGCTGTTGTTAAAGTAGCTAATGTCACCTTAACTATTGCAATAGTTATTGTCATATAAAGCCATGTTTTATCACAATTGTTCAGAGGCTTCGTGCCATCTGAAAGGCCAATGTGAATTTTCCCTTAAACAGAAATGTATCCCTCATGCACCATCAAATAATCACTTGAATAATTAATTTAGAAAATACATAATTATTGCTTACCACTATATATCCATGATACTCTCTGCTGTATTTCTCTAGCTATAAGCTCAGAAAGTTTGTTTTTAACATTTCACAGTGTGTTAAGAATAGTAGAAGCTCAGGAGATATCAGTAGAATAAAGCTGATTGAAATCATTATTGAAATTTTACTATTTTACTCCATGTTCATCTTTTATACTTCTACAAACGTGAAAAGAGTGCAGTGACATAAGAAGTCAATTTAGTCCAAAATAAACATAGTATGGATACTTATTTCCTCAGAGGACCCACCCCTCAAAAATCTTTGTTTTAAAGACATACAGTGTGTAAATAGTTGGAAGACTTTTAAAGCATCATCAAGCCATTTAAAGTTCAGCTAATATATGTGGAAGACCACAGATTGTTTTGTAATATTGAAGAAGCTCACACTTTACAAAAAAAAAGTACAATTTTAGTGATCATCCCAAACTACCAAATAGCAGGTATAACTGACTCATCTCTATTATTTAGTCATTTACTTCTCTTCATTAAGTGTTTTGATTAGAAAGTTAGAGAGAAATGCTATCCGTGGAAACTGTTTTTCCTTTCCCAAAAGAATATCTGTAAGTCACATATGTTATAATACATTTGCATTAAACAAATAGAACTCAGACAAACAATTTAAAAATGGTTATTTATGCCCTAAGAAGCTGTGTTACCCTGAAGTGCCATCAAAAGGTCAACCATTGCCTCAAACTCTTCTGTGTACACCCTGACCTGGAAGTACCATTGATAACGACCCCTCAGCTGCAGGACTTGAAGACTTAATCATTTGACATACAAGCAGCCCCGGGGCATTCGTAGCTGGCATTTTCCTTTGTGAGATGTACACAAACAATATGCATTTTAAACAACTCAAAGCACCAGTGCCTAAAATAGACCTGGCACAGCACTCTCCTCAGGAGCAGCTTCTCGCCATCTCAGCTCTCTCACTCGGAGGCACATGCTAGGGAATGTGGAGCTGGCTAAGGCAGCTGGAACGAGAAGCTGCACGTACTATTGGCATTTCCCCCACATTTCAAGGCACGCTTGTCATCTGGATCATCGGAAACTTAATTACTGGGTGATGTAACTCCAGCCCCTTTGGGAGGAAATTTTAGGCATCGTTCGGAGAAAGAAAACTCTTTGCAGAGAAAACTTTACCCTCTTGTTTTCTAAGTAAAACCTGAATTGAAGGCATTTGCATAAATGTCTTGATCACTGTGCTCCCTTAAGTTGTGCCAATAAGTTTTTGTGAAGAGAGGCACAAATTATCAATAATTTCAAGTCTCATTGAGAATCACTCAAGGCCTCTGGAGAAAACTTAATACTGATAAAACCAAGGCGTGGAAAAAGCTGTGGATCTAGAATCTGTGTTTTCTAATGCCAGCAGGGGAAATTTAAGATGGCAAAAATGAATACCCTTGAGGAAAGAATCCTGAAAACTAATGAAAATTAGTCTCAACTTGTCAGTTGGAAATCTATATTCTAAAAAAGAGTAATGAAAAATAAGCTGATCAGAGACTATCTTTTTGTATACAGGGCTACCAGAGTAATCTACCTATCACTTTTAGAGAGAATTGGTGGAGAATCTCACTCCTTCAGTTAAAATCTTCAGCTGAGTTACATGCGGCCTGCGATGCCATCCACAAAATGAAGAGTGCTTCCGTTTTGTACGATATGCAGAAATCCAAGAACTCATGCCTAACTACTGAGTCCAAAAGAAATGCCACAAACAGGCATCAGCTGCAAGGCCATGGGGCAGAAAGCCACTACCATAGGCATTAATTCAATCATTTATTCATTTAACACAAATTTACTGAGCTAGGCATTAAAGTTGGTTTGAAGATGGCTTTGCAGAAAAAAGAGACAGCCAAGAGGACATATGCATTGCCAGAGAAGGCAGTGTTGCACATGCTGTGTAAAGATTCACCCTGGGGTTGTCGGACACAGGTATTTGACTCTTTTCTGCTATTTAATATTTTCGATAATTTATTTTATCCATTGAAGGGTTTAATCTTAATAAGAAAGAAGGGGAGAAAAGCAAAATAAAACAAAACACAAAAAGCTTAGTACCGTGAAATGTGACATCTCTCTCTTATTCTTTCCATTACTTGACATCAAGAAAATGAAACCTTCCTCTTACTATATGCTGTGTTTTAATAAACTGTACATTAGTTTCATTTAACTGCTCCAGCCCCTGGCTATCCACTTTTCTGTATATTAGTTTTAAACACACATTGCTTGCAATAACACTAGCTGGAGCTGTGCCTCAAGTTAAGAAATGGTTAGGATTGCTTTACATTTTCAGTCCCATTGAAAACATTTATTCAATCAAAAGGAAAAATAAATGTGGTCCCTCAGCTTTGTCAAGTATAAACAGTTATTGATCCCCTAAATGAAATTTGTTCATGCTGATCGATCAAACACATTATCTTTTTTTCAGTCTATTACCAGCAATTGGAAACTCTCAAGCGTCAATAGTCGTTTGACCACATACAGCTGTAAATTTGAATGATAGCTTTCAGACCTGAATTATATCTCTCTGTCCATCTCTTCCAAAAGTAACATTGACATTGAGATGATTTCTCTGTGAGCTTATGGTTTAAAAAAAAAAAAATGAATAACACATTGACAATAATTGGTGTATCTACTGCTAAGCTGCATGGCCACGGGGAAGAGTCAAAACTATAAAACATGGCTTTAGTGACAGCAGATCCGTGTCTCTTCTCCTTTTCCTGGTCTTAACACTAGAGGCCATCTTGACTTCTTCATACATTGCTAATACAGAATCATTCATTATTGAATTTTCCACCTCACAAGTTCCGCTACCACTGGATGGCGTCTGACTTATTGCCCAACTTTAATGCATGCACCTTACAGAACAAACTAATCCACCAGGAGCGCAATTTCTCTATACTGCACCCAATGTTTATATTAAAGATGGACTTCAGGGAAACTTATAGTTCTGCAAGGTCTTGAAAAGCAAGTCTGACCTGATGAAGGCAAACGAATTCCATTCATTCATTCAGCAAGCTTGTTAGCCATTTATTCATTCCAGTCTCATATTTCTGCCTTATATTTCTATTTAGACAACACTATAAAATGTCCTGTTGGATTATAAGATTTATTGCACTGCAAGTCAAATTACATTGCCTATATACATAATGAAGCATAGTACTATAAGTTGATTACATGATGTTGTACTTGTTCCCAACATAAGCATTTGTATTAAGTTTCTATCATAGCCACATACATCTGACGAGTCCTAGAACAGACCTAAAGAGTAAAAAGATTCCACGGTCATAATCACACAAATCAGACAAATCTCAGAACATATCTAAATAGGTGGACTAAAAATGTAAAATGATTACAGATAACCAGAAGAACATAAGCATTTGTTTTAAATAAGATAATTATTCCACTCCCATTTCAGTACACAGGGAGAATGCTATTGTCCTTATACTGTCTCTCGATAATGAAGCATTTATATTTTATGATAATTTATTGTTAATAATTCTATCAGTGAATGGATGCATATATTCAGTTGGTTCAAATATTGTGGAGTCTTTTTTTTAGCTCATAATTTTACTATTCATTGAAGCTGATCTTCTGTTTCTGACTTTTACTATAAAAACTGTTTTTCACTATTAGTTTCAAATTCAAGGTATGTCTTCAAAAAGAACGTAATTTAAGGTTGACTGTATTTTTTAAAAAGTAACTTTCACCTCTTAATGGCCATCATTAGGGACTGACTTTCTACTGCTGTCAATATCATATATGTTTGTCTTCTGTCTTGCTGATAGGTAATAATTTTCCAAGCAAGCATAGGGAGTAGTGACTCTTTATTAAAAGTAATAAGAGAGGGAATCACAGGTTTTAAAAAATTACTCTGTAAATTATTACTGACAAGTCTGTCCTGAATTCCTAAGCAGAAAAGAAACAATGAAAAGTTAACATACCTTGTCACCACAGTGAGCTGGTAGCTTTTCTGCCTTGCACTTCTCTAGTATAAAAAGCCGGTGCCATTCCACTACTGTATGAAGTTCCATTTTTATCTTATGAACAAAGTAAAAGTGATGGTTCATTAAAGTAGGAGAAAGTATCAAATGCATCAACATATAAAACCAAATTTCAAGATTTACTAATTATAAATCTTAATAATCCAAATATAAAAATGATAAACAGCAAGTAATAGATAACAGAGTTAAAACCAGAATGATATCAATCCAAAAGAAAGGTGTGATTGAATGATAAAGATCAGAAAGGGGGAGTATCTAAACTAGGTTCACAGTTCACAGGAAGTTAGAAATAACTCAAATATTAAAGAAACATATTCTTCCGCCAGTTCAACTCACCTTTGTGAGTTTTTGCTCTATCTTCCATTTTAAGTAGTCCCCACTGGTAGACAAAATAGAATTGTGGGAGAGAGGTTTTCAATACAAAAAACAATGTCTCTGCCCTGCTTTTTGCCCTCTGTCAAAATCCCAAAGTTGTTGTTCCTGCCATGTCCCAGTGAATCACAGATAAACAAAACTCACATTAACTCTGTGAAATCAATGACCAATCAAGAAATATTTTGGAATTAGTTCCTACAACATACTAAATGATATAAAAAAAGAACTTGATGATTTCTGCTAATTGGGATAGAAGCAATTGATGTGATATGTAGTTCAATTTTAGAAATGGCACTATATACAGTAAAATGGAAATAGGGCATTTAAAAATTAATACTGACAAATAGTACTAAAGGTTTCAGCAGCATTAAAAAACACACATTTTATAAACCCAAATATAGTTCCCATTTTCTTCTCATAGTAGAATTAATACAAGTGACAGAATGCCCAATTTATTTGGAGTTTATTTTCATCCTGTATCACTGGATGCGGGGGAAAACAACAACCTTGGTTCCCCAATTTATTCAAACTTCCCCCTATATACTTAATATGACATTTGATTTTGGTTTATGATTATATAAATGGGAATCCTTAAAAACAACTAAATAAAAACAAATATTAAAGGGTCAACATTGTGATCGTACTTACAGCTCACAATACTATAAGCTGGGTCTTCATTAATCAAAAAACCTTAGTTTGAGCAATAAACTTTAATTTCAGCCATCACTATTCAGAGCTTAATTAGTAACAATTTATCATCTAAATTGTATTTAGGAAGCTCCTATTCAGCCATGATTTGTTGTCTCTAAATAGTTTAGGCAGAGGTGAAAAAGAATATGAGTAAATGTTATATGATTATGTAAGCCAAGTTGCCTTTGCATAATATCTGAGCACAGACTTGGATCCCCATTGATGCAAGAAGCCTCTCTCATTTTTGTTGAAGTAATATTCTGTTTCCTTTGAAATTAACTTTAAAAAGTGTACATATAATTATTAGAATTAAAGTCATTTTGAATTATTTTGTTTCTAAATTGATATTAGAGTATCCATCTTAGATTAATCATATTTTTAAAATGCTAACAATAACTAATGCTTATTGAGCCATTGTTCCAAGTGTTTTAAAGGTATTACTTCTTTCCATCTTTACAATCTTAAATGGCATCATAACTTAACTTGAGCCATACAGCTCATCGTGGTGTAGCCAAGATTTGAATCCAGAAAGGCAGAATCATATTTCTGCCTCTTATTTCTATTCAGACAACACTATAAAATGAAAAATGAAAACCATTGCCTCTCAAATAAAACAACACTAGCAACAACAAATCTTTAGTGTCCAGTTCTTTCTCTGCTTTTCAAAGAAGAAATTAGAGAAACATATTTAGCAAGTGAAGGAAAAACTGGAAATTCCTTTTGTTCCCTTTGAGAAGACAAAGAACCTCTGCAAACAATAATGAAAAGTCAATGATAGGCTGGGTGCAGTGGCTCACACCCATAATCCCAGCACTTCGGGGGGCCAAGGCAGGCAGATTGCTTGAGCCCAAGAGTCCACGACCAGCCTGGGAAACATGGTGAGACTCCCATCTCTGCAAAAATACAAAAATTAACCAGGCGTGGTGTTGTGTGCCTATAGTTCCAGCTGCGCCAAAGGCTGAGTCAAGAGGATTGCTTGAGCCCAAGAAGCTGAGGTTGCAATGAGCTGAGATTGTGCCACTGCACTCCAGCCTGGGCAACAGAGAGAGAGTCTATCTCAAAAAAAGAAAAGAAAAGAAAAAGAAAAGATTAATGGTAGATCATCCTTTGGGCCAACAAAATAACCCAGGGATCCTGATATCTATCTACCTGTTTCTCAGAGGTTGCCATCTAACCCTATGTGACAGGCTGAGCAGTGCTAAGACTGTGAACAACCCGAGAGCATGAATGGTATCATGCTCACTTAATTTTAATGTTATGCCTCTGTGGGGGCAAGCCCAGTACTTGGGCTAATATCCTTGCTGCCATGTGGTAGATTCTATGATATTCTGGATGCTAATCTCGAGGATTTCATGCAGTTATATATAATGATTTTAAGCTAGGAGGGCTCCAGAATGTCTAAATCCTGTCTTTCTACACATTGCAGGATTTGTCACAAAAAACGATAATGGCCAAATCAGAAGAAAATACCACTTTATTTAGCGTCTGGCAAGCCCCTGATATTTCCAAATGTAAAAGCTACTTGAAAAATCACTGAATGGTAAAACATGACTTTGACTTGGAGATGAAGGTAAAACCTTAAATTTCCTCTTCCTCAAATCTAAAACAAGTAGGTTTTAGAGAAGGCCCCTCCCCAATAAACACATCTAGGAAAAGGTACAGAGACAGTGGAGTAGAAAGAGATCACACAAAGATGTGCATCACTTTTTAAAGCAGTAACCATGTTAATTAGTGAACATAGTTCAATTAATGTCCTGAGTCTCTACCAATACGTTAAGCAACCCTCCTCCCACATGGGAATGAATGTAGAGGGCTAGAGTAGGGAAAATGTGGAAAGAATAAATAGAAAAAAGACTCACTCTACTATTGGAGGTACATGGATATGCAAGACATAATGGATTATAAATACTCCGCATTATTTTTTAGTGGTTGCTGTAGGAATTACAGTATGCATCCTTAATTCTTTATAGCCAACTTTGACCTAATATTTTACCATTTTATGTAAAACGTGAACAACTTGGAAACATTGCTGTCTTTTTACTCATGCCCATCCTTTATGCTATAGTCATTTTATCAGCACATATCATAAATCTTATAAAATTTTATTTTTTTATTTAAAAGTTCTATTTATTTTAAAGAAATTAAGTGGAAAAAATAGTATTTTACATTTTTTCAGGAATTTATCATTTCTGAGGCTTTTCATTCTTTCTGGAACATACACATTTTTATCTCATATTAGTCCTGTTCAGCCAAAAGATCTTCCTTTAGCATGTTTTATAGAGCAGATCTTTCAGCAATGACCTCTCATAATTTCTGCTTTCTATTGATCTATTATCAAATTTAATTAACTATTTTCTCTATCATCTCCATTCTTCTGATAAGTCTACCCAGTAATTTTAAAAACGTAGTTCTTGTGGTTTATTTATTTATTTATTTATTTGTACTTAAGGGTCTGGGGTACACATGCAGATCATGCCGGATTGTTGTGTAGGTACATACATGGCAAGGCGGTTTGCTGCCTCCATCCCCCCGTCACCCATATCTGTCATTTCTCCCCATGTTATCTCTCCCCAAGCCTCCCCCACCCCCTGCTGTCACTCCCCTAGCCCCCTACAACAGACCCCAGTGTGTGATGCTCCCCTCATTGTGTCCATGTGTTCTCATTGTTCAACATCTGCCTATGAGTGAGAACATGTGGTGTTTGATTTTCTGTTCTTGTGTCAGTTTGCTGAGAATGATGGTTTCCAGATTCATCCATGTCCTTACAAAGGACACGAACTCATCGTTTTTTATGACTGCATAGTATTCCATGGTGTATATGTGCCACATTTTCCTTGTCCACTCTGTCACTGATGGGCATTTTGGTTGGTTCCAGGTCTTTGCTATTGTAAACAGTGCCACAATTAACATACATGCGCATGTGTCTTTATAATAGAATGATTTATAATCCTTTGGGTATACCCAGTAATGGGATTGCTAGGCCAAATGGAATTTCTATTTCTAGATCCTTGAGGAATCGCCACACTGTCTTCCACAATGGTTGAACTAATTTACACTCCTACCAACAGCGTAAAATGTTCCTGTTTCACCACATCCTCTCCAGCATCTGTTGTCTCCAGATTTTTTGATCATCACCATTCTAACTGGCATGAGATGGTATCTCAATGTGGTTTTGATTTGCATATCTAATGACCAGTGATGATGAGCACATTTTTGTATGTTTGTTGGCCTCATCTATTATTGAATTTCCAGTTTTTTAATAGTTTTTCATTCTGTGCTGAGATTTCTTATCTTTTCTTTAATTGTGAGTATATATTCCTTTACTCCTTTGAACATCATTTACTTTAAAATCCTGCTCTGCCAATACCAACATCTGGGGCACATCAGGGTTGGTTTCCATTGATTGTCTATTTTATTGGAGAATAATTTAAAATAATTTTAAATTATATTCTAGACATTGTGAATACTAGGTTGCTGTGAGTTCACACTCTTTCTTCTAGCTCCTGCCTGCCCCCAGATGATTCAGCTTTGATGATCCTCTCAGTGTCCTTGGTGGGGAAGGTCTTCTGGGCAGAATACCCCCAAACTGTGCCTTCATCATGAAGGGGTGACTCAGATAAAGTAGAATTAGTCTTCTTACCTTCTTCATGTGTCCACTCAGATATTTTGCTCTACTAGGTTCTGGAACCTCTCCGTTTTACTCTAGGATTCCCACAAAGGTATTCTCATTAGTGGTAGGTTCTCAAAGTCAGCATTTGTATGAGAGGATGAGGGATAGGATCTCCTACTCGACTATCTTCTGACATTAGTCTTGATTAATTTTCAAATGTTAAGCCAACCTTGCATGTCTGGTATATATCCAACTTTGCATGATGTGTTGTCTTTCTTATCTATTGTTGAATTAAGTTTGTTCAATTCTTTTAAGAATATTTGCATCTGTGTTCATGAGGTACATTTCCTTGTCATTTACTTTCCTTGTAATGTTTCAGTGGTTTTGGCATAGTGTAATGCTGGCCTCATAGATTGGTTTGGGGAAAGTTTCTCTTCCTCTCTGATTTTCTGAAAGAGTTTGTGTAGTATTATTTCTTTTTTAAGTGTTTGTTAGAACACATTAGTGAAGCTATCTGTACCTAGAGTTATTAATTTTGGTGGGGAGGGAGTCATAAACTATAATGCATTTTCTTTAATTGATATAAGTCTAGTCCAGATTTTTTTTCTTGAGTGAACTTTGGTTATTTATGTCTTTCAAGATATTTGATCAATTTCACTGTTCTTATCAAGAAACTATGCTCATGTTTCATTGATTTTTATCCATTGCTTTTCTATTATTTTATTTAATTTTTTATGCTCTGATACTTATTTCTGCTTACTTTGAATTTAATTTGTTTTTCTTGTTTTAATACCTTAAATTTGATCCTAAGCTTACTGATTTGACTTCACTTTTTTTTATGATATAGGTGATTTGTGCAATACATTTAGCTTTAAGTATTACTAGCATCCTACACATTTTGATATGTTGTGTTTTTATGTTCATTCAATTCAAAATACTTTCTAATCTCTCTGTTAATGTTTTTCTTCAACCCATGCAATGTTAGGAAGTATATTATTTAGTTTCACTATGTTTAGGATTTTTCCAGAGATCTTTCTGTTAATTTCTAATTTAATTTTATTGTGATCAGAGAATATATTTCTAGAATGTAAATCTTTCAAAATGTATTTAGATTTGTATAATGGCCTAGAATTTTGTATAATGGCCCAGACTTTCTGTCTCTTTTTCTGTAGATTATTGAAAGAAGAATATTGCAATATCTGGTTATAACTGTAGATATTTCTATTCTTTACAGTTCTATCAGGTTTGGCTTCATGTATTTTGAAGCTTTGTTATTATGTGCCAATGTTATGTTCTTATGATGATGAATTCATCTGTTTATCATTAAGAAGTTATTTTTAAATTCTCTGGTAACATTTTTTTCTCAAATTATAATTTGTCTGATATTAATAAAGCCATCTCAGTCTTATTTGATTAGTGCTACCATGACATTTCTCTTCCTATCCTTTAAATTTTAACATAATTTTATCTTTATATTTTAATGTTTCTTGAAGGTAGCATATAGTTGGATCTTGTTTTTAAATCTAAACTGTCAATTTTTGCCTATTAACTGAAGTGCTTAGACCATCCCTTTTAATCTGCTTGTATAATTGGGTTTAAGACTAGCATCAAGGCACTTCTTTATTTTCCATCTATTCTTTGTTCTCATTTTCCTTTTTCCAAAAAAAGTTTGGCTTAATTAAGTATTTTTTATAATTACATTTTATTTTTCTTGTTGGCTTATTAGCAACAACTCTTTGCTGTTTTAGTTGTTGTTTTATGTTTATAGTGTACATCTTTAACTTATCACAGTCTACCTGCAAGATGTATTATACTTAAGATATAAGAAGCCTAACACAGTAAATTTTCATTTTGTTACTATTAATCTGTGTGGTTTCATTGCCATACATTTTCCTTCTAAATATGCTATAAACTGCATATTAAATTATTTTTATATTCATTTACCTTTTTAAAATATTTAAATAAGAAACTTCTTATATATTTTTCATGTAGTTATTTTTTCTCATGGTCATTATTTTTTTGTGTAGATATATATTTCCAGTTAATATCATTTTTTTCTTCTAACTGAAAGTATTTCTTTTACTTTTTTGTAGAAATGTTTGCTGGTAAGGAATTTCTTCATTTTTTTGTGTCTGAAAAAACTTTATTTCATATGTCATTTTGAAAGATGTTTTCAATGGGTATAGAATTCTAGTATTTTAGAGATATTTCTGACCTATCTTCTCACTTGCAATGCTTTCAACAAGAACTATTTTGGTCATAAAATTTATATTTTCTCTTACTGCTCTTATTTTTGTATTAGCGTTATGATTAAAACATACCTTGGCATAGTTTTCTTCATGTTTCTTGAACATGGGATTTGTTCTCCTTTTTGAATGCATAGGTTTATATTTTTATTAAATTTAGAAAAAAATTCAGTCATTATTTTTCAATTGTTCTTCTATTATGTTCTCTTGTCAGTCTTTTTCTAGAGATCCCAGTTAAATTTTGACTTATTGAAGTTGACCCACAACTATTTACTTATAACCCATATACATTTTTGTGATTTTTTTCTGTGTATTTCATTTTAGATTTTTTTTAATGATCTAAATTCAAGTTAACTAATCTCTTCTCCTGCAATGTCTAATCTGCCTTTCATCTCTAAAGTCCGGTTTGGGTATTCTTTTTAAATAACTTCTATGTTTCTATTTCACATGTTAAATATTTCCTCTAGATGTTTTTAAACATTTAAAATATGGTTATAATAATTATTTTCCTGTCATTGTCTGCTAATTCAACCATATTCATCAATTCTGGTTTTGTTTTTAATTGGTTTTTATCTTCATTATAAGTCATATTTTCAGGTCTTGCTTTTAAAGATGTGTTTAGCATAATCTATTCATCTGGAGCTTCTTATTTCCTACTACTAAAATGAGACTCATCTGAGTATTATACTCAATAACCCATAACTTATGAGGTTTTCCAGTGTGACACTGGTTGAACAGGCAATATTCAAAGCCCTGTATAAGGAGTTTCTTCTATTTATTTGAGTCATTCTTTCCCTAATATTGGATAATTTCTTCACATGAGTGCCCTGATTAATACTCTGATCAATGTTTAAAGGGAATCCTCTAAATATCCCTAGAGTTTGGTGTCTGTGCATCTCTAGGAATCTGCCCTGTGAACTCCAGATGCATTGTTTTCCCCAGACTCGTCAACTCAGTGAGTCCATTGGGTTCTGTATGGTTTCCCTTTTATGCACTACCCTAGAAACTCTCTCACAACTAATAGGTGGAAAATGACAGATCTAACTTTCTTTGCTTCCCATCTCATGTAAATCACTTTCCATGTTTCTTAAGGTCAAATGTCTTGTAAATCATTAAAAAAAAGGTGCTGTTTGAGTTTTTAGTTGTTTTTGGTGGAATGGTAAATCTAGAGCCTGTTAGTTCATTTTATAGTGAACATAAATTTTTCATAGTTTGAAGTGATTCAGTTGATCACCTACCTGGGTTTCCTGATTTCCAGAGAAGAATCATATACTTAGCAAGAGGAGATAAGGTTAAGAACTAATAATCAACCAGTTATCCTTCTGAGAGCATAGAAAATGACTATGTCTGCAGCTATTTAATTCCTGTAACCTATTTATTTCAAGTTTAGGTTTCTTTCTCGCTCTCTCTGTTTTTGTTTTTGTTTTTTTTTTTTTTTGTATTTTATTAACCTTAGTGAGGAAGGACTATAGTCCCTTTTTGAGAAATTTCTGCAAAATTTTTAACTGTAGTCATTGTGCCAAGATTTTCAAAATCTGCTCTTGGAGATTGCAAGTTTCTCCCAAACTTGCTCCCATTCAAGGTCTAGTCACCATTAGCTTCCAGTGGCAGCTACAGAGAAAACTTCTGGTAACTGACTTTGTTTCATAGTACAATGCACAGGTTAACACTAGAGCTACTTTGCTGCTTTGACATTGACCTAAAATGTGCTTTCATTCTGAACTACACTTAGTTTATTTTCAACTCTTTACAAATGTGGCATGGGAAGCTTCCTGGGCCCACTAAAAACTTAATTGCTGGCTGAAAATTCACTTCCTCTAAGAAATATGATTTACATCTACCATGTAGAGGCTTTTTTATTATCTGTAAGAACAGTGTATGTGTGAGAAGCCCTCTTGGGAAATTAAAAGTGCCTGGATTCTGAATCAAGTGAGAAAAACCACAAATTCCCAGGCAGGTAATTTATCTTCTTCTTCTTTCCAGGAAGATATGGATATCCTTCAACAGCTGCCCACAGATCCTGATAACTAGCTTATGGACTCCATCAAAAGACCTATTGTAAAACTTGAAAACTCACCTAAAAAATCTCCTAAGACCTAACATACCATCATCCCCCACAGCCAGCAGCCCGTGCTTACCCATGTATGGCATCCCACACCGCACGTGTGAGCCTCCATAGACAGCATGCGTATCTCAACAGCAGATGCAGAGCTCAGCAGCTGGCTTGGCTGTTGGATTAGGAGAAGATGCTCAACCTAAAACACATCAGGACCCTAGAAAAAATAAACGGGAGGTTCTCAGCACCAGGCCTACCTTTTCAGAACTGAGAGAGGTCACACAATTCTAAGAATTCCCCTAAGAAGAAACAAGAGGAATGAAGCAGGTGCATTAATAGAAAACTCTGAGAGATCCCCAGAATCTTAGGCCAGGTTTACTGGTGAAGAAGATCTTCTCCCCCGAAGTTAATCAGAAAAGACTGGAGGAAGTGACTGCTTCTTCAAATGTGAAGACAACAATGTACAGTTTCAAGGAACAACAAGAATTGTGACACCACTAAAAGAACAAAATAAAGCTTCAGTGGCTGAAATTAAAGAAATGGAAGTTTATGAACTGGCTGCAAAGAGTTCAAAATAGTTATCTTAAAGAAGCTTATTAAGCTAGAACACAGATAGAAAACTAAACAAAATCAGAAAAAGAACACCTGAACAAAATGAAAAGTTCAACAGAAATAGAAACTATTTAAAAACACATAGAAATTCTGGAGCTGACTAATATAATGCCTAAACTGAAAAATTCAGTAGAGTTCTTCAACAGCAGACTTGTTACAGCAAAACAAAAACTCGTAGAACTCTAAAATAGAGTATTTCAAATTATGCAGTCAGAGGAGCCAAAAGAAGAATTTAAAAAGCAGAAAATAAAACCTACATGATTTATGGGACACCATCTAGTGAACCAAAATAAGTATTATGAAAGTTCAAGAAGGAGTAAAGAAAAAAGAGTGGGGGAGCAGAAAACTTAATTTAAAAAATAATAACGGAAAATTTCCTAAATCTGGAAAGGAAAATGAACATCCAGATTCATAAAGCCCAAAGAACCTCAAATATGTTAAGCACAAAGAAGTCTTCATTGAGATGCGTTATGATCAAATTGTCAAGGTCAAAGACAGAGAAAATTTTGAAAGCAGCAAGAGAAAAGCAACTCATCAATACAAGGTAACTGCAATGAGACTACTGATGTATTTCTCAGTAGAAAATCTTATAGGATGCAAGACAGTGTGATAATAGAGTCAAAGTACTATAATAAAAGGGAAAAAATGTAAATTAAGAATACTATACCTGGCAAAGCTTTGCCTCAGAAATGAAGGAGAAATAAAGACTTTCTCAAACACACAAAAACCTGAGGAAGATTATCACCACTAGACCTATCTTACAAGAAATTCTAAAAGGAGTTCTTCAAGTTGAAATGAAAGGATTCTTTTTTTTTTTAAATGGAGTCTTGCTCTGTCGCCCAGGCTGGAGTGCAGTGGCACAATCTAGCTCACTGCAACTTCCCCATCCTGGGTTCAAGTGATTCTCCTGCCTCAGCCTCCTGAGTAGCTGGGATTATAGGCATGCACCACCATGCCCAGATAAATTTTGTATTTTTAGTAGAGACATGATTTCACCCTGTTGGTCAGGCTGGTCTTGAACTCCTGACCTCCTGATCCACCTGCCTTGGCCTCCCAGGGTGCTGAGGTTACAGGCGTGGGCTACTGCACCTGGCCAAAATGAAAGGATTCTAACTAGCATCATGAAAACATATGAAACTCACTGGTAAATATATGTATATTATCTAATTCAGAATAATCTAATACTTTAATGGTGGTGCATAAATCACTTTTAACTCTAGTATAAAATTTAAAAAGCAAAATATTTTAAAATAACTACACTTACATTAACATGTTAATGGAATACATTATAAAATAAGGTAAATTTTAAGATCAATAACATAAAATATAAGAAGGGAGAAGCAATTGAGTTTTTGTATGTAATTGAAGTTAAGTTGCTATCAGCTTAAAATAGACTGCTGTAAGACTTTTTAGTGCAAGGTTCACGATAATCTCAAAGAAGCCGGTGACACTTACACATGAGAGTCATGATAATCTCAAAGAAACCGGTGACAGATACACAAAAGATAAAAAGAAAGGAATAGGAACATACCACTACATACTTCGGGCACAAGGATGAGGAAAGAATTAAAAAATAAAAAATAAAAAAAACAAACAGGCATCTATGAAACACCTACAGCCAACATCATACTTGATGGCAAAAAATCAAATGCTTTCATTCTAAGAATAGGAACATGGCAATGTCTATTTTCTCCAGTCCTTGCAGTAAAAATT
Organism: Ateles fusciceps; assembly: GCA_036589455.1. NCBI lineage: Eukaryota > Metazoa > Chordata > Mammalia > Primates > Atelidae > Ateles > Ateles fusciceps. Next base: position 5,747,546 of record JAZHEH010001266.1, on the reverse strand, counting down.
CTAGTGAAAGTAATGAGGCAAGCAAAATAAACAAAATACATAAAATTTTAAATGGAAAAAATAGATCTGTCCTAATTCACAGAAGACACTATTACCCCCCAAAAGAAATCAGCTAAAAATTTACCCCCGAATTCCAAAATTATAAAGTAAGCTTAGCAGATTTGCAGGATACAAGGTCAACATGCAAACATCAAATAAAAATTTAAACTATGTTAGATGTAATTGATTCAATAAAATACAATACTTGGGTATAAATCTAACAAAATATAAAGCTGATCTGTGTGCTTCAAACTACAAAAACTGGTTGGATAATTAAAGAAGACCTAATAAAGAGACATACCATGTTGATGGGTTGTGAGAATAAAGTAAAGGTATCGATTCTCTACAAACTGATATATAGGTTTCACAAAATTCTTATCAAAATCCCAGAAAGATTTTTATAGATATAAACAAGACTTCTCCAAAATGTATATGGAAAGACGAATGGATGAGAAAGCTGAAACAACTTTGTAAAAGAATAATAAAGTGAGAGAAATCAGTCTAACTGATTTCAAGACTTATTTGATAACTATAATAATTATAATTGTGGGATATTGGTGAAGGAATAAACTCATAAATCAATGGAAAAGAATGGAGAACCCAAAAATAAATTCATATAAATATGCTCAGCTAATTTTTGACAAAAACGCAAAAGCAATTTGATAGAGGAAAGATAACCTTTGCAACAAATGGAGCTGAAATAATTGCACAACCATAAGCAAAAATACATTGTGACCTAAGTGTCACACTTTATATAAAAATTAACTCAGAATGAATCATAGATCTAAATGTAAAGTATAAAAGTACTAAATGTTTAAAAGACAAAACAGCAGAAAATCTATGACCTGGGATTAGGCAGACAGTTCTTAGGCCTAATAACACAGCACAATTCATAAAAGAAAAACTTGACTAGATACCCTTAAGAAAATGAAAAAGATAAGCTATAGACTGGGAGAAAATATTCACAAATCACATATTTGACAAAAGACTTGTATCCAGAATGTATAAATAGTTCTAAAAATTCGACACTAAGAAAATAATACAGGCAGTTAAATAAATGGGCAAAAGATTTAAATGGATACTTTCCCAGAGACAATATACAGATGATATATCATCACAAGAAAAGATGTTAAACATCATTAGCTATTAGCAAAAGGCATATTAAAACAATAATGAGATACTACTACATACACTTTAGAATGCCTAAAATACTACTATGGCATTTGTGTTTAAGCTTTTGTATTGATATATACTTTCATTCTTTTCGGATAATTATCTAAGGGTGGAATGGTTGGTTCACATGGTAAATTATATGGCTAACTTTTACAGACAATGACAAACTGCTTTTTAAAATGGCGACACCATTTTAGACTCCAATTAACAGTGTTGAGAACTCTAGTTCCTCTAATCCTCCATTTTTTTAAATTTCCATAGGTTATTAGGGAACAGGTAGTGTTTTATTATATGAATAAGTTTTTAGTAGTGATTTGTGAGATTTTGGTGCACCCATCCCCCAAGCAGTATACAGGGGGTTATGAGTGCACCAAATTTGTAGTCTTTTATCCCGCACCCCCTTCCCACCCTTTTCCCCTGGGTTCCCAAGGTCCATTGTGTCATTGTCATGCCTTTGCATCCTCATAGCTTAGCTCCCACTTATGAGTGAGAACATACAATGTTTGGTTTTCCATTCCTGAGTTACTTCACTTAGAATAATCATCTCCAGTCTCATCCAGGTCACTGCAAATGCTATTCATTCATTCCTTTTTATGGCTAGGTAGTATTCCATTGTGTATGTACACCACAGTTTTTTATCCACTTTCTGATTGATGGGCATTTGGGTTGGTTCCACATTTTTGCAATTGTAAATTGTGCTGGTATAAACATGCATCTGCAAGAATCTTTTTCTTATAATGACTTTCTTTCCTCTAGATAGATACCCCAGGAGTGGCATTGCTGCATCAAATGGTAGTTCTACTTTTAGTTCTTTAAGGAATCTCCACACTGTTTTCCATAGTTGTTGTAACTAGTTTTATTCCCCACCAGCAGTGTATAAGTGTTCCCTGTTCACCAAATCCATGCAAACATCTATTATTATTTTTTTTGATTTTTTTATTATGGCCATTCTAACAGGAGTAAGGTGATAATCACATTGTGGTTTTGATTTACATTTCCCTAGTCATTAGTGATGTTGAGAATTTTTTCATATGTTTGTTGGTGATTTATATATTTTCTTTTGAGGATTACACTACTTTTTGATGGGATTGTTTGTTCTTTTCTTGTTGATTTGTTGGAGGTCATTGTTGATTATGGATATTAGTCCTTTGTCAGATGTATAGATTGTGAAGATTTTTTCCCATTCTGTGAGTTGTCTGTTTACTCTGCTGACTGTTCCTTTTGCCATGCAAAAGCACTTTAGTTTAATTAAGTACCAGCTATTTATCTTTGGTTTTATGGCATTGGCTTTTGGGTTCTTGGTCGTGAACTCCTTGCATATGCCAAAGTCTAGAAGGGTTTTTCCAATGTTATCTTCCATAATTTTTATAGTTTCAGGGCTTAGATTTAAGTACTTTATGATGAGTTGATTTTTTTTTTTTTTTGAGACGGAGTCTTGCTCCATCACCCAAGAAGGAGTGCAGTCATGCAATCTTAGTTCACTGCAACCTCTGCCTCTGGGTTCAAGCAATTCTCCTGCCTCAGCCTCCTGAGTAACTGGGACTATAGGCACACACTGCCACACCTGGCTACTTGAGTTGAGTTTTGTTTAACATGAGAGATGAGACTCCAGTTTCATCCTCCTATGTGTGGCCAGCCAATTATCCCAGCACCATTTGTTGAAAAGGGTGTCCTTTCCCCAACTTTATATTTTTGTTTCCTTTGTCAAAGTTCAGTTGGATGTAAGTATTTGGGTTTATTTCCAGATTCTCTATACTGTTCCATTGGTCTATGTGCCTATTTTTATACCAGTACCATGCTGTTTTGGGGACTATGGCCTTATAGTAGTTTGAAATCAGGTAATGTGATGCCTCTAGATTTGTTCTTTTTTCTTAGTCTTGTTTTGCCCATGTAGGCTCTTTTTTGGTCCCATATGAATTTTAGAACTGATTTTTTCTAATTCTGTGAAGAATGATGGTGGTATTCTGATGGGGATTGTGTTGAATTCGTAGATTACTTTTGGTAATATGGTCATTTTCACAATATTGATTCTACCCATTTATGAGCATGGGATGTGTTTTTATTTGTTTGTGTCATATATGGTTTCTTTCAGCAGTGTTTTGTAGTTTTCCTTGTAGAGGTCTTTCACCTGCTTGGTTAGGTATATTCCTAAATATTTTATTTTATTATGTGCAGCTATTGTTAAAGGGTTGAATTCTTGATTTGATTTTCTACTTGGTCGCTGTTGGTCTATAGAAGACCTGTGTACACTAATTTTCTATCTGGAAACTTTGCCGAATTCTTTCATCAGTTCTAGGAGCTTTCTGAAGAAGTCTTTAGGATTTTCTAGGTAAATGATCATATTGTCAGCAGACAGTGACAATTTGACTTTCCCTTTACCAATTTGGATGCCTTTATTTCTTTCTCTTGTCTGATTGCTCTGGCTAGGACTTCCAGTACTATATTGAAGAGGAGTGGTGAGAATAGGCATCCTTGTCTTGTTCCAGTTCTCACAGGGAATGCTTTCAAATTTCACCCATTCAGTATTAAGTTGGCTATAGGTTTGTCATAGATGAAGCTTCTTCTAATCTTTGGAATGGTGAGATTTTTAAACTGTAGTCATTCTTACAGGTGTGTAGTGGCATTTCATTGTAAGTGGTGATAAGGAGCAACTGGATAGCTCACATATTGTTGAATGCAAAATGGTATATCCACTCTGGAGAAAAGTTTGGCAGCTTCTTTGAGCATATTTTAGACATATACTTACCATAAGACTAAGCAATTCTATTCCTAAGTATTTTCTATTAAGAAATGAAAACTTTATTTTTCTATAAAACCCTGTACCTGAAAGTATTCATAATTACTAGTAACTGGAGACAATTCAAGAATTTTTGAATGAGTAATAGATAAACAAACTGTGCTACATCCATATAATAAAGTATTACTCAGCAATAAAATGGAGCACTCGATGTATAGACAACAGCTTCAATGAATCTCAAAGGCATTATGCTGAGTGAGAGAAGCCAGTCTCAAAATGTTACATATGGCATAATTGAATTTACATGATATTTTTGAAAAGACAAAACTGTAGTGATGAAGAATAGAACAAAAGTTGGGATGGGGCAGTATATGACTATAAAGGGTATCATTAGAAAGAGCTTTTAAGGGTGATAGAACTGTTTTGTCTCTTGATTGTGATGGTAGTTACATAAAATTATACATTTAAAAAAAAAAAAAAATACAAACCAGAACAAAAAAAAAAAAAAAAAGTAACATTCACAGAACTGTACACCAAAAAGTTAACTTTACTGGATGTTAATTTTTAAAAAATAGAATACATTTATAAATACAAATTGAACCTCAATATTATGAAAGCAAAAAAATCAATAAAAAGTGGACAAAAGATTTGTACGATATATAGTTGGCAAATAAGCACATGAAAAGATGTTCAACATCGTTAGTCACTGGGGGAAATGCATATTAAAAATGTACACATAACAGAATGAATAAATTTCAAAATAATTATCCCAGAAGAAACCTTATAAAAAGAGTCATTTTGTATGATTCTCATCTCTATAAAATTATAAAGAAGGCAAAATAATCTGTGAAGACAGAAATGAGAGCAGTAGGCTTCCAGGGGATGGGACAGTCAGGTCATGCAGGGGATGTGGGGGATGAAGCAGAAAGGTAGTGGTGGGTAGGAGAGAAAGATTAAAAGGGGGTACTTTTGGATGCAGTGGATGTGTTTATTTCTTGATTTTGGTGATAGTTTCATGGGTATATACATATGTCAGAACTTAAATTGCACACTTTAAAAATGTGCAATTTAGTGTTTATCAATTTTATTTAAGTAAAGCTGTTCAGAAATAGAAAAGAAACTAAGTGTTAAAATGTAGAATGTGAGATAGAAACAAAGAATATTGAAGAAGGCACTTATAATTATTTTTTACTTGTTCAAAAGTAAGTGAGGAAAGTAAAGATGAACACCTGCCCCTCACAAATACAAGCCCAATTTCTTCTTAGCTTTCCATTCCTTACTCATATTTACATCTAACACTTTAACTCTTAATTTGGTAAAAGATAGCCCACTAGGAAAAGAAGAAAAATGGTATCAAGTTTGGTCAGGGTTTCCCTTTTTCTTCCAGATCTCCTTGGAGGTACCAAGCCCTAGGCTGCAGGGAAAGACATAGTTCATTATTTTCTTCAAATCTGCTTGACAGAGTGGATTCAGTTGGCTTGGGGAGCATATTTAATACAGATAATTCATCAGGACCATTGTCAGGATTGTCAGCAACATGAAAAAGCTGTTTCTGAGGCTCTTGCAAAGCACAGTTCCATCCAAGTGAGAGTTGAAAAACATCTCAGTTTTTCTAAGAAAAATCCCATAGACCCGACAGATTCAGTGTCATTCGAATATTCCACATGCAATTTCACTTCTTTGCTCATGTCTATTTAAGTGATTTTTGAAAGCTGTAATTACATAAACCGAGAGCCTCCCACATTCTGACAAGTAGAAAAATACATATTAACTCCAGACAAAATGTGGATGGCGGTATATATTTTTTTCTTTAAGCGAGCTTTATGCTGTCAGAAACTATGAAACACTACGGCAAACAGCAATAAGTCATTAAATGTCTATCATATTAGAAACTGCCATGCAGTTTTCTGAGATGTTATTTTACTTTATTATTTCTTTTAGGTAATGTGAGAAGTAAAAGAACAAAGCTCTTAAATATAATTCTTCCTTCTTTGTCAGATGATATAAATCCATCCTTTTTCCAAACACTCTGCTTTTAAGACTTGGCTAATTAGGGAAATTGTTGCTGTGTTTAGATTTAAGGCCTTTTAATATGGGTTCCTCCTGATATCGTGATTTCTTGTCATTTGAATTACATGTGTTGGAGAGGAAAGCAGTAACAAAAAAGAAAACTAAGACATAGAATTGTCATTTTGTTTACATAGTGGGGACAGCAAATTGAGTATTTCATGTTAATATCAATGTGAAAAGCAAGACCAAAAGTCAAAATCAGTTGTAGGAAATAGCATTGTTTTAACTACTCATCTTAGAATGCTGCCTTTTAAATAGTTTATTCTGTAATCATCCAATAATAATATTAATGTTTGTTGAATATTTGCCACATAGAAACCAGCATAAAGAGTTAACATCATCTTGGAAAAAGTAGGTGATCCTGGCCAACATGGTGAAACCCCGTCTCTACTAAAAATACAAAAAAATTAGCTGGGCATGGTGGCGCGCGCCTGTAGTCCCAGCTACTCGGGAAGCTGAGGCAGGAGAATTGGTTGAACCCGGGAGGCGGAGGTTGCAGTGAGCCAAGGTCGCACCACTGCACTCCAGCCTGGTGCCTGGTGACGGACTGAGACTCTTGTCTCCAAAAAAAAAAAAAAAAAAAAGTAGGTGAAATGAGTGGAACAGGAATTGGAGCCCAGTTAGCCTGGATTCAGATCCTACTTTCAACCATTATGCTATGCTGTATCTTGAAATTGTGACTAAATACTTACTGAAAGCATACTCTTGAACCAGGCATTATTCTAAACCCCTAACATTTATTATTTCAGTTAAGCCTCATACAAAAACTCTATGATCTGCACATTCTTATTTTCCCAGTTTTTCAGAAAATCAGATTAAGGCAGAAAAACATTAACTACTTTGTACAAGGTTCAGAGTAATTGGCCCAAGATTCATGAGAGCATAGAGTAGGAATTAGAACAATGAGAATCTGACTTCAGAGTCTGTGCTCCTCACTCCCCAAGGACAATGCATTAAGTCCATACTCTGGGCAAGTCACCATGTCCAGCACTGGAGGTTCTAGCCTAGAGTTGGATTAAGGAGTCAGGCAAGTAAGCCATGCTTTTATCTGTTGCTTCCCTTTATTTATTTCCCTTCCCTTCTTAAGCCCTTATGTTATCTTCTGTTAGATGTCATTCTGTGAGAATAAAAATAATAAAATGCTTAATAATTAATCCATCTTTCATTTCAAAATGTTGGAACAAGTAGGGAAAGAAAATGGGAGAATATACAAGATGTTTACATCTATTTTTAAAGAATTTGGACATAAATGTGTTAAGATCTGTAAGAGATCCACAGTTGCTGCTTCACCCAATCCTCCATCAAATCTGGATCCAAGTTTAGCCAAGATGGCTGACTGAGAGCAACTAGTGTGCACCTCTCACAGAGAGGAGAAAGAGTGGTGAGTAATTACTAGATCTTCAAGTGGAACATCTAGGTGGACATATTAGGATTCATCAAGGAAACAACTCGACCCATGGAGAATGGAGAGGAGCAAGACAGGATGACCACCCACCCAAGCAAGAGTGGCACAGAGCCAAGGGAGGCTTCTCCACCACAGGGAAGTGGTGAGGGAGTGAGAATTCCCAGGGACCCACACTTCTTCTGTGGACCTTTGCAACACTGGCTCAGGTGATCCCCCGATGAAGTCACCCCATTGGGAACTCCAGACTGACATGGAGAGCTACGTGGAGTCTAGGCAGAGTTGCCCCTCAGGCACATGCAGAGTCCCAGGAGTCTGGGATCTCCAGGCTGCAGCTCCAGCAGCAGGGGAGCTCAAGCTCCACTGAGTACCCTGAGGGAAGGAGCTGAATCCAGCAGGCTGAATAGCAACACACTACAGGCAGGCCTCACTTCCACTGTACCTTGCAAGGTAGGTGCCAATGGCCTGGATCTCCAGCCACTTCCAATCTGGGCTCTTGGGTTGGTGGCAGCTCTGTATTTCTCTGGGACAGAGCTCCTAGAAGGCGAGGCAGACTGCCCTTTCTGTTGCCTCACAGCCACTACCACTATAGCCTTCAAACACCAGAAGGTATGCTGTGATTAGGAAGTGGTGTGGATCCCCTGCAAAATGCTGCCATCCTACAGAAAAGCAGCCAGACTGCTTCTTATGTGGGCCCCCAACCCACTTATCCATACTGGGCAGGACCCACAGACCTGAGACTGCAGTCACACCCTGCTAGTGCTCTTGGGCTGGTAGCAGCTCTGTACTTCCTGTGATGGAGCTCCCAGAGGGAGAGGCAAGCTGCTATATTTGCTGCCTGAAAGCCCTGCAGCTATAGCCTTCAGGCACTGAAGAGTACACAGTGATTAGGGACTCGCGTGGATCCTCAACACGGCACAGCTACCCCACAGAAATACAGCCAGACTGTTTTCCATGCAGGTCCCCGTCCATACTTCTTACTCGGCAGGGCCTCCTGACCTGGGACTCCAGGACAACCACCCTTCCTCCACCTGAACACTTCAGTCAGAGTCAGCTCTGCATTTCTCTGAGGAGGAAATCCCAGAGACAACTCACAACATTTCCTCCATGGCAGTTGCAGTTGTACTATCCTAACCTCCCTCAAGCAGGGAAAGGAACAAAGAGTGAAACTGTCTGCAAAAATTATAACTCAGGAAATTTTGACAGTGAAGGAGAACAGACCTAATTGACTCCATCTTGTTTGTAGTCTTTAAGCTGTTCTTGTTGATTCCTGGGTGTAGGTCAAACTAACTTTGGGAAGGAATTTAGTTTATGGTTTGACTCTGAAACAATATTGATAATAGCCCTTTCCCGAAAAGACTCCCTTCTTGCCTGGGAACCAGTCTGCTTTTGCAGAACTAACAAATTAGCTACAAGATTAGAAATTAGGTTTAGGGAGTCTAAACCTCCCCACATTGCCCCTAGGGAATCACATCACTATTGCACAATCTAAGATTAGTGCTTGAGGTATTTTGCAGACCCTGCACTCAGTGGACTAGCTGACACCACCCCAGACTGGTAATCTGGCTCAACCACTTCTGCAATCCCACCCAGGAACAGAAGAGAGCAAGAAAACCTCGCTTTGACCCCCCTATGATTCCATCTCCAACCTGACCAATCAGCACTCCCCACTTCCGGAGCCCCTACCAGCCAAATCATCTTTAAAAACTCTGATCCCTGAATGCTCAGGAAGACTGATTTGAGTAATAATAAAACTCTGGTCTCCCACATAGGCAACTTTATGTAAATTACTTTTTCTCCTTGTAATTCCACTGTCTTGATAAATCAGCTCTGTCTAGGCAGTGGGCAAGGTAAACCCATTGGGTGGTTACAAGGGTCTAGTCACTACACTGGGACTTTCAGCACACCACAGCCACCATACAGAGAGTAGTCCAGTCTCTCTTTCCTGAGAGTCTCCATCCCACTCTTCACCAAACAGGGCCCTGGCTCAGGAATATAGAATAGCCACCTGCCCATGGCTGAACACACCCATGGGTAGCGGTTTGGTGTTTCCCTGAGGAGAGGCTCCCAGAGGCAACTGACAGCCCCACTGCCATGGCACAGCAATGGTTCTGCCCCTGCTGCCCTTGGCCTAGGAAAACAAAGAACCTGAGGGCTTCACCTGAGCTTCCATCATCCCACAGTCACCATGTGGAGAGGAGCTAGACTCTCATCCCCAGGAGCCCTCAAACCCCTGCACTTCAGTAAGCAGAACTCCCAGCTTGGGCCAGCAGTGCAGCTGCCCCACTCCCTGGCTGAACATTCCCAGTAGCAGTGGCTCCATGTTTCCTTGAGGTGCAACTCCCAGAGGCAGCCACTTCAATGGTATTGTCCTCTTGTCCTTGGACTTGGGAAAGAGCAAAGACCCTGAGTGTGTTAACCACATATCCAGCAAGCTGCAGTTGCCATAAGGAGAAGAGTCCAGTCCATCTCTTCCATTATCCACTGGCTTGTCACCAGGCAGGGCACACTGGCCTGGGCCCATAGTGCAGCCACCTCATCCCAGGTTGATTGCACTAATCGATAATTGTAAGGCAGGAAAATAGGGTCTGGCAGCAGGGAACATAAGGCCACTTCACACTTAAGCTATGACAGGAAATATCCTCTCCATTAATGACTTTGTACCCCACAAATGACTTTGTAACTTTACTTCATCCTCTCTAGTTACGTAGGGCATATCCCAAGTAACCAAGGGAATCCTCTAGGGGGTATTTAAACTCCCCAGAATTCTGTAACAGGGTCTTTAATCCCCTATGCTCAGGCCCACTTCCACCCTGTGGAGTGTACTTTCATTTTCAATAAAAACTTTCATTCCTTCCTTGGTTCGTTTATGTGTTTTGTCCAACTCTCTGTTCAAGATGCCGAGAACCTGGACACCCTCCATCATTAACAGTGGCTCCACATCTCTCTGTGAACACTCTAAGAGATAAGTGAAAGGCCCTTTGCCACAACCACTGCTAAGGTCCCTGCCCATGCTGCCTCTTAGCTAGGAAAGGAAGCTCAGAGCTATGGAGTACAGCCCAGGAGTCTCAAGCCAAGATCTGCAGCCAGCACTCACTTAAGTGCCATCTAATGGATCACAGCCCAAAATTTAACACCAAAAATACTTTTGCTAATATCCCCTCTGTGAAACCAAGGACAAGAATGTAGCTACAAATAAAGACCCTGCATAAAGCCTTGGCTGTCTGAAAACATCCAGAAATGAACTGGATACAGTCAGACTACATCACAATTAAATGAATACCAGCCCACACATATAAGAAAGAACCAGCCCAAGAACTCTGGCAAATCAAAAAGTCAGGGTGAATTCTTCTTCCAAACAGCTGCACTAGTTCCCCAGCAAGGGTTCTTAACTGGGTCAAAATGACTGAAGTGACAGAAACAGAATTCAGAATATTGATAGTAATAAACATCATTGAGATTCAGGAGAATGTTGAAACCCAATTTAAGGAAGCTAAGGACCACAAAAAAAGACAAAACAGAACAAAACAATACAATACAATAGCTGATAGACAAAATAGCCATTATAAGAAAGAATGAAACTGATAGAGCTGAAAAACACATTGCAAGAATTTCATAATGGAATAGCAATTATTAACAGCAGAATAGATCAAACTGAAGAAGAATGTTGAGCTCACAGACTGGCTCTGCAAAATAACTCAGTCAGACAAAACTAAAGAGAATGGAATTAAAGAGAATGAACAAAACCTCCAAAAAATCTAGGATTATGTAAAAAGATCAAATCTACAATTCATTGGCATCCCTGAAATAGAAGAGGAGAAAGCAAGCAACTTGGAAAACATATTTCAGGATATTGTTTACCTATATTAAAATCTTACACATGTACCCCTGAACCTTAAATAAAAGTTTAAAAAGACAGAAAAAATAAAACAGGATCCACGTGTCTAAGGCTTCTCTAAACCACTGGGTGACAAGCACCCCCCACTCTATAGTATATAATTTAGATGGAAGGAAGGTAAAAGTAATATCAGACAGGGGAAATATCTGTGAAACCAAAAGACACATGGACAAGAAGTAGATTGTTCTGGAGTGGATCATTCTTATGAAGAAAAAAGGGATACCTGGTTAGCAGGACTGTAGAGTAACAAGAAATAAACCTTTAAGTCACGGAAATTGTGAAGACTTTTGTTAAACAACTAATATTACTCATCCCAATTAAAACAGAAATTTTTACCAGTTATAGGTTTCTACTATAACAGCGAATATAAAATGTGTGACACTGACTTTGAAGTCAGGTAGTGGAAGTCAAAAAACAGACACAGTAGGCTGAACAGGTGAAAACCCACGTTACATGATGGAATACATTTGGTATAACTGATAATCTGGAAGACATCATATGTGCCTCCTGATATTATAGCTTTTAGGGGAGTTGTTGGAAAATGTCAGGATGTTATAGGCTACTATATGCTGTTTAGAGCAAGAAATCATAAGAACAAGATGACTTTAGGGCAAGAAACGGTTTGTTTGTAGGTTGAGATGAAATAAAATAGTGTCAAGTACCTTTCCTGTTTACCAATAATGTCCATTTCTGGATGCTCAAAAAGTAAGGTAAGTTTGAACAAAGTTTGAGCATTAAAAGTTCAGTAAGAGTTTTAGTTGAATGAAAGTGTCTCACCCTTGCAGCAAAGGTTAACCATACAATCTCCACACCCCCTTCTCCAAACCAAAAATCAACTATTTTTTTAGATTTGTTACAACAGAAAATTTTTGTTTTTGTTTTTGTTTTGAGACGGAGTCTCGCTCATGTTGCCCAGGCTGGAGTGCAATGGCGACCTCAGCTCGCCGCAACCTCCGCCTTTCCAGTTCAAGTGATTTTCCTGCCTCAGCCTCCTGAGTAGCTGGGATCACAGATGCCCGCCACCACGCCCGGCTAATTTTTTGTATTTTTTTTTTTAGACCAAGTCTTGCTCTTTTCCAGTCTGTAGTGCAATGGCACGATCTCGGCTCACTGCAACCTCAAGTAGCTGGGATTACAGGCATGTGCCACCACGCCCTGCTAATTTTTGTAGTAGAGATGGTGTTTCACCATGTTGGTCAGGATGGTCTTGATCCGATCTCTTGACCTCATGATCCGCCTGCCTTGGCCTTCCAAAGTGCTGGGATTACAGGCGTGAGCCACCAGACTTGGCCAACACAAAGTATTTTCTTAGGTAATGCAATTCACAAAAGCTTCAGGATTCTAATTTGATCTATATTGCATTATTCCTTTTTTGAACTTTCTATAGCACTTAGTCTGTACTAGGGCACGGAGTTTAATAATTATACCCTAGGAGACATAAAAATTAATCCTTTAACTGTACAAAAGGATCCTTTTTTTTTCTGCCCCCACTCTCTTCTGGCTTGTAGGGTTTCTGCTGAGAGCAAAAGGATCCTTTAACAGTTTGGCTGCTAAACAAAACACAAATAGATCATAAGAAAACTGAATTCACTCCTGCAATGTCTGCTTGAGGAATATCCTCCCCCTACTCCAGTTTTATTACAGAGTTAACTTATTCATCTCTTTATAGATCACTTCATTTTGGGGCCGGTTTCTAAGTCACAGAAAATCAAATACAACTTAATAGATAAATTACAAGGTAGATTGCTGTGGATTCCATATTGTTTGCATTATAAAAAGGATGTCCTCATATACTGTCAGATCAATATTAAATAAGCACTTATTTTACACTTCCTGTTGCTTGGCTCTGTGCTTGATATAACAATAACAGACACAACCCCTGTTTGCAAGGCACTTAGAATTTAGTGAACATGCAGGCACATTAGAGCACTGGTGTCAGAACCATAATTCTGTAAAACAGCATTCTCTAGGTAAATGAGATTTTGAAGCTGAGGTGTGAAAATACAGACACATACACACCCATACACATTATATGAAAGAAAATGTGGGTAGCCTTTTATGCCAATTATTCACAATTATTTATCATAGTAAGGGTCAAATTTGGTCACTAAAGAGCACTAGCAAGCTTAAAGCAAGATATCAAGAGCTGACTACTATAGCATTTACCATTATTTTGAGATTCTTCTTTGATTTCTGCCATTCATTAATATTTCAGATTTAATACTACCGTGATTACAACTATTAGCACTCCTGCCTTCAAGCTTCCTTCTCCTGCAGCACCCACCCTCACCCCCTTTTCTTAATCCTTCCAAAATTCTCTCAGTTGAAACTTCGGATGAATGTCTGAGTCCTTTGTCTTTATCATTCCAATATTCAGACACAGCTTTCTTCTTCATTCAGGTCCTCATTCATGCCTTGGTGTCTGTTTTTCATTCAGGCCCTCATTCATGCCTTGGTTTCTGAGATTGCCTCCCAGGCAGGCTCTCTGCCTTTTTCACATCCAATTCATTTTATAATTTCTAACAAATGAATATTCCAATAGTCCCATTTTATATTTCTATGTCACACTCTTCTTTCGAATTTTTCCATAGCCCCACATTACTAAAATCCTGACTTGGTTAGTTACTTACCAGTTAATTAATCTTGTTGTGATTTTGTTACCTGATCTATAAAATGGGGATAATAATCATACATAACTCATACATTTATTATGAGGTTTGAATACTTTGAAACACATGGTATGCATTCAAGGGCCTTTAGTTGTTGCTGTTACTTATAGTAACCCAATACATAAGGCAGGCTGAAATCTGTCCCAAATTTAACTTCACTTTTATCTCATAAGAAATAACTGTTCATGATAAACAGCAGTCTTATCCCTGAACAGGGACGATGATATTCATTTGGAAATGATTGTGTATTGTGCGGTATGAATGAAGAGGCCCTAGATCAGACTGGGAAAGAAGAAAATGTTCTCATTCCCATCCTACCCTAGTTTACCTAGCATACATTCCTAGAGTAGGAAGTGAGCCTTACATTACTTGGAGATTGACTGCATATCATATACCTTTATGAGTATCTTTAGGTGTATGAGTATCTTTAGATTTAGCAGTCATAAGGCAAAGAGAAAAGACTGAAGAGGGCATGTTGGAATTCTTCCTGGATTTGAACAAGCAAGGAAAAATAGCATCTAAAAAGAAATATTGCTATGATCACCATATTCCCAAACGATGTTACATGGAACAAGCTAAATAGTCTAAAATTAACATCCTCTGTCTTCTAAGAGTTGACTTTTCTATACTTTGTAACTGGAGATGCTTCTCATTTTTGTGCATTAAATCAAAATTGATACACACTAATCTAAGTAAACTGAAAATATCAAAACCATACAAATTTTACATACGGTTTTATGCAGAATATCAATTCCAGAGCATCCAATATGTATTTCAGTTTCATGGTTTGGGAATCCTTTCAAGGCCACTGTGGACAACTGAGCAGGCTGCGTACCAACCAACTCCAGGAGATACTATTAACATAGACTTCAGACTGGATGCTCTCTCATCCTGCCTCCCTGGAGTAGTTGAGGGCAGTAGCCTCTGTCTATCCAGGTGAATTGAAAAGTAATCTACCTATATACTTTATTTCATTTTCATTTCAGAGCATAATAATACATCCTCAAATAGTGGGAAAGCAGTTCAGTGCTTATGAGTAGTAGATAAGAGCTCAGACTGGAGTTAGCCCCATCTAGGTACAAATCATTGCATTGCTCTTCACAGAACAGGTAGCCATAACCTTTCTGAGCCTTTGTTTCCTCATCAGTAAAATGGAGATAATAATACTACTTCATATGGCTTTCCAAAGGATTTAATGAAATGAAGTCTAGCAAAGTGCTCAGCTCATAGTAGGAGCTCAGTGTTTACTCATTCACATTTTCATTTCAGAATTATGATTGTACAAAGAAAGAGGTTTTTCTTCTACATAATGAATTCTGGGGAGTGATGCCTCAGATTGACTTTTAACCTCCATTCTGGAAAATCATGCTGGCCATGTTCATTTAGTGCAGTAGCTTTCAAACATTTTCTTCAGCAGCAGCAGCAGCAGCAGAACTTTTTCGTTTCCAATTAAAATCTTAAACAGACCCCATTATTTCTGGGAAAGATACTGAATTTGAAGACCAGGTTCCACCTAGCCTTATAATTGCCTGAACTTGTGAAAGTTACTTAACCCCTTTCAGTCACTTTCTCTTCTGCAAATTTTAGATAGCAAAAAACACTTCCTTGCTCAGCTTTCAAGGTTGTTGTGACACTCAGATGAGCACATGTGTACGAACGCAGCTTGAAATAGTAATGCAATGTACAAATATACACTAGTTTTCTTATCACAACACAAGCTTCTGCGTTTTGGCTCACCTATTTGATTTTTTCCCCAACAGATTTACCTTCCTAATTACAGGCAGTTCCTTGCTAACAAACAGGCTGTATTTCAAAATTTAATTTGCTAATCAGTTGTTGGGAACTTAGCACACATTTTTCCTTGGAAATGATGTTATAAATGGAATAGTTCATTTCTGAAGCAATCTTTGAATGTCTCTTTAGCCCAAAATGTAACTCAAATAGTGTACATTTGCTATAAAAACAGTTGGAAATATTATTGCAATATAAACAATTCAAAGGTAAAATAATATAAATGAATTTTATTTCTCTTTAATGCTGGCATTTAATAGCCAGCAAGTCCATTTAGAAAAGGGTAGCCATTAAAACTAGTGGGGATGCTAAAGAAAATTTCTGAGTCCTCAATGAGTTTTAGAAACTGAAATGACTTGGCTGTTATTGTAATTGGCAAATTTCAAAAACTAAGTTTTTTCTTTTAATTTTTTTACTTAAAAATTTTTTTTCCATAAGTTATTGGGGTACAGGTAGTATTTGGTTTCATGAGTAAGTTCTTTAGTGGTGATTTGCGTGATTTTGGTGCACACATCACCTGAGCAGTATACACTGCACCACATTTGTAGTCTTTTATCCCTCGCCCCCCACTCCCACCCTTTCCCCATGTCCCCCGAAGTCCATTATATCATTCTTACGCCTTTGCGTCCTCATAGCTTAGCTCACATGTATCAGTGAGAACTGATGTTTGGTTTTCCATTCCTAAGTTACTTCCCTTAGAATAATAGTCTCCGATCTCATCCAGGTTGCTGCAAATGCCATTAATTCATTCCTTTTATGGTTGGGTAGTATTCCATCACATAAATATACCACAGGTTTTGTTTTTATCTACATGTTGATTGATGGGCATTTGGGTCAGTTCCATGATTTTGCAACTGTGAATTGTGCTGCTGTAATCATGTGTGTGCAAGTATCTTTTTCATATGATGACTTCTTTTCCCTCTGGGTATATATATACCCAGTAATGAGATTGCTTGATCAAACGGTAGTTCAATTTCTAGTTCTTTAAGGAATCTCTACACTGTTTTCCATAGTGGTCATATTAGTTTACATCCCCACCAGCAGTATATACATGTTCCCTGTTCACCGCATTCATGCCAACATCTACTATTTTATTTTTTATTTTTTTATTATGGCCATTCTTGCAGAAGTAAGGTGGTATCGCATTGTGGTTTTGATTTGAATTTCCCTGATCATTAGTGATGTTGAGCCTTTTTCTATGTTTGTTCGCCATTTATTTATTTTCTTTTGAGAACTCTCTATTTATGTTCTTAGCCCACTTTTTGATGGGATTTTTTGTGCTTTCTCTTACTGATTTGTTTGAGTCCATTATAGATTCTGGCTATTAGTCCTTTGTCAGATAACTACATTGTAAAGAATTTCTCCCAGTCTGTTGGTTGTCTCTTTACTCTGCTAACTGTTCCTTTGCCATGCAAAAGCTCTTTGGTTTAATTAAGTCCTATTTATCTTTGTTTTCATTGCAATTGCTTTTGGGCTCTTGGTCAGTAAAATCCCAGCTTTTTCCAAAGTGATTTTCTAGAATTTTTACAGTTTCAGGTCTTAGATTAATCCTTAATCCATCTTGTGTTGATTTTTGTGTAAGGTGAAAAGTGAGATCCAGTTTCATTCTCCTACATGTGGCTAGCCAATTATCCCAGCACCATTTGTTGAAAAGGGTCTTTCCCCCACTTTGTGTTTTTGTTTGCTTTGTTGAACGTCAGTTGGCTGTTAGTATTTTGGTTTACTTCTGGGTCCTCTATTCTGTTCCATTGGTTGATGTGCCTATTTTTATACTAGTATCACGCCATTTTGGTGACTGTGGCCTTATAATATAGTGTGAAATCAGGTAGTGTGATTCTTCCAGGTTTGTTCTTTCTGCTTAGTCTTGTTTTGGCTATGCAGCTCTTTTTGGTTCCATATGAATTTTGTAATTGATTTTTCTAATTCTTTGAAGACTGATGGTGGTATTTTGATAGGAATTGCATTGAATTTGTAGGTTGCTTTTGGCAATATAGTCATTTTCACGGTATTGATTCTACCCCTCCATGAGCATGGGATATGTTTCCATTTGTTTGTGTCACATATGATTTCTTTTGGCAGTGTTTTGTAGTTTTCCTTGTAGAGATCTTTTGTCTCCTTGGCAAGGTATATTCCTAAGTATTTTATTTTATTTTGGTAGCTATTATAAAAGGAGTTGAGTACTTGAATTGATGCTCTGCTTAGTCACTATTGGTGTATGGAAGAGCTACTGATTTTTGTACATTAATCTTGTATCTGGAAACTTTGCTGAATTCTTTTGTCAGTTCTAGGAGCTTTTCTGCAGGAGTCTTTAGGGTTTTTAAGGTAAATAATCATATCATCAGCAAACAATGACAGTTTGACTTCCTTACCAATTTGGATACCCTTTATTTCTTTCTCTTGTCTGATTGCTCTGGCTAAGTGCTATGTTGAAGAGGAGTGGTGAGAGTGGGCATCCTTGTCTTGTACCAGTTCTCAGAGGAAATGCTTTCAACTTTCCCCATTCAGTATCATGTTGGCTGTGGATTTGTCATAGATGGCTTTTATTACATTGAGGTACGTCCCTTATATGCTGATTTTGCTAAGATTTTTAATGCTAAAGGTATGTTGGATTTTGTTGAATGCTTTTTCTTCATCTGTTGAGATGATCATGTGATTTTGGTTCTTCATTCTTTTTATTTGATGTATCACATTTATTGACTTGCATATGTTAAACCATCCTTGCATCCCTGGTATGAAACCTACTTGATCATGGTAGATTATCTTTTTGATATGTTGTTGGATTCAGTTAGCTAGTATTTTTGTTAAGGATTTTAGCTTCTATGTTCATCAAAGATATAGGTCTGTAGTTTTCTTTGTTGGTTATGTCCTTTCCTGGTTTTGGTATTAGGATGATGCTGGCTTCATAGAACGAATTAAGGAGTGTTCCTTCTTTCTCTATCTTGTGGAATAGTGTCAAAGGATTGTTACCAATTCTTCTTTGAATGTCTGGTAGAATTTTGCTATGAATTGGTCTGGTCTTGGACTTTTTTTTTTGGTTGGTAATTTTTTAATTACCATTTCAATCTCACTGCATGTTATTGGTCTGTTTAGGTATTTAATTCTTCCTGATTTAAGCTAGGAGGGTGGTATTCTTCCAGGAATTTATCTAACTCTTTTAGGTTTTCTAGTTTATGTGCATAAAGGTGTTCATAGTAGCCTTGAATAATCTTTTGTATTTTAGTGGTGTCAGCTGTACTATCTCCTGTTTCATTTCTTAATGAGGTTATTTGGATTCTCTCTTCTTTTCTTGGTTAATCTTGCTAATAGTCTATCAATTTTACTTATGTTTCCAAAGAACCGGCTTTATTTATTTTTTATTATACTTTAAGTTCTGGGGTGCATGTACAGATCATGCAGAATTGTTACATAGATATACACATGCCATGGTGGTTTGCTGCATCCTTCCCCTGTCACCTACATTAGGTATTTCTCTTAATGTTATCCCTCCCCAATCCCCCCATCCCCTGCTATCCCTCCCCTAGTCCCCCACCTCCCAACAGACCCTGGTGTGTGATACTCCCCTCCCTGTGTCATATGTTCTCATTGTTCAACAACCAGCTTTTTGTTTCATTTATCTTTTGTATTTTTTTGTTTCAATTTTATTTAGTTCTGCTCTGATCTTGGTTATTTCCTTTCTTCTGCTGGGTTTGGGTTTGGTTTGTTATTGTTCCTATTCCTGTAGTTCCCTGAGGTATGACCTTAGAATGTCAGTTTGTGCTGTTTCAGTGTTTTTGATGTAGACATATAGCGCTATGAACTTTCCTCTTAGCACTGACTTTACTGTAACCCAGAGGTTTTGACACATTGCATTATTATTGTTTTTCAGTTCAAATAATTTTTTAATTTCCATCTTGATTTTGTTTTTGAGCCAATGCTCATTTAAGGAACAGATTACTTAATTTCCATGTATTTGCATGGTTTTGAAAGTTCCTTTTAGAGTTGATTTTCAGTTTTATTCCACTGTGGTCTAAGAGAGTGCTTGATATAATTTCAATTTTCTTAAATTTATTGAGGCTTGTTTTATGGCCTATCATATGGTCTGTCTTGGAGAAAGTTCCATGCACTGTTGAATAGATTGTGTATTCTGCAGTTATTGGATGAAATGTTCTGTATATATCTGTTAAGTCCATTTATTCCAAGGTATAGTTTAAATCCACTGTTTCTTCTTTGACTTTCTGTCTTGATGACCTGTCCAGTGTTGTCAGTGGAGTATTGAAGTCCCCCCCAGTATTATTGTGTTGCTGTCTGTCTCATTTCTTAGGTCTATTAGTAATTATTTTTTTAAAATTTGGATCTCCAGTGTTAGATGCATATATGTTTAGAATTACGGTATTTTCCTGTTGGACAAGGCCTTTTACCATTATATAAAGTCCCACTTTGTCTCTTTTAACTGCTGTTGCTTTAAAGTTTATTTTGTCTGATATAAGAAAACTATCCCTCACTTTTGGTGTCCATTTGCATGAAATGTCTTTATACACCCCTTTACTTTATGTGAGTCCTTCTGTGTTAGGTGAGTCTCCTGAAAGCAGCAGATACTCTGTTGGTGAGTTTTAATCCATTCTGCAGTTCAGCATCTTTAAAGTGCAGCACTGAGGCCATTTACAGTCAATATTAGTATTGAGATGTGAGGTACTGTTGCATTCGTTGTGTTATCTGTTGCATATGTACGTTGGTTTTTTTTTTGGTTTTTGCTTTGCTTTTTAACTTGTATTTTTGTTTTATAAGTCCTGTGTTATTTATGGTGTAAAGAGATTCTGTTTTGATGTGTTTCCAGGATTTGTTTCAAGATTTAGAGCTCCTTTTAGCAGTTCTTGTAGTGGTGGCTTGGTAGTGGCGAGTTCTCTCAGCATTTGTTTGTCTAAAAAAAATGTATCCTTTTTTCCTATATGATGCTTAGTTTTGCTGAATACAAAATTCTTGGCTGATAATTGTTTTGTTTGAGAAGGCTGAAGATAGGGCCCGGTCCCTTCTAGCCTGTAGGGTTTCTGCTGAGAAATCTGCTGTTAATTTGATAGATTTTCCTTTATAGGTTACCTGGTGCTTCTGTCTCATAGCTTTGAAGATTCCTTTATCTTAACTTTAGATAGCCTGATAACAATGTGCCTAGGTGATAATCATTTTGTGATGAGTTTCCCAGGTGTTCTTTGTGCTTCTTGTATTTGGATGTCTATGCCTCTTGAAAGGCTGGGAAAGTTTCTTTCAATTATTCGTCCCAGATATATTTTCCAAACTTTTAGATTTCTCTTCTTCCTCAGCAAAACTGATTATTCTTTGGTTTGGTCATTTAACATAATCCCAGACTTCTTGGGGCCTTTGTTCATATTTTCTTATTCTTTTTTCTTTGTCTATGTTGGATTGTGTTAATTCAAAAACCTTGCCTTTGAGCTCTGAATTTTTTTCTTCTACTTGTTCAATTCTATTGCTGAGACATTCCAGAGCATTTTGCATTTCTATAAGTGTGTGCAGTGTTTCCTGAATTTTTTGTTTTTTCTTTATGCTATTTCCTTGAATATTTCTCCCTTCCCTTCTTGTATTATTTTTGGATTTCCTGGCATTGGGCTTTGCCTTTCTCTGGTGCTTCTCTGATTAACTTAATAACTAACCTCCTGAATTCTTTTTCAGGTAAATCAGGGATTTCTTCTTGGTTTGGAGCCACTGTTGGTGAACTAGTGTGATTTTTTTGGTGCTGTTAAAGAGCCTTGTTTTGTCGTATTACCAGAGTTGGTTTTTGGCTTCCTTCTCATTTAGGTAGGTTCTGTCAGTGGGAAGGTCTAGGGCTAAAGGTTGTTCTGATTCTTTTGTCCCACAGGGTGTTCTCTTGATGTAGTAATCTCCCCCCTTTTCCTATAGATGTGGATTCCTGTGAGCTGTACTGCAGTGATTGTTGTCTCTCATCTGGATCTAGCCACCCAGCAAGTCTACCTGGCTCCGGGTTGGTACTAGGGGTTTTTCTGCACAGAGTCCTATGACGTTAACTATCTATGGGTCTCTCAGCTGTGAATACCAACACCTGTTCCAGGGGAGGTGGCAGGGGGGTGAAGTGGACTCTGTGACAGTTCTTAGCTTTGGTGGTTTAATGCTCTATTTTTGTGTCGTTTGGTCTCCTGCCAGGAAGTGGCGCTTTCCAGAGAGCATCAGCTGTGGTAGTATGGAAAGGAACTGGTGATCAGAGGGCTCTAGAACTCCCAAGATTATATCCCCTTTGTCTTCAGCTACCAGGGTGGGTAGGGAAGAATCATCAGGTGGGATCAGGGCTAGGCATGTCTGAGCTCAGACTCTCCTTGGGCAGGTCTTGCTGTGGCTGCTGTTGAGGGGTGAGGATGAGGTTCTCAGGTCAATAGAGTCATGTGTCTAGGAGAATTATGGTTGCCCCCTGCTGAGTCATGCAGGTTGTCAGGGAAGTGGAGGAAAGCCTGCAGTCACTGGCCTCACCTAGCTCCCACGCAAACCGAAGGGCCAATCTCACTCCCAGCATGTTCCCACAACAGCCCCAAGTCTGTTTCCATGCTTGAGAACTTGCCCCAGGCTACTACACACCTCCCAGCTGCAAAAGAAAAGGGCTTGGTTCTTCCCCCGCCTACCACCCCCGTCCCATGGAGTCTGCACACTGGATTTGTGCTCTCCCCAGAGTTCTGGCCAGGAAGCTTTTTACCTGGCTCGAATGGTTACAAAGTTCAGCCGGAGATTTCCTTCTCCCTGTGATGTTTTCCCTGGTTCCCCTGGCCACCCTCCCGATGGATCCCTGTGGTGCCAGGCAGGAATGGCCTGCTTGGGGACCTAGTGAGCTCCCCAGAGCCTTTCCCATTGCTTATTCTACTCCTGTATTTCTCTGAACTCTCTAAATTGACTCATCTCCAGGTACAGTCAGAAATTTCTCCCACAAACAGACCTTCAGTTTCTCCATTGGGGGTGTATGTCTGAGGATCACCATTTCCACAGTTGGGGCACTCACAGTATTTGAGGTGTCTCCCCAGGTTGAACAGGAGCAGTCCACTTCCTTCAGAGGGTCTGTGTGTCCTCTCCAGGATTGCTGGTTTGCTGTTGTAGTCGATCTGAAGCTAAAATTCACAGTGCGAGCCTCTGTATGCTGCTCTGTCCATCTGAGTCAGAGCTACAATCTAGTCCTGCCTCCATCCACCATGATGATCCTCGATTTATTTTGTGACATCTATACTCAGCAATTACTATTGGGGTAAGTTAGCGAGTTCAAGAAGGAGTATAACAAGGGGTACAAAAAAGAATGAAAGAATGCAGAAAGAGCAGAAAGGTAGGAGAAATCAAGAGAGAAAGAAAGAGCCAGAAATTTAATGTGAACAGAAAAAAAAAAATTTGAAAAAAAAAGAGAAAAGCTGAAAGCTATGATTTTAGTAGAGGAAAAAGAAGTAAAGGGCAGAAGGAGAGAATGTATATATATATTTTTACCCAGTTCAAGACTGAGGAAAAAAGAGAAAAAGGAAAAAAAAACGTTTTGGAGATTTAACTTGACCGAGTTCATCAGTCGTGTAAAAAGACCTGCAGTTCTTACATCATGCAATTGGGTAAGAGTATATTAAGTCTCCATTGGGTAGATGAAGAGAGGAAGCAGCAACAGGTGGACATCTGGCCTTGGGGATAAATTAGACTTTTCTTACTGAGTGATAGGATTCTGGAAGTCAAGTATTTAATAATATTAAAATTACTTGAGATAAGGAATTAGTACTTGATAAACAATTAGAAGAAATTGGCAAAAGATGGAAATATTTAACTGGATAGTCTACCTAATGGTTAATATAGCATCATTTGGCAGATGTCTTTAATTTATAATAGGAAATTGTTTTCCACTTAAATATTCAGTATTTATTATAATACCTGATGTTTGTAAAGACCTCTAGGACTGGTTGCTGGTTATAAAGTTGCTGGTTGTAAAAACCTCTAAAAAGCTGGTTGCTAATGTAGGGGCAAACTCTCCCTCAGACAAACACATCCTTGCATTTAAAGGTCACCAAAGACCTATTTATTTTCACATGCAATCAGCTAATAATCAATAGTTATGTTTCCTGATAACATTTATTCATGATGTTCTGCACCTCTCAGCTCTTATGACAATCCCTTCCTAAGTCTTCATCCATTTCTCCAGCCATCTCTCTTATCATCTTTTTGGGCTCACCTCCCTTCAACTCCCCTCCTCCCTTTAAATGTTATTGTTTCTCAGAGTTCTGAATCTGGTTTTCTTCTCATTTTACAAATGCTCTGTAAACAATCCCACTCACACCTGTGGTTTTAACCACCATCTACAGACTACATTCTATACACCAACACCCAAATCTCTATCTTCCACCCATCTTCTCCCCCACCATGTAGTCTTTCCAGACTTCTGCATTCAACTGAAAGACAAGCCAGAAGCTTGAAATAGAATTTACTTTTTCCTTTCATTTGCAGTGTAAGAGTTTTGATCATTTCAAAAATTGAAGTGCTTTTTAAAAAGAGGATGTTTTTCTTTATTCTTTTTGAATAAAAAATTATCTTTTTGATATTTACTATCATGTGATATGATTAAAAATGCATAATACATTTTACAATCCTTCTGACGATTGAGGTTTTAAAGTTAAAATCTTCAAAGATCCAGAATAAATTTTGGCTACATTTTTCCTGCCTATGAAATTCACCTAGAAGTTTTTTAAGAAGTGGGATTAATTAAGACTCCCTCTCCATATTTTATTTTTAAACACAGTATCTTCAGATGTGCTTAATATGAGGACTTCAATAGTTTCTGTTTTTATGTTAAAAGAATGCTTTTTCTGTTTTAATCTGTCATTGTTTCTTTACTTTCTTTCTTTTCAGATAATGCTGAACTTAGAGAAAAGAGATTTATACTTTGAAATATTTTTACAAAATTTTCTTCCAATAATTGCTTTTTGTTTGCTTGAGAATGGTGGCACTATGCCCCTGCAAAGGAAATGCTGGGTGTGCTAAAAAAATAAAGGGATTCATTCTAAGTGAATGTAGTAATACTATGGAGGGTACTCAGAGAAAAGAAAACATCCGTTAAGCCAAACTTTGAAACTGTTCATTTTCAACAATATTTTCCATCTATTACCTATTAAATCATACTACTACAGAAAATAACCAAATTTTGCTTGCTTGAAATACATAAGCTTTCTAATACTCATAATCCAAGCTCCAAGACAATTCAAATTTGAAAATATGTGCAAGAAAATTGTATTTTATTAATTGAATTAGCTGTAACAT